>CAJHZI010000204.1:1995000-2077500 GCA_905160935.1 Enchytraeus crypticus | reverse complement strand
CAATCCATGTCCATATCCAACATCCAGTAATGATCCCCGAACCTGTTGAGTGGAGTATAACCTCTTCCGTCCTTCTCTACTGTGGGACCTTCTGGATCACTGTAACATTTGGGTCGATAACGTGTCGTGTCAAGCAATACATGTATTACAAGCATTTTACTACATAGAAATTATTTGAAGCCGCGTCTATGGTGCCTCATCCTTTTTCGTTTATTTCATAATGTTTTCAATATTTAATTTCAATTTTCTTGACCAATAAAACAATATATAACAGTGTACTACAGACCTTACTGAAATATAGTAATTTATAAAATTAAAATCCTCAAATACGTCAATTTCCTGATCTATACATTTTCGTCTAAGAATTATTATTCAGGAGCACAATTAAATGCCATCCTATTCACGCAAGACAATGAGAAAAACGATGTGTTAAAGAGAATACCGAAACTCTAACTATTAGGCCTACCGGCTCGGTATCAAAGTTCCGGTATTCTATCTGAGATACCCGCACATAGATGTAAAAGTAGAATTACTGTAACTATTACTATTACTATTACTATTACTATTACCATCACCATCACCATCACCATCACCATCACCATCACCATCACCATCACCATCACCATCACCATCACCATCACTATCACTATCACTATCACTATCACTATCACTATTACTATTACTATTACTATTACTATTACTATTACTATTACTATTACTATTACTATTACTATTACTATTAATGTTCTAAACCTGTAACTGGTCCACATGAGAGGAGTTCCCCCAGGTTGTTGTCCACTGAAGTTTCCCTGTCCTGCTTCGTGTCCGTACCAATCCAGCACTGAGTCCCCATCAGACCACTGACGATATGAGCTTCCGGTATCATCCGGGATGATTCGATGACGGACAGGAATGGAACAAGGATCAGAGGCGGCTGGACTTCCGCAGTTTAAAACTCCCGCACCAGAAGTTAAGCCTATGATTACAATTGATGAAAAATACTACTCATCATCATCATCCCTTAAATCCCAATTTAACCAGGGTCGGGATACCAAAAGACTATCTCAAATCCTCTCTGTCCTACACCACACCACCAGCCAATCCCCTATTTGAGAATTTTCCATTCGTTTAAATTTTTGTAGCAATTTCTGGAGCCCAGACGAACCGAATTGCCTTTCTGACGTTGGTATGGACCTTAGTGCTTTAGTCGTGGTTTAGTGTTTAGGAAAATTACTACTAAACTTACTAACATTTTGATTCCACTAAATTCTGGAATATGATGAAAGAGCGTATATACAAAACACGCATATACTTGACATGGCACATAGGAGTCAGAGTCTGATTGAAGAGTTGGTTGCGCTTGATAGCATTGAACGTGCAATGCTGCAATAATGAGATTTATTATGTGCCTGTACCTAGATGTATCTAAGCAGATGGCAGTCTTTGGAATATAAAGATTTAGCATTTTAATAAAACTAATTGAATTTTATACTTATATCAAGCTGCTATTTAGATACAAGAAATGAAATATAAGTCTGCTTATTTAAGCAGTCAGTATAGTGTAGACATGCAGACTATAGGCCTACACATACTCTTCCAATCTATTCCAGAGCTTTACCTTGCGAAAAACTTTCTGTAAGTTTGAATTTCAGGATATATTCACTAAAATTGGTAGGAATGTGGTATCTATGTTTTCTAGTGGGGTGCCGAACGGTAAAAGAGAGAGTGCTACATTTCTGAAAATATTACCGATAATTTTAGCGGGCTGGTTTTTGGAGATAGAGCCTAATATATTAAGCTTCCAGATAGTCTTGAACGACGAAATTACAGCCATTGTCACCTGACTACGAATCTTTACATGTCCATATAATATAGGCCCTATATATATATATATATATATATATATATATATATATATATATATATATATATATATATATATATATATATATGCGTCAGTAGCCTCTTGTAAATAAGTTTCTTTTACCGATGGATTAAAATTCTCACTTTTTCCTAATAATACTGGGGAAGCTACTGTACAATGCGCGTAACGGCATATCAATATTTACGTTTCAGGACAAAGCACGAGAGATCTGAGCCTATGTTTGTTTGGTAAGTAAATATTCTATCCAATTTTATATTAACTACAATAATTATATTAACTGTCATGAGACATTTATGGGCTTAGTGTGACACTGAAGGACTGACATTTTCAGCCATATCGTGTATTACCTAGATGGCGACAAAAACTTTTGCGTATGTGGACAATTCTAACGTTTATTTTCCAAAACTTTGATACATGATGTACGTTCTTTAAACGTTTATTAAACGTTCCTTATAAATATATAACATAAAATACATAAAACGTTCCTTATAACTTAACTAAATCATTTTACCTCCACGGATGAATACGTTTTGCCCTGGCACAGTAGGCGCGTAGATAAATATCAGAGTCCTTTGAAAGTCGGCATTTAAATGTGCAGCATTTGATTTGATAGGGGTTGCTACTGCTGATACTATAAAGAGTGTCGTAATTAAGTAAAAGCTCTTCATTATCATTTACCAAGCGGTACAATAAAAGTTAGCGTGATGAAGTTAAAATTACGTTAAATTAAAACATTAGTCTGCACTTGGAGTCAAACCTGAAAACAAAAGTCAAATATTAAGACCACAATAATTGGCTTTCTATGAATATTATTCTATCATACTGTAAATAACATTTTCTTCATAATCCTAATCCCTTATTCTCTTGTCTCAATTTATAATTTAAACGTGGCTCATAACTACTTAGTAAGATCATCACTGAGGTTACAGACCTTAATATGACCAGTAATAGTCCCTAAGAGTCATTACCATTCTAACGCTTTAGTTTTTCGAACTAAAAAAAATTGTTGCTTAGTTATTATGTGGAAGACTTGAGCAACTTTGAGTATATTAAACAAGGTTAAAACCCCAATAGTATAACTCTAGTAGCAAATAATTCAACAATTCGTACTGGACTATATTATCCAATTATACTATTTCTACAGCCGATAACGTTCCGTGTTTTGATGTATTATTCTGTTATCACTAATCTACATCTTTTAAGTCATCTGCGATAAGACATGCCTACAGCCTCGTCTATCTAGGTAGAAAATAGAGGTTTTTAACGTTATAGAAATAAAACACTAAATTATGTAGAATATTTCTCGGAAGTCAAGTTTTATCTATTAGTATATGCATAGTTAGCTGGTAAGTTGGACAAGGCGAGGACTTTAAATGATAATTAGCCAATAAACTAATCATCATCTTCTCATAAATCTCAGTTTAACAAGGGTCGGGATAAAACTTCTCATTTGTTTTAGAAAATTCTGTAGCAATTTCTGGAGCCTATGCTTTTATCAACCTAATGGCCTTCTGAAGTAGGTTTGGATCTTGGCGCTTTAGCGGTTTTTACTCTTTGCAACATTGTGCCGTCTACGGTTGGTCTATTCTGCATCAAATCGGACACATGAAGGGAAATATTTAACGATAATAACAATTAGTCCATTGATTGTCTATAATCTACACATGTATATATTCAAAGTATATAAGTATATTAATCAATATACCGTTGGCATTTATATTTAAATGCTTTTATAATTTGGGTTATCTGCGACGATCACTCATTTGTGATTGTAAAACTACAAGTAGTTGATAAAAAATGAATTTTGCAATTTTCCATCCTACCAAAATAAGAAATCATTTGAATTCTTATTCTGTCAAAACATAAAGTTAGCTTGAGCATAGATATATGATTTATATAAGAGAAATATATAACAAAAATTATGAAATATATAACAGAAGTTGATTTAGTTACCCCTTATCGGCTGGTGTTGCTGTTAGTAAGTCACACGTTATATCTTTGCTCTAGATGGTCATACGACACTTTCGGCTGTCAATCAATCAACCTTTATTCAGTTCAGTGGTTGTGAATGATTTCATTGAACACAATAATAGTACAGTATATTTGTGTGATGATACGATATTTATTATATTATTATTATTATTATTATTATTATTATTACCCTAGATATATTTATTATTATATTATTACACTAGGTTAACATCTTCATAATTTATTCGCTATGACCCGATTTAGATTTGGAAAAAATAGGTTAACCGTAGTATTCGATTGAACTGCAATCCACTCGATTGTATTATGCTCGAAATTTAATTAAGCCATTGCCTTGTACTTATTACGTTTGTTCACCAGATTCTTTTGAGATTTTGAGTCATACTTATTTTCATGACTATTGTTAACATCACTACAGCATCTATTCATCTATTCGCAGTATTTAGAACTTTCACTTTGCGAATCGCAGTCAATATAAACAATGATACCACTATAAACCCTGCAACGATCGAGAATGAGTGTTTAGTTGCACACTTGAACGAAATGTGAATTCAAAAGTGTTTTCGCATGCTTTAGAATATCCTGAGACTGACAATTTTGATTGAAGTTCTTGATCTCTTTTAGCCTGGTTAAACATACGAGTAGCCTGCAGATATAAGACATCATCAGTGCCAGTTTAAATTTAGTGACAGTAAATTTCTTAGCACATAATATATCATCATCTTCTTCTTCTTCTTCATCATCATCATCATCACCTTCACCACCATCATTATCTTCTTTTTCTTCTTCTTCTTCCTCCTTTTAATCCCAGCATAACTTCAGTTAGGATATGAATAGACCTTCTCCACTCCTCTCTGTCCCATACCATAACATCAGTCAATTTCCTAATATTCAATTCTTTGTGAAAATGTTAACTCACGCCACACATACACATACACACGTCTATATATACATATATATATATATATATATATATATATATATATATATATGCGTGTATATATATATATATTATAGATATATATAGGCCTATACATGTATATATAAATTATATGTATATATATATGTTTCAGATCTAATTGTTGTAATATATATATGATCATTATTCACCAAAATTCATGGCAGTAACAACAGAACAACAATGAGAAATAAAACGAAAAGACTTGCAGAATTATCGAGTAAACCATCAAATAAACTAGTTTTAACTAAAAATCCTAGGATTTGAATAGATGTAATTTGTGCTAAATTTGTGATTTAAATCATTTCATTCTAATTTTGTTTTACTCAAAAAAGTCAATAACCGCTTACTATTAATTAGGTGAAATACCACTAAAAGCAGTTTACTAAGATCATCTTTCAGCATATTTTCATTTTACCGTCTCAAAAATGTCTGTCTTAGCCCGTGAAAGCAAAAACTCACTATTTCTTTTTTTAACTACTTTACTCTGGAGCCTTGAATTAGCATGTGGTTCCGTGTATGATTGTGGCATTCAGGCATTGATTCAACGCGTGAAAGCAGGAGGATGCAGAAAAAAGAAACTTCAATTGTGGTGGGATATCCCTAAAGACTGCGACAAAATATGTTGTACATGTAGGCTGTCTTCCTTTCATAAAATGCAATGTAAATCCTTTACATTTTTTATTATCTCAGATGATATTATGCATATTAACAATATCACAAGTTTTTATGTGGCACTTTTAATGCGGCTCATGGCTTTCTACTATTGCTGTGTTATTGTCTATCATACGAGAACTGCATGCCAGCGTGGCACCCGCTTAGTTCTGATAGCGGTTAATAAGCATGAACGTCCTGCAAGCTGATATTATTAAGTCTACTTGTTGGATACTACATTTAATAAATCTAGGTATTCATTCATCTGAGTAATCTAGCCGAGTAGTCGATGAAGTTTTAAATAGCCTAGTATTAAGTAGTATTAAGTAGTATTAAGTAATATTAAGTAGTATTAAGTAGTATTAAGTAGTATTAAGTAGTATTAAGTAGTATTAGGTAGTATTAAGTAGTATTAAGTAGGATTAGGTAGTATTAAGTAGTATTAAGTAGTATTAAGTAGTATTAAGTAGTATTAAGTAGTATTAAGTAGTATAGTAAGTAGTATTAAGTAGTTAGGTAGTATTAAGTAGTATTAAGTAGTATTAAGTAGTATTAAGTAGTATTAAGTAGTATTAAGTCGTATTAAGTAGTATTAAGTAGTATTAAGTAGTATTAGGTAGTATTAAGTAGTATTAAGTAGGTATTAGGTAGTATTAAGTAGTATTAAGTAGTATTAAGTAGTATTAAGTAGTATTAAGTCGTATTAAGTAGTATTAAGTAGTATTAAGTAGTATTAGGTAGTATTAAGTAGTATTAAGTAGTATTAAGTAGGATTAGGTAGTATTAAGTAGTATTAAGTAGTATTAAGTAGTATTAAGTAGTATTAGGTAGTATTAGGTAGTATTAAGTAGTATTAAGCAGTATTAAGTAGTATTAGCTAGTATTAGGTAGTATTAAGTAGTATTAAGTAGTATTAAGTAGTATTAGGTAGTATTAAGTAGTATTAAGTAGTATTTATTATTATATTAGTAAAACTCATATTTGAAGACGGTATTATGAAAAACAAAAATATTTCAGGATGATTTATGCGTATATATATATATACTATATAGGCCTATACATGTATATATAGCCTATGTACTGTATATAAATGTAGATACATGTTGATATAGCCTATATATGTATATATGTATATATGAATTTATCAGTATATATAGGCCTATATTTATTTATAATTAATTGTATAAAATAGCTCAAAGTTTTAATAAAATTTAAATGATTATAATTAGTCTAAACAATAGACTTTTAGCGTCCCTATCATCCTCTTACGATGGTATCAGGAACGTTTCAGAATGTGTGCAGCGCTACAGAAGACGAAAGCGCAAGCCCATGACTACAATTCGTATAATTACATCTCATGTATCTTAGAAACTTGAAAATCAACCAACAGAATAAAAAATGATGAAGGTGATGATGATGATGATGATGATGATTATGATGACGACGACGATGATGGTGATGATGAAGATGATGATGATGATATATTATGTACTCAGAAAGAAAAAAATCTGTTGTTGTTTGTAAGATAAGTATCTCTCAAGTGTTCAGCCTAGTGACAGACAAAAGGTTCATATTTCTTCTCACATACTACTTATTTTCAAGTACAATAAAGGCCACTCCATCGATTAAGGAGTTAATACATCCTCAATAAGCTACGTCTCTTCCACACCATATTGCAGCCTATAGCTTGAGAATAATATGTTTTGAGGTGGTTTCCCATTTCCTTCCTTAGTTTTTGCGCAGTCGTTACTTACGATAGGTGTCCTGTTGGTCTATTCTTCAGCGGCCCGGACAAAACACGAGGAGAGTAAAGATAATTATAAATAGAAACTAAAGATCGCAATGAAAATCCAGATATAAGAAACGACATTTTCAAAATTCAAGATTACATATACTTTGTGACGTAATAAGATAGAGCGGCGAAAGAGGGCCATGCTCGTTCCAATTGAATAAAGTGTTTGTTGACTAAATGTTAGTGACTTTTTAAATTTAATTTCAACTTACTATAGGGTTGTAAATAGATATTATATGTAAACTAGAGAGAGAAAGATTGTGAGAGAGAGAGACAGGGAAGGAGCGAGGGAGGGAGGGAGGGAAAGACTAAATCTCTTTATTTATAGCTTTAGCTTTTCATAATGTTAAAGTTAGTCACCTTAGTATAACTTTTATCAATAGTTACTTTGCCGTTTAAATACTAATTAGTGTTGGATATAAATTCGTTCTAGTTTAGTAGTTTAGGTAGCGAATTCATATCCTTACATATATCATGTTGTAGTATGTATAGAAGGGCTTTATATTAAATCGAAAGCTGGATAAATGTTAAATTAATGCGCCCAAAGTATTCGACGGATTTTCATAGTGAGAGTTTGAAATGATACATGTTAGTTATTTAGAAAAGAAGACAATACGAAATTACGAGGGGACAGGAATCTCAACGTACTACTAACTGACATGCTGGTTTCAAAAGCTAAACCGGTTTTGTTCATTTATTATAGACAATGTTTTGCATATACCTACCGTACCCTAGAGAAAAATGCTGAAAATCTTTTACAGAATTGAATCAGTGTAGACATACCGATTAAAAATCAATGTAAATATATATAATAACTGAAATTTTAAAATGAAATAAAGCTTGCTACGAAATCTCTATCTTCGATAGTGATAAAACTTTTCTCTAAATCTACGACGTAGTGATATAGAAATACTGACATCCAATCATGCATCACCCAACTGTAATACTCACAGCACCCATTCCCATCCATTCCTTTCTCCAGGAGCTTCCAACTCAACAACCCCTTGCCTCGTCTTCACGCAACAACGGGGATATCTTAGGTCATGACAACGACGACGGTTACTCTGAGCGTATCGTTTCATCTCCATCAAAAGACCTCCCATCAGCATGCTCTCCTCTTAACTTACCCTGCTACCAGGAACTTCTCGAGGTGCCACGTAGATGGAGTTCCGAACAGATCCTTGATCCTGGTGCGGCAGTATCCGGTGGTTCCAGCAGAGGTTCTGCTACCTACTATCTGCGGGATCAGATAGTCTCGTTCTTCCAGGTGTCTGATAACAAGCTGGCTATGAAGCTCTTCGGCAACAAGAACGCTCTGATGAAGGAGAAGCTGAGACAAAGAACAGCCGGACATTGGGTTATTCATCCGTGCAGCAACTTCAGGTAAAGAATCTCATGTTTCACTGGTTGAAAAATCTGATGCAGTCATTCTTCGCGTTAGATTGTAAGTAGATTAATTTAAATTAGTTTAATTTTTAATTTTTAAAGTAGCAACCTTCTTGGGAAAATGCTCTAGTTGACGTGACATCAGTTCCACTTTTTCTCAAAGGCTAATATGTTTATATTCATGCTTAATTAACTATATTTAAAGATATTGGATCGTTTAAAAGCATATAGTATACATGTATACAATTGGTGTCTTCATGGATTAGCCAGAGTAACCTGTGTGGTTACATCAGACAATTATTAGTCTGCGTACATGTAGGTTAGATGTTGCTGAGAGATATAGATGTGACAACTGAGTGCAACTGACCACCAAATGATCAGGTTGTTTATGGCTAGTAATACTTATACTACTCTTGTCATGTAAATTCCTATTGAACCGAAGCATGACAATTAACCAATCGTGCAGAAGATAGTTGCGCAATGTGCTGAGTTCTTATGTTTCACCTCTATCGGTAAATTTTTTTGACAATTTTAAGCAAATTTAGAAATCATCCTAACAAATATAAAAATCATCCTCTCTCTCTCTCTCTTAGTGCACTACACTGCCTACTGGCAAGTCCTTGGCATGTAACGCCTTCACTCTCTATCTTCCGCTTTCCTCTTCATGTCCACTTATAAGTGAATCTTTAAATCATCTAACATACCTATTCTCTGCCTGCCTCTGCCTCTATTTCCTCCCATTCTACCTTCTGTTACCTCTTTATTAGATTTTCCCCTTGAAAATGTCATATCCAACTCTTCTTCCTATTTCTTACTGCATTTAATAACTGTTTATCTGTTCCAACTTTCTTCAGCGCAATCTTAAAATATTTAAGATAATAGATTCTAAGATCCTAACAGATTCTTTTAAACTTGACTTCTAGCTTGGTTTTTTAGCATGGTTCTCTAGCATGGTCCTATAGCATGGTTCTCTACCATAGTTCTCTAGCATGGTTCTCTAGCATGGTTTTATAGCATGGTTCTCTAGCATGGTCCTATAGCATGGTTCTCTAACATAGTTCTCTAGCATGGTTCTCTAACTTGGTTCTCTAACATGGTTCTCTAGCATGGTTCTCTAACACGGTTCTCTAGCATGGTTCTCTAACACGGTTCTCTAACATGGTTCTCTAGCATGGTTCTCTAACACGGTTCTCTAGCATGGTTCTCTAACACGGTTCTCTAACATGGTTCTCTAGCATGGTTCTCTAACACGGTTCTCTAACATGGTTCTCTAGCATGGTTCTCTAACACGGTTCTCTAACATGGTTCTCTAGCATGGTTCTCTAACACGGTTCTCTAACATGGTTCTCTAGCATGGTTCTCTAACATGGTTCTCTAACACGGTTCTCTAACATGGTTCTCTAGCATGGTTCTCTAACATGGTTCTCTAACATGGTTAGCAAAATACCTAGTGTTTCACTTAGTCAGGAATGTAACCATTGAACTTTTTCTGCATTTAAAAACAAATCTACATTCATTACCTCCAGACTCAATCTTATCCGATACTATCTCATCTACTGGCCACGGAAAGCCATCTGTGCGTTGGAAATGCATTTAATCGGGTGAATAAAATTTCAATCAATGTCGACAAGATCCGACAAGATTTTTAGATTGAAACCTCGCTTTGTATCTCCGACTTATTAGAGGATCTTCCTGAATCCGACTGCGAAAGGAGCCATTGTCAACGGGATTTGTAAAAATAAGAAGACAATTAGTCAATTTCAGCGAGGTTATCTTCTGTGAACTTTTTTAAATATCAGCAAATACACCTGTGTATATTAGGGTAAATTTAAGTTGCGTATTTTTCTGAAACTATTTTCCCCGAGATTAACGTCTAATGAAATCTTGAAAAGTTCGTGGTATAATACTTATCTAATTACTCGTTTACCTAGTCATGCTTATAATTACTAAAGAATTATGAACTCATTGAGTACACAATTTGTTCATCTTGATCTTCCTCTAAATTTGTCATTTCATTTTCCTTTCAGTTATAGCTTCTAAAAATCTCCTCGTGTTGCGTCCGGGTTGTTCGAAGAATAGGTCAACCAGTGACTTCACGTGTCGAAGAAGGCGACTAAAGCACTAAGCTCCAAACCAACGTCAGAAAGGACATTCGGTTGGTGAGAGCCTAGGCTCCAGAAATAAATGATGCCTAGACTACAAAATTCTCTAAAACTAACGAGTGGAAGCGATTTTGATATGATATGGGAATTGAAGTGGAGTAGAGAAGTTCATTCGTGTCACGAGCCTAGTTAAATTGGGATTAAAGGGAAAATGATAGTGATGATGATGTAGCTTCTACAAAGCATGCATCTTAGATCATGTCCTGTCATGATCTTCGTGTCTTCTTGTCCATGTTCATGTGCAGTATTGATCTTCTTAGATTACAAAGACAACTACACTCATTAGCTTTATATTTGTAATTGAACTCTAAAGTACCCTTTCATTCGTATTCTTCATTTTGCAAGGGAAAAGGTTGACCTAGTCGGTCGTTTTTCTAAACCATACCTTCTAAGGTTTCTAATTTTCTCCAGGCATAAAATTATTCTACTGTTCTTTTAATGAACATTACACAAATATTTTATTAGTTTTCCTATCTCTATACTTAAGAAAGTTTAAGACTGAAAACGTTACTTATTTAATTCTGCTGCATTGAAGAATCTCTTAATGATACAGTGTGCAGGATTCAAAACTTTTAAAGAGTTCATTAAAGCCCTGCTTGCAATAATCTCACTATATTCTTCTCTCTTCACTTCGTTTCTCATCATTTATGTCTATTTAGTAATTCTTTCAGTTTTGAACAAAGGATCTCGCACACAAAATGAAACTTTATCTAGATATTCCTCTATCGTTTTGTCGTTTTTCTATTATTTATTTATTTAGATCATCGTAACAGGAGCTCTCTAACATAAAGGTGTCCAAAGCGGCATGCCTATTAGCGCTAGCAGGCTAATTTTTATCATAAAAACTAAGTAATTTCAAGCGATTCCTTTGAACAGATTAATATTAACTATTAATTTGAATTTTGAAGAAAAACTCCTGAAGATTATTCTGGAAATTAAAAACATCTAGCAATTTTCACTGTCACAATTCCGTAATCAATGATTTGTAACTACATGTTACAAATAAAATATCCACAGTATTATATATTGTCCACAAATGAATTTAAAAATTTAATTATATTACTCCTTAACAGTAAACTACTAACGTTACTTCGGTAACGGATACCCTGGCTCAATCGTATTAAAAATGTCTTCGTGTCAGCTGGTAGAGCTGGTAAACTACTTATTTAAAAAATAACGTTTTTATATTTAATTTTAAAAAGATCAAATGCCAAAAATGTTTGTGAATCAGTCTTGTGTTGACTATCGCTCAGAAATTCTCACATGTTGGGAAAAGAATCGACAGAATGTTTGAGCCGTACACGACAATGTCACTTATGACACATTAGCGCCGACAGTTTTCTCACTCCATTGATTTCATCCACTTGACGTCAGTCTCCTTCTTGACTTCTCCAGTCGATCTCTCAATTTATCTTCCAAGCCATTGTACAATTCTCAACTGACCTCTCAGTTTTCTTCGACTGAATCATTATCGATCAGGACAAGGCGGGGTAAAAGTTTCGTCAATATTTCCTCCAAGGTCTTCTTCAGGCGGAAGTATTATGGTCGATCATAAGGTTACGATCATGTTCCGGGATCAATGCTGGAACAAAAGGCTAAACCAGAGTTAAAGCCCTAGCTGAAATTTAAACCCGAGTAATTTTTCTGTCTATTAAGTATGAAACCGGCACGTAAAGACTTTAACCCTATATCAACTAGTACCAAATCTGAAAACTAAGAGAGCATGCCGTTGGCTCTGTCAGTAATAATAATAATAATAATAATAATAAAGGTTTATCGTCCTTTTCCTCATACAAGGATGATGTCAGGGACGTCATCAGGGACGAAAGTAGGATAGGCGATATGAAAAAACAAGTCACCCAAGTGACCATTTCTTAAATTTGTTAGTACCAAACCCTATATTTAACGAACAATATGAGGAAACAATTTGATAGACAGTTTAAAACAGATTTTAAAAATACTCGTAGTTGAAGTAATTAGTGCTTTTACACTGCAGCTCTGGCCTTGATTGCAGATTAAATTCATACAAATTCTCTTCTTGTGTATCTCCTTATCATTTTACTTAAAGGGAGGAATATTTTTTTAAATATCACAATTATTCAAATAGTATTATATATATGGTCAGGTACTAGTGTAATAGATTCTTATAAACCTTATCTGGGCGGTCTGAGAAGCCAAACGACAATAAGTATTTCATACTGTTCATACAGAGAAACGAAATATATTTCATTGTTTTAGATAAGTACTATTGCAAAGTGAATAAAGTAATATAGTGAATAAAAGGAATAGGTCTTACTATGGTATATAATGTGCGTTTTAATTAACAACTGAGGAGATCTAAAGAGAAAGAGAAGGAGATAGGAGAACATCTTGTTACAGAGAGTGAGAGCGAGAGAGAACTATGCTTATTTAAAAAATACACTCAAATGTGCACACACATTAGGCCGTCAAAGAGGTTTAATAAACCTATCTAGTTGATCACGCATGCATTAAAATACAAACTACAAAATGAATATGTAAACTGAAAATAAACAAAGATACTTACTGATATACTTATGAAATAACGATAGAGTGATATGAAGAGAGAATGAGATACAAAGAAATCTTGAGAGTGAATGCAAGCTAGAGGGAGGAAACAAAGAAAGAGAGAGAGAAAGAGATAAGGAGAGAGAGAGAGAGAGAAATAAAAAGAAAGAGATAGAAAGAGGATAGACAAGATTGGTTGTGCTGTATACCGGTGATATCTATAAGTACAATAAATTTGTATTGCGGCTCAAATAAAGGAATCGCTGCGTACAGCGGAGTCGGAAGCAATGCGGTTGAAGAAGACCAGATCAGAACAAAACTGGTTAGAATCCGGTGAGATACTTACCATGAATTCTTATCTATTTACTTGTTCGTCTCTCCCTGTGCGCACTGTTCCTGAAACCGGATTCTTTCCTGAAAGATCGATCGTATGATTTTAAGATTCCGAGTATTGCGATTTATATCAGATTTTAAATCAGATTTTGTAACAAGACATCCTATCATGAAATCTGCCACGCATATTAGAATAAAAATTAAATTTAGAAATGCGACTTCAGGACCGCTTCACAAAATTGTACAAAATTGTACGTCATTTAGTTAAAAAATTGATCTTAGCAAATATATTTTCAATAACATTAGTTCACAAATTGTCAAAATATTTCACTTAAATGTAACTTGTAAAATGTTAGAAATTAACTATAAAGGAAAATTAAGCATGTACAATTAAATTTGTACATACATGTATACAGGTACATGCCAGCAGTGGCGGATCCAGAGGGGGGCCCAGGGGGCCCTGGTGCCCCCTTAGGTCCGCCGCTAAAAAAATTTAAACTATATTTTCATTGTTTCTATGGCAATTTCGAAGTGTAAATATGTTAGTAAGGGCAGTGGTTAGTGGGGGGGGGGGGGTCGGGGGGAGAGGATACGAGGGGGAACTCAGTTCCAATAGCTGGATATTTTCTAGAATACACTAGGAGCCCTGTATAATGGAAGGGGGCCCGACAAATGCTGACCGTTTCACTAGCTCTCACTGTTCATTTTAACCGCTGCATTAGTGGAAAAACGGGTGTAAGTAACAAATGTGAACTCTGTCCCGGAGCAGTGGTGAAACATCCTTGACTGGGAGGGTCTTAAGCCTTTAAGCCCCCCGCTCTACCGCCAAACTAGTTCACTTTTGCAATTCGTTCAGATATGCAGAGTTTCTTCAGAGGTGAAAAATTTAACCTACTTTTTCCAAAACTAAAGTAGGATTGTAGGCATTTTAGGTTTTCCCTGGACTTTAATATGGGTATGAGCGGGGGAAGGTAAGATACGGGGATACTCTGACTCTATGAACTTAACGCAGTAGTGAAAATTTTTGAACCCCCCTCCCCACAGCAATTTCTCTGGTTGCATCACATGTCCCGAAGACGACGGAGCGTAAGCAAAAAATGTGAACACTCTAAAAAAAATTCGGCCCACCTTAAAAAATTTCTGGATCCGCCCCTGCATGCCAGAAAATAGAATTAACATAAAATTTTATTCCAAAACATAATTAGGCCTATTTATATGTATATAGTTATTACTACATATATATAATTGTTAAATATTAGCGAGAGCATGCACTATTTGCTTGGCACAAATTAATATTAGAAGAAACCCAGGAAGATTTTACTGCTACAACGTGATGGAAAAATCATGAAGGCAAAAAGTTGGATTTGTTGTAATTTAAGTAGCAGTAGCAGAGTTAAGTAGCAGAGTTTAAAAACTAGAAGAAAATGTTTATAATTATTACTACAAGATGTTTTGGCGTTTAAAATCTCAAGTCGATAATATGAAAGATCACTAATAGAGGTCTAAATGTACTGCACAGTCATAATGATAAATCTAGCTATTACAAGCAAGGCATTGTTTTTCCATAAATATACTGTATTTTCAGTGTATCATGTATGATTTAATCATTTAAATCCAGCTGTGATGAACTACTAAACTACTACTCTTAATGTAATTAAAAATATTAATAATACTTATAATAATAATAATAATAATAATAAAGGTTTAACGTCCGTTTCCTCATACAAGGATGATGTCAGGGACGTCCCCCCATCACATGTCACTACAAATTGATTCACCCCATACGATCTGAAAAAACACGTGCTGAAGAGAAATAAAAGATCCTAAACAGTGCCGGTCCGGTGATCAAAAAAACAGTCAGGCAAGATGAAATAAATTTATGGTGGGAAGAGATGTGTTTTCAACTTACAACGGAAAGTGGAAGTAGTAGAACATGAGCGAAGATCAGGAGGCAGAGAGTTCCAAACAGTAGGAGCGGAGAAAGAAAATGAACGTCTACCTAGCGAAGTGAGAATATTAGGAATTTTGAGCAGTTTGGTATCAGAAGAACGAAGCTTGCGAGAAGGTTGATATTGGATTAGGAGATCAGAAAGGTAAGAAGGTTTACCAAAAAGGAGTGTTTTGAAAGTTAAAAGAGCAATTTTATACTTAATTCTTTGAACTACAGGAAGCCAATGAAGGTTATTAAGCAGGGAACTAGAGGTGGCCTGAAGCCTCGAGGATCGACAGACAACACGTGCTAGAGTATTTTGAACGCGTTGCAAACGCCTGAGAGAAGAAGAAGGTAAACCATATAACAATGAGTTGCAGTAGTCAAGTTTAGAATGAACTATTGAATAATTTTTATCAAGTGATGACCGTATCTGTCTGATTTGACGAATCTGGAAGAAAGATGAACGACAGACAGATGAGATATGAGATTTAAAATCAAGATTTTCATCAAACATGACACCAAGGTTTTTAGCTTTGGGAGTAGGAGTGAGAGCAAGATTTTGAAAATACATGTAGATGGAGGAATTGTTAATTTTGGTTCTTTGATGGGCAGTGCCGATTAAAAGATATTCGGTTTTAGAGGGGTTGACAGAGAGACGATTACTGCAAAACCATGAATACACTTTGTCAAGAACAGAAGAAAGGTGTTGCAATTTTAAGTCAGAATCTGAGCTAGAAAATGAGATGTACAGCTGAGTATCATCAGCATAGAAATGAAATTTTATTGAAGCATTGTCTAAAACATAACTGAGTGGGGTAGTGTAGAGGGAAAAAGTAAAGGTCCAAGTACAGATCCTTGGAGCACAACACGAAGAAGAGGTAGTTCAGGGGAGCGTTCATTGTCTATAATAACAGATTGAGTGCGACCAGAAAGATAGGAGGAGATCAGAGAGAAAGCGAATCAGATATACCAAAGTACGTTTTAAGTCTACTGATAAGAATGTTATGATCGATGGTGTCAAAGGCAGCCGAAAGATCAAGTAGTACAAGAGCTGATACCTTTTGAAAGGCTGATAAGAATGTTATGATCGATGGTGTCAAAGGCAGCCGAAAGATCAAGTAGTACAAGAGCTGATACCTTTTGAAAGTTTAAGGCTAAGCAAAGGTCATTATGAATGCTGAGTAAGGCAGTTTCAGTGGAGTGAAGCTTTCGATATGCGGATTGGAAACAAGATAGAGAAGGAAAAGATTCGAGATGGCTGCATAAGCGAGTGTAGATTATTTTTTCCAAGATTTTGGAAATGAAATTTAAGTTGGAAATGGGACGATAGCTAGAAAGATCATCTTTAGGAAGTGATTGCTTTTGAAGCAGAGGAGAAACAACAGCATTTTTAAAAGTAGATGGAAAAATTCCTTCAGAAAGTGAAAGATTAACTAGACGGGTAATTGGAGGTAGAGGGCATCAATTCAAGATTTAAGTAGTTGGGTTGGAATGGCATCTAGCGAGCAAGATGAGTCGGTAGAGCAGAGTATTAGATGACGGATTTCTTCAAGAGAAGCAGGTTTAAAATTTAACAGCTGAGGAGGATTTGGCATAGACGGATATGAAATAGTCTCAGGACAGGGAGGAATAGAAGAACAGAGTCTGGTAAATTTGTCATCAAAGAAATTAAGAAAATTGCTGGCAAGAGTTGACGGAGAATTGGAATTTGGAAGAGACTTAGGGATAGTGCGACCAAGCAGTGAATCAAGGGTTCCCCAAAGTTTTTTGGGGCAATTATAACTAATTATTACTAATATTAATATATCTTTCTAATCTCTAACAGTCATAGGTTAATATTCTGCCCCTCTGACCTCGAATCTTAGAGGACTTGCACTGCTTTAATCGCGCTTTATATTGTGATCTTTGCATACTCAGTCTACATCGTGTGATGCGTTGGCGTCTAATGATGAATAGTCTGTTTGAAACGTTCCTAATATTGCTTAATGACTAGGAACCGAACGATAAATTCTTAGTGATTGATTAAATAATAATTCAGATATTAAATGAAATATTTATATTTTCGTATAGTATGGAAGACTACTATAATTAAAGTGGATTAATTTGGAAAGTATTTCGTATATTTGTTTGAAATTTTGCTGCAAAACATAAAACCAATTGAAACCATATTTGTGGACAAAGCCGCAGTCTGTATATCGCTTAACATTCCTGCATTCGCTATTGATTCGTTTCGTAAGTATCGTTTGCGAAGGACAGATGCAACCGATGGAACAGGATCAGTTGATGGGTGACCGGCTTCCATTACTTTATTTCGTCAGGCGTGAACTCTTGCACGCTCTTTGAGCAAAGGATCAGAGAGGTCAAGTGATTAAAACACCACGTGATCGGCAGGTCACGTGCCTCAGAGGTCACGTGATCAAAACATCACGTGATCAGCAGGTCACGTGCCTCAGAGGTCACATAAGTGATCAATTAAAGGTCACAAGTTCTACACGGTCACGTGATCAGTGTGTGTATATATAACATGTACTATATAATATATATATATATATAATATATATACATGTATATTATATATACAATATGTACACGAATATATATTCTTCTCTAAGTGCCGTGCCTGTTCCAAGCCTGGGCTATCATGGTCATATTCCTCCATATGTCTCTGTTCATTGTTACTCTGATCATCTCTGTTTCAGTTAATTGCATCCATTTGCTAAGACTCTTAATAAACGTCATTCGTTGTCGACCCTTGCATCTTTTTCCTTCTATTATTCCTGTCACTACGGTATTTTAAACTATTTTGTTCCGCATAATGTGTCCGAAAAATTTCATCTGTTGTCGTCGTATTCAGTTCAAAAGGTCACGACAAGTTGACATTCTTTGTAGAACATCTTCATTTTTAACGTGGTCTTTATAAGATATACGTAGCATTCTTCTATAGAACCACATCTCTGTTGCCTCAAATTTCGATTCCATTACAGAAGAGATTGTCCAAACTTCACTTCCATATAACAATATTTGTTGAATATAGCATTGAAGAAGTCTTTTTTGGTATCAATTGATAATTTATAACTTCTAAATATCTTTGACATTCTGTTACATGCCTCCTTGGCCATGGCTATTCTTCCGTTTATTTCCTTGTCACATTTCCCATTTTGATGAATTAGTGACCCAAAATATATGACTGATTCGAACATATATATATATATATATATATATATATATATATATATATATATATATATGTATGTATGTATGCTGTATATCTGCTGTACATGCAAATCAGAACATGTACATTACGTCAGCTATATCACTTGAATCATATACATAATTTACATCAGTTGGATCAGGCCAGACATTTAGATGTAGATCATTAAGGCTATTTGCTAACAGTTACTTGGGTCACTTAATTAACTTAGATTGTTAATCTCTTATTATTAAAGATAATTACAACCCTAAAATAACATTTAAATCACCTATATTACTTAGATCACTTAAATTACATCATTTGGGAAACTGAGATTACTAACTATTCTAGGATTACTATAAAAACATTTTAAGATTACATAGATTCTTTCTGCAAAGTAAGCGCTCCAACTAATTGATTTCAGTAAATTGGTTCAACTGGGATAGTAACCTGAATGCCTCAATAGCGTAGGGGTAACGTCATGAAGTTTTAAATGACAGATCCTGAGGTGAATTGAACCCTCGCGGGTTCGAATCCCAGCCGCGCTGATCTGAGAGTAAAATCTCGGACATACACTAGACTGGCTACACTTAAAATGGACTAAATTGCCTAACTGTTTAAACATGTGGTATTAAAAAGTGATAGATATCGACATAATTGATCATTTCACTATAATGCGTGTTTACTTTTTTAACCTGGTTAGTAACTGGGTATTTACTTAAATCATAAATATAACTTGGACTCTTTGATCTCTTAGATCATAGTACACACACATCAGTAGTTCACTTTCCTCATCATACATTGTGATAAACAAGGTCTGTCAGTTCATGTGAACTGATCCGTGGCGAAGTCGTGAGGACCGCGATATCAGTTTACTTGTTGTGAATTCGTCCTCTGATGGCAAACTGGAGTAAATTTTGTTCTGATCAATTGCTCTAAGATGGATCACGTAAGTGCAGAAGTTCCGTGTTCAACTAAACCCGCTAGTGATTTGATAATTGAGTTCAAGCGAGTATATATGTCACTATTTTACTATCATTAATATTATTGCTTTTTATGAATATTATTATTTAAAAAGCAAATTTGTATAGCTGCGTCATAGCCGAAATCGGGCTTCGAGACTACTTTTACAAGAGAGTTAATTTATAATAATACACTAAATATGGATGAAATTAAAATTTACCATATGGATTGCAAAAATTGATCGTACAGCACCTAGCACTGGATATTGAGTATTGCAAGCATATGACTTAATTTTAAATGATTAAGAAATTAATTGAATAACTAATAACAATAACTTATTTAAATGATTAAATAGGTTCATTGATTTTTTTTAGATCAATTAATATCCAGAATAAATGATTATCCGGGTAACTGATTATCCAGGTCAAATGATTATTCAGGTCAAATGAGTATCCAGGTCAAATGATTATCCAAGTCAAATGATTATCTAAGTCAAGTGAATCATGCGATCAGATTATCGACCAGTGCGCATCATCCTCCCATCAGAATTTTGTGTCAGAACAAATGATCGAATAAATCACAGTGACGCGTGTAGTGCAATTACGTCACGTGATCATACAAGTCGTAAACATCGTCAGTTATCTGAGCGAGGTATATACTATATAGCATACCGGATATCTCGTGTGCCTCACAATCGGTGGGTCTAGATATATTTATCAGGAATTTTTTAAAGAATTATCATATACAGTTAAATTATATTCTTAGATGGAACTATTCATGCCATTTCATCATCCATTTCTGCTGATGCACTTCTTTCAATGAGCTTAATATAATACAACAAAAATGGTAAAGACATACTTACGAATATTTTGTGAAAAACAAAAATAACTCAATATTAGCAAATGAGGAACTGTGAACATGTTTCAATCTTATGTTGGACTACATACAAAATGGTTACGCAACAAATACAAATCACAATTAATTACGCGGTGTATAGCCAACACTATTTTACATACTATAATATATTCTTTGTTTAAGACAAAGAATGTTATACTATTTGTTTTGTATGTTATACTATTTCATGCCTTATTAAATATGAATATTAAAGGAAAGACAAAGAGTATAAATATATGGAGAAGTTATATATCATGGTCTTGTCACTAGGCAGTCCATTGAGATCAGAATACTACGTTGCATTAAACAGTTTGATTAATCATAGTAAAAGTAAAATATCCAAAAGACTACATTTAAAGCTGATCTCATAGACGATTTATGTGATCTAAAGCAGTACACGCTGAATATGAGAGGATTCATTTGGATGCAGTGTTTCATGGAGAACACTGATTTCAAATAACATCAGCTCTTCACTGTCAAATCACTTCACATAGTAGCAGTACTTCACATAGTAGCAGTACTTTGCATAGTAGCAGTACTTCACATAGTAGCAGTACTTCGCATAGTAGCAGTACTTCACATGATAACAGTATTTCACATTGCAACAGTACTTCATATAGTAGCAGTACTTCACATAGTAGCAGCACTTCACATAGAAGCAGCACCTCACATAGTAGCAGTACTTCACATAGTAGCAGTACTTCACATAGTAGCAGTACTTCATATAGTAGTACTTCACATACTAGCACTTCACATAGTAACGGCACTTCACCTAGTAGCACTTCACATAATAGCAACAGTTCACATAGTAGCGACACTTCAGAGTGTGGTCGCAGTGGTCCTAGTGTTCTCAATGATGTGGTAATAATAAGGAGGAAACGTCGAAGGAGGCAAATGAAAAGATGAGAGAGAATATTTAGCCTGACTAATCTCATCCTCTTCAGTTTCTCTGTAATTTCCTGTCGATCAATTCTTCCCATTTATCGAGAGGTTATCCCTACATTCCCTCAGCTATTTGTATCTCATTGTTTTCCACTTTCTCTAGGTTTACTGACCCTTTGTATACATACATACATACATACATACATACATACATACATACATACACACACACACACACACACATACATACATACATACATACATACATACATACATACATACATACATACATACATACATACATACATACATATACATACATGTATATACATTATACATACATGTATATACATACATGCATATATACGTACGTATATATTTTTGTTTAGCTTTCTCCTCTTTATTTTATCATCTTCTTTATCCTCTATATTCTCTTTATTCTTTTTCCGCGTATCTATATGTCACCCTAATCTTTCTACTTTATTTTTCGTCAATTTTTGTTAATTTTTACTTTAACTTTCACCATCTCTAAATGTCCTATTATATCTACACTCAGACTTTCTTCTTCCATTCTCTCAAGCTGTATCTCTCTAGAATTCCCACTCTCTCTCTATTTCACCACTTATCTATTTATATCTCAGAGTCCTGTCTCTTTTTCTTTCAGTTCTTCAGTGCTGCTCTATTTCCCTTTGTCTAATTTCCATTCGTTCCACGATCACCTTTCGTTCCATCATTCTGTACGCGACGTTTCCTCCTATCGCGGCTGTCCCCCACGTCCTAGTTAATATCCTCCAACTCCATCGGCGCATAACTTGCATCGATAAATTGGTCGTTGAAGTAGACAATTACAAATCCTCAAAGCCGGTTCGCTCAATCGTTGCTTAAGATAATTGAGCTGCTAAAAAGATTAGGCTGTATTATAGATACTTTCTTTCACTCAATGACGCCCCAACTAAAATAGGAGCAATCACTTGTTTTTATAAGTTTTCAGAAAGTTACATTATATTTCAGTTTCGACTTTCACTTGTGTCATAAGATGGTTTGCTTTCTCCACGCAGATCGAAGAAGGTCAGAGAAGAAACCTAGAGTAATGCCATGAAGCGATCGTGATTGGCAATTTCTAGGAGAAACTGTGTTTCTGCATGAGATTCCGGCACATTTCTAAATGACTAATGCCCATTGTACAATTAGCTTATTTACAAGACAAGTAAAACTACAGTGCTGCTAAAATTACGTGCAATTATAACATTGTGTCCCTTGGAACTAAAGCCAAGTCAATGAACAAAACAAAAATGTTAAAAAGCGGCGCAAAACAAATATCAAGAAAAGTATTTTAAACATACCGTATCACAGGAAAGGAGTTTTACGTATTGGTGAGAGCTCTGGTGCACATGGCGAAATATAACGAAAAATAACGTGAAATCAATCATCATCCAGAAATATCAATCTGAATCCTCGCAATCTGTTGAAAACAAGCCTATTCAATCTTTAATACTTGATTACAATATAACACCTTCACTTTCATCCACAGATAACTATGAGGTGTTTTATTTAAATAGCAAGTATCTCTTGCATATCGTCTATAAACACATTCAATGCTTCGTTTCATAATTACATGTATGCGCACTTGAATTGAGTTTCTCTTAGAAAACATGAAGGAAAAACTAAAAAATAGCTTTTAAAATATCAAGCATTTCCATTTAATGTCTTTATAAGAAGTGAGGGAATGTTACGGTCGATTCCAGCTGCAGTCACTATTTAGAAAGTAGCTTGAGAACGTTATATATTTTTACTGATTGGATAATAGCTAAATGAAGCATCTGACTGCGCATTACTACACCGATTCTAAATTCCAGTCATACGGGGGGATGGCGTATCGGTTAGAGTGTTCGCTTCAAATGCCAGTGGCCTGGGTTCAAAGCCCAAGTCAGTCAGAAAATGATGGATATCCTCCCCTCTAGTGGCTTGCTGCCAGTTGGCGCTATCAATAGCAAAGATATGATTAACCACTGGGAAGAATTTAAAACACAAGCCAAAGCTGGAAAGCAGTCTAAATTTGTCTTAAAACAAGCATGTAAGAACTTTCTGAACCAGTAGTGTATTTGTTATTATTATTATTTACATTAACCTGACACAATATTGTTTAAAAATTATTAAAACGAGTTATATTTGGCTCCATTATAAGCTTTTTAACGTATTTTAAATGCATGCAAATGCCACTGTACTTTGTTGCTATGCATCATATAAACACCTAATTTTATGCTGCGTAACAGGTAGAATATTTTCCTCATTCCTTTATAATTGTTTATCCATAGAAGAATTTCCTTGGAACTTGTGAGCCGCAATGAGTTTAATGACTCAGATAAATCAAAAGTAGTTTTACCTGTTACATGCAGATCTCTATAGCTCTGATATACCATAATAAAATATCAAACAATAAGTTTTGCAAGATTATTATCCTACTGAAATCGACTGAGGTTTACTATTGAAACTCGTTTTCATTGTGTAAGGGGTTTAAATGTCAGAATTAACAAATAGTTAAATGCAAAGTCAATCTAGTCCGATCGCGGCATTGAAAATAATTCTAAGATAACTTTGGAGGCGACAATATTCCTAATTTTGTAAGTAGAAACTCATTTAATCTGTTTCCTGTTTTGGAGTGTAGGGCACGTAGAAGGCTATAGATAAAAATTGCTTTGACGTTTGTTTCGCTGTTCTGGAGGATATTAATCTTGATTACCGGATCGGCACCAGTAAGGACCTTATTTCTCTTCAGCATATATATTGAACACATTAGTTTGGGTGGATTGACTTGGAGCGATGTGCGATGTGGGGACGTCTCTGACATCATTCATGTATGAGGACACAGACGTTAAATTATAAAGTAGTAGTAGTAGTAGTAGTAGTAGTAGTAGTAGCAGCAGCAGCAGCAGCAGCAGCAGCAGCAGCAGCAGCAGCAGCAGCAGCAGCAGCAGTAGCAGTAGTAGTAGTCGTATTTTCTATCAAACCTGGGGTTCTTTGCACCCGAGGTATAAAAAAATTATATTAATCAAGAGGCAGATATTTTTACTGTTGAAACACTTTACTGTTGAGCCTCTCACATCAGCCCAGGACTGCGATTAATTGTCGTTGAACAAACGATCCTAGTTTTATATGATCACTCGAGAATATGTTGCTAAACATTAACGTAGAAACTACTAACGTAAAGCTTAATGCAATATTTATGCAGTAATTGGAAGTGTTGGAATAATAAGTGGTCTTCTTCTCTACTGACTTTCTCACTTGTTGTCTTTCTCCTAAAGTTTGTCCAACTACGACTATTGCAACTTTAGTGAGAAATTTAATCATAACTGTACCGAATTGTTTGGATGGAAATCGTTAGTAGTGATTGACATGCCGAGGCGATATTATTCTATATATGTTCATTAGATGACCATTAAAGTGAATTCTCCCGGTATTACTGGGGTTGAGTTTGCTCAGGCAGTGGTCAGTAAATCAAAGTTTTATGAGCGATCTCTGTTCATCTCTGTGAATTTTACTAGTTCTGTATTCTCACGGGTGCTCTAAAACTTGTGCATTTCTTTAATCTCTTCAACTCCTTACTGCCTTTCATCTCTCTCTCTTTCTTTCTCTCTCTCTTTCTCTCTCTCTCTCTCTCTCTCTCTCTTTATAAAATATTTCTCGTTTCATACTGTAGGTATGCATTTCTATTTAAGCTATCAGGTTCTCTCTCTCTAGCACTCTTTCTCTCTCTCTCTACCAGTTTTTGTATCTATTTCATTATCTCTATACTTATGATCAGTTTGTCTTTGCTGTCTGTCTGTCTATCTTTCTGTCTGAATATCTATCTATCTATCTATCTATCTATCTATCTATCTATCTATCTATCTATCTATCTATCTATCTATCTATCTATCTATCTATCTATCTATCTATCTATCTATCTATCTATCTATCTATCTATCTATCTATCTATCTATCTAATCTATCTATCTATCTATCTATCTATCTATCTATCTATCTATCTATCTATCTATCTATCTATCTATCTATCTATCTATCTATCTATCTATCTATCTATCTATCTATCTATCTATCTATCTATCTATCTATCTATCTATCTATCTAGCTATCTATCTATCTATCTATCTATCTATCTATCTATCTATCTATCTATCGATCTATCTATCTATCTATCTATCTATCTATCTATCTATCTATCTATCTATCTATCTATCTATCTATCTATCTATCTATCTATCTATCTATCTATCTATCTATCTCTTTCTTTCTCTTTATTTCTCCTATTATGAAGCTATCCACCTCTCTCTGTATCGCTGTATCTATTGAATTACATATTTTACCAGTATCCCATCTCCAGTTTTTTCTCTAACTTAAAATTTATCTTCTTTCGACTTCGCCCTCAATCGTTTAGGTTGCTTCCTAGATTGTTCCTAAATTTGTTCAAAGGTTGCATACTGAGCGCTATACTTCCATGTAATTGCGAATTCAGTTAATTACTATATTTAATTTTGTCCAAAGTGGCCAAAGGAGGATGTTGAGTAGGCCTGGTGGGTGATATGTCTTTTATTTATCGCATTGGAGTAAAACGCAAAATTATTCAATGCAAAGTGAAAATAGACGTATACGTAACAGGTCTTTGTCGGTGACCACTTTGAAAGACCGAGTGTTGACAGCTTTCAAGAAAAATTTCCGGGGTGATGGAAGGTTATTCTTAAATCCGCGCCGGCTGCAATTGATGCGCCATCAAAAGGCAAAGTAATAACCATGGAGAGGAAGGAGGAAATTGGCCTTAATCAAGCATCTGTGCTTCCTGACTCAGTGTGCTGTTATATTAAATTATAGGATGCAGTGTGCAGCAGTAAAAAACAGTAAGTGAAAACGATAGGCAGCAGTCTTTTATACAGGAGCCTTTGAGATAAATAAACTATTCTACAAATCATTTCTCAATCTGCACATATCATACCGGAAGTAAAACTACTGTGGTTTTGTTTTATCTAACACAGCGAAATTTTTCAATTCAGCAGGCAATCTTTCATTCTATGCAAGCGAAGCTTCCGTATTGCATGGATTATCCTGAAACGACCCACTCTATTTGTTAGAAACATATAATTGCTTAGATATAATTCTGGTAAACTAATTCAATAAATCCTTAAGGCATAATCTCTCTCTTGTACTCTACCAAGTGGCAGACCCAAGGTGCATGTTCATGCTTACAGGGTGAGTAAAAAAAAAGATAACACCTGCAAAAAATTTGAATATCTCAGGCTATTGGTAATATTTTTCAATAAAACTTTTACCAATTACTAAAGGACTAATTTCTGATGGGGTGACCAATTTTCATCCATTTTAAGTCATAGATGGGCTAGTTATACAAGTTTCAGCAGAGCAACCCCCCATTTTTTACCTAAAATGGCGTTTGCTGCAACAGTAAGGGCAGATTGCACTTCATTGACGAGAAAGTAAAGGTGAACTCTCAGTATTAGGTCAATACTTTGCTTCCAGAGCTGTTTGATGATTGCTATGCTCTTCTACCAAATGGTTTCATCATTCAGCAGAATGGTGTTCCGGCTCATACATTTCGTCATGCACAGGAATGGATCAGCGAGAGAAACCCGGATTTCATTAAGAAGAATAAATGGCCTCCAAACTCTTCCGATCTAAATCCTTTGGATTACTATGTCTGTGGAACAATGCTGCATCTCTATCAGAAACACCAACCGAAGCCTAAAAACAAGACAGAACTGCAGGAAGTGCTTTACGCCATTTTTAGGTAAAAATGGGGGGTTGCTCTGCTGAAACTTGCATAACTGGCCAATCTGTGCACCAAAATGGATGAAAATTGGCCATCCCATCAGAAATTGGTCCTTTACTAATTGGTAAACGTTTTATTTGAAAATATTAAAAATAGCCTGTGATATTCAAATTTTTTGCAGCTGTTATCATTTTTTTACTCACCCTGTAGAGTCTTATTTCAAGCTTCATGTAGAGCAAACCATAGAAGTTACTCTCTTCAAAAGAGGCTATGCCTTATCCATATCAAAAGTAGCTTATTGCTTGGAAAATATATATGGCTTTCAAGGTGATTTCCCGTTGCTTTCCGCAAGGCATAGTGCAGTTGGCGTTGGCAGGTACAGTTTATTGATTTCATTAGATAAGGTTTATTAAGTCCAGTGCTAATAATTCTAATGTTGCTTTCCAAATACGAGTTTAAAGTCAGTTTTATCTTTAGCAGACGATCACTGACAGTGGACCCTAAGGTTTAGCAGACAATCACTGACAGTCGACCCTAGGATTTAGCAGACAATTACTGACAGTCGACCCTGGGATTTAGCAGACAATCACTGACAGTCGACCCCAACGTTTAGTAGACAATCACTGACAGTCGACCCTAACGTTTAGCAGACAATCACTGACAGTCTGAGCCACACTGGCTCTACTCAATGAAATATATGTCAAAATTGAAACATAAACTATATATTAACAATGAATTAAAGCTAAAAGCCAGTATTAACGTCAATTTCCTCACTCAAAAGCGATGTCAGTGACGGGCGAGCCCACGATTTGAACCCCACATACTGATCCGCGGACAAATATCTTACCGACATCGCCAATGGCTCCTGCTAGTATCAATCCAATTGCAAATTGACTGAGATTCGGATGAGTGGATCCTTTTATATCAGCAGTCAATAAAATATAGACGTGAAAATTGCATCTTATGCGTAGAGATAAGGTCCTGAGCGATGTAGTTCCGGATTTCTTTAATTGGATTACACGGTGTTCTTGAGATGGCGAGATGCAATGACTTAAGTGCCTTAGTCATCTGCTTGATACTGGATCTGTACCTCCCACCACTTCGATCACCGTTCAGAGCAAGGATATGTGAATGAGAAAACTGGATGGAGCACGTTGTCGATTGTGCACTCAAGACAACTCATATTAAGATCGTCTATTATAGCTTGTTAGAAATTTGTCTAGTTCTCCTAGATAATGAATTGAATTAACTCAATGACTAGCAATAGCGAAACACGCATTGACACGTATTGTCAGACGATATTAATTAATGATGAAACTATTATTTTGTGACAACATAAGCAACGAATCTGCCGATCATTCCACAGAATGAACTGTACTCATGTTAGACCAAGAAATATGGCCCACAATAAGTAAGCCAGTCTATGACTGCTCATCGACTTACATGATGAGAACTCTGGAAGCAACTTGAGTTCGGTTCAATTCGCGCAATATAGCATTATAACAATACGTTTTATCCATAATTAGCTAAACCATTAGAGATATATTTATTGCTTGTTTCTACTCAGGAAGGCATTGGATTTGATATCTACATCTGGATTAGATATACTGTAGAAAGCACTTAATGCACAGGTTATTCGCTTCAACTACAAATGCTATATATTCATTATTCATTGTATTGTATTATAATGCCGTATATTCATTATTCATTGTATTCTTACTCATGCATTCATTGTTTATAGTAGTTGCACCAATTATAAATAAATTGTTGTAGTAAAATGTTTTCAACTTAAGATATTAATAACAATATATAATTCTTATTTTTTATGCATACGATTTATATGACTCATATAAAAATTGCTAGACATTTTTTAATTTTTTTACCCCAAGATTGCTCGTATCTGTTGGCCTTAAATGCAAAAAGAAATGCAACAAATACCTTCTTGTTAATTTACACTGTGAGTGTGCTTGTTATATTAATTCATTAGTATATCATTTTATGCGCCTAGTTTAATTGGACACATAGCACATGCTTACTCTGTTGGATTAGTTAGTTTCAATCTTCGTACATGGCATTGGCTTCTTATTATTTCATGAATTTTCATTAACGTTGGCGTTTGATAGGTAACATTACTGTTGGAGCAGTATGAAAAATAACTTATTATATCGATAATTTATTAATTGCTGACTAGCCTAAAATTTAAAATCACTATTCTAGGATACACCCTTTACCATACTGCCATTCCCACAAACTTCTAATCTGCTGATGGCTCTTTGAAAGATTGACTGGACTCAATGAACTCCTAAATTGCGATGAAGACTGATTGATTTACTGACTGACTGGACTGACAGACTGACTGACTGACTGGACAGACAGACCGGACTGGACTGACTGAATGACTGACTTACTGACTGACTAACAGGACTGACTGACTGACTGGACTGGTAAAGCTGGTAAAGCTAAGGTTAGCGTCAGTTTCCTCACTTGAAAACGATGTCAGTGACGGTATCATCCTGAAAGTACAGGTAATCCTGGACTGAATGACTAACTGACGGACTAACTGACTGACTGACTAAACTGACAAGCTGGACTGGCAGACTGACTGACTGACTGACTGACTAACGGACTGGACTGACTGACTGACTGACTGGATTGACTGACTGACTAACGAACTGGACTGACTGACTGACTGACTGGATTGACTGCCTCACTGGATTGACTGACTGACTGGACTGACTGACTGACTGGACTGAGTGAACTCTTAAACAGCTGATGTCGATTTTTGAAGACTGACCGGGTAAACTAATACTCGATACTTTCAACCAATTGCTTCGGATTCGAGCACAAGTCACACAAGACAACTAAATAAACTGTTGTACTGTATATTCTGAAGCATCTTGATAAAGACCGTTCGTTGCGCACTTGGGCATTGCTGTAAACAACGTATACATTGCTCACTACACAATCATATCGTACTCTCGTATCTCACACTGGGGTTGAATGCCTGTTTACTACAGCGCCGCATCTCTCCATCTGTGTCCTACATCCTGGAAAAAATCTTGATAGAGGAATTGCAGTGATTCTTTCCTTTATGTGCGCGAGAAAGACTGGACTTGAGAGAGAATGCACAGAAATTGAAAGCTACAGAGTGAGAATGAGACAGAGAGAGACAGCGATAGACAGAGAAAGAGAGAGAGGGGGGGAGAGAGAGAGAGAGGCAAAGAGAGTGAGATAGAGAGAGAGAAACGAACAAATTCCGAGAATAAGTGAACGAAATAGAGATAAGTGACAGAAAGAAATTGCATAAATGTAAAGAAAAAATTAAAACAGCTAGAGAATGGACTTTCAAAAGAAAATCTGACATTCAATTTAAAATTACAAAAATCAGAAAGGAAAATTGAAGCTAATAAATCAGAAGAATGATAAGTTTAGAAGACGATTGAGACATTGAGAAACGAAATATTTGAGCAATATTTTAAATTGCTGTTAGAGGGAGATAATAGACTTGCATCTTGGATTTATCAGTCGCGCTGTTTATATTTCATGCGCTGATATATTAGATAAGCTGCTACAAACAAGTCTTAAGAGAGATGCTCTACAGCTAGATTAGACTAATCCAGCAAAATATCTATCGACCTTATGATGACTCTAATCAGTATATCCGATAATGATAAAACTGAATAAAATCAGGAAATGATATTGATCTGACAGGGAGTAAGATGAAACGTATGCCTGCTTTAAAAGCTTGACTTGTATTATATAGAGAAATGAATGTAATATAAATGTAATCACTTTAAATATAATAATATGGCTTATATAGTAGTATATTCAATACATGGAAATTTGCGGTCTCTGTTACATGTATTATTGGTATTGTTTGTTATGTATATGATTAGTGTGCAATTGCATGTGGCCTCTAATAAAATAAATAAATAAATAAGCGCAATTAACATCTTGACAAAATTGATTTATGATTATGTGTTTTATTTGTTGTAGATTTTACTGGGATCTGTTTATGTTAATGCTGCTCATCGCTAACCTGATAATCCTACCGGTGATCATATCTTTCTTCAATGATGACCTTAGCACTCACTGGATCGCCTTCAACAGTATCTCAGACACAGTCTTCCTCCTTGATCTCATCATAAACTTCAGAACAGGTATTATTCGCTCAATCAATCAATCAATCATTTAATCAATCAATCAGTTATTTAATAAATTAACTTATAAATCAATTAATAAGCTTTTCGTTAATCAATCACTTATTTATCAAATCAAATTAATCAACTTATATATCAAGTAATCAGCCCAGCCATTCGTTAATCAATCATTCAATTATCCAATCAATCGCTAAATCAATAATTAAATTAATGGAATCTGCTAAAAGTTTCTCTAACAAAGATAATTAACCTTAGAGCCGTTATAAATCCGCCTAACAAATTTACTATTTATTAAAACAACCAAAGTTTAAATTATCAGTAAATTATTGAATGAAAAACTTTCACAAATAAATCCACCAATGGAAAACTTTCCAACTAAAGCAGTGTAGCCATTTGCGCAACCGATACACTGAGATCATTATATATTTATAATTTGATAGGTAGGCCTAATCGTTAAATTCTTTTCTATAATTTTTCTTGAAAACAAGGAGAGTATTATTTTAGATTAAAATTATTACTGTTATATTTACAGTTAAAAATCTCGATTATTAGATATAAAGTAACAGTATTTAAAATTAGCTAAAGAAATTTAGAAACGAAGATAGACATTACCAAATTTCATATTGCTTTTCATCCAGGCCTCTTTGAAACTTTCTTGCATACTGCATGTATATTCAAAATTTAAATGACCCAAGCTCAAAACCGACAATTTTACGTATATAAAATAAAATCGTGTCTGTTGTTCAATTATCACATTATGTTCGTGCCAGTAAAAATGGACCAGCCGTAAAATACATCCGTCGTAAGAGGCTCATAAGCAAACACTGAGAAAGGTAAGGATTCCACCCCAGATTTTATTAATTTCTCAAGCTATAGACTACACTAGAATGTGAATAAAGCATAGCATTTTCGGAATTATCAATTTGTTGATCGATGGAGTGCTCTTTATGGAGCGTGATAGCAGACTGTAAGTTAGAATTTTTAACTTTTGCAAGCCAAGGACAAAGGAGTGGTACTGATGAAGTGTGATATGTCGAATGATGAAAAATGATCTATCATGGACAAAAGCGATAATTTCCTTGTAGTTTCATATTTCATGTCAAATTCTTTGCGGAAGAGGTATATAGAAATTTAAAGGAGTAAATAAATTTAAATTAATTTAATTTTGAATTTGGTTTATTATTTTCTTTCGTTATGCAAATTCAATCGGTTAAACGTCATGAAAGTTTGGATTTCTAAAATATCGAAGCATCTTTTCTGCTGTGTAGTTTTACCGAATTTTGATTAATTACATGTAAGTCTTAGTGACACATTTTATGGACACTGTAATGTCTTTTGCTTGCTAGATAGTAACTTACAGGTATATTTAACTCTTTAATTACATGAGCAAATTCACTTCGAGATAATGATATAAAGAAAGCCAACGTGCAGACGGCCACCTGAATTTCATTTTGAAAATAGTTTTATTTGCACATCCTAATTCTCTTATTCATTCCTGAAGAATCGGTAACATACATGTATACATTTTATGCCGATAGACCCTGTTCATCCATTGCACTAAAATTATGTGAAGCAAATTTACATGATGTAAAACTATCGGTAGTTTGTTGCCGATGTCAAAGTAAATCAAAAAAGCTGAACAAGATGTCTTTATCAATTTCACTCATCAGAAAGTCTATGCCGCATTACTTTCTGTTACATTATAGAGCAACTTTGCTTTCATTCTTGCCGGCCAAAATAGGTAAATAAATAAAAGCGCAGTAATTCAGCCTTACATATTTCAACCAAATAGCCTTTTAACCAAAAAGTCAATCGAAAGTTCTCTAAAAGTATTAAAAGCAATTATTTTCATTTTACGTGCAGTAACTAATGTAATGTCTTTCAAAATCTTAAAGAATTTAACTATGTTTCGGGAACATCTTAGCAAGCGGTGATGTTAACTTGTATAAAGCAGTTTAGAAGTAGTTTAACTACTCTGATAAAGTACCATTTTTTAAATTAGGCCTAGATTGTGTACTAATAATATAGTATTAAAGTCTTAGTTAGGCCGACTTAAACTATTTCCATTGCAATTACGCGGTCTTACATGTTTCATTTTGGATTGCATTTCCTTAGACTTCAATATTTCAGTTAAAATTTTAAAAAATTCTTTTTATCACTGATTAAGTAGAAGAATCAAGAATTAGAAGTAAAGGCTGCTCTAAATATGTTAAGCGTTAGTTTAGTGGAAGCAAAATATCGAATAGGCCTACTTTAACCGAGTACTAAAGGACTTGACGGCATGGCGAAGCGTATATGTTTAATGCTATTATCAGTATATTGAAAGTATTTTACTTTCGTAATTTCAGTTTGATAGGATATAAATCAGTATATTGAAAGTATTTTACTTTCGTAATTTCAGTTTGATAGGATATAAATCAGTATATTGAAAGTATTTTACTTTCGTAATTTCAGTTTGATAGGATATAAATCAGTATATTGAAAGTATTTTACTTTCCTAATTTCAGTTTGATAGGATATAAATCAGTATATTGAAAGTATTTTACTTTCGTAATTTCAGTTTGATAGGATATAAATCGTGATTGTTTCCATATTTTTGAAATTGCAAGTGTTAACATGTTTCATTTCAGAATTTAATTTATCGTTATTCAATGAAACGAAACACAAGTGAGAAATACTTTTATTTTAAAGGCTTTTGTGCAGCTTAATTCCGTATCTAGAATTTCAATCGGTTGTTATCGGGCAAGCTTTTCTTAATTGTGAGCTCTGAGCTTCGTGGACATCTTACAGTTTATGTGCGTAAAATTCAATGAAATCATTACAACAATTGTGAATTTCACGAAACTGCTATGAACTACACTCGTCCAATGAAAGAAGAGATATTTTGGAATGACTTATGAGAACATTGGAATATAAACCTGCACCATCTCGATTCTAAAGAAAAACGAAAGCTTTGAGAATATTAAAATTGTTCCTTGGGTACTAGCTATCTCACAACTCAATTTCTGTACATCTATCATGCGTGCAATGTGCAGAAGGCAGCCAACATTTGATTTAGCTGTACCTGTTCAAGCATCACACGAAGAAACATTTCAATGTTCGAGACTACAAGAAACGTATTGTTTCTGATTACAAACAGAGTTCTTTATCATGACCATAGACTAGATAATAACACATGGTGTTGTCCATTTTGCTTCTAAATTCTACTACTACTTCTAGTAACTTTCTATGCAATGCTGTCAAAAGTCGATATGATATAACTTTATGACGCAGGGAAAATACTGAAATTTTTTAGTATAAATAAACAATTATTTCAGAATTTCAGAAATAGTTGTATTTCTACATGTTCGGCATTACGTGATATGTATACTACATGTAATGATGTGAACTACGTGTAAGGTTTTTTGCTCGCACAGGTATAATAGCAGACAACTTTGCCGATGAGATAATACTGGAGCCAAAAGAAATCGCCAAACACTACCTGAAGACGTTCTTCTTTCTGGATCTCATCAGCTCAATTCCTCTCGATTATATAATACTCTTTCTCTCGCCGGAATCAAGCATAAATCAACTCATCCATGCAGGTAAGTGATTTATCAATCGATTAATAAATCATTTAATCATTTAATCAATGAATCAATCAGCAAGTTAATCAAGCAATTAAGTAATAAATATATAAATCATCCACTTAATCATCATAAAATTGGAGAATCAATAAATTTTTCAATCAACAAATTAACTAAATTGACAAATCAATCAACTCATTCTAATTACCATTACTTCATTCAGTAAGAAATCGATCAATAAATCATTAATCTATTAATAAAAGATCAATAAATTAATGATGAAAATCGAACCTCAATTTATTTACTATGGAAAGTGTGCATAAACTCTCTTTTACTCTGTTGTTCAGAAATATGACAGTGTATAATGTATATCTCCTGAAATAAGCTCACTACAACAGTGACTGATTGAAGATTTTTAACCTAACAAACAACAGATTTATGCCTTTAGCATAAACAGAATTGCCTTAAGCTAAAGTAACTATGATCTGTGACTCTAAGATGACTCTTTTTTCTTCCTCTGTCATTGCATTAAAAAATTGAAATTTCATGCTCATCTAAAAAATACGAATACATTATCTATCGAAAATTAGAGAAACGGAATATTATCTGCACCAAAATCATAGACAATATAAATTATAAATGATGGGCCCGATAAGGTAAGAAATATCGAAGTGAGCATTTTAGATAACTTTTATTATAAAAAAAATTGTTGCATTGTTTTTTTAATGTGGTAGGCTTATTTTAAATCAAACTTAAATTTCAAAATTCAGATACTTTCTAAGAAAGTTTCACATCTTAATTCATTAAAGATGGAATAATGTAAACCGTAAGTCTTGTTACCCATTGTCAAAAAACAGGAATCAAATCTATCAAAAATATTCAAGAAATCCTTACTCCACAGGAGGTACAATAAATATGTCCAATAAAATAAGTCAAGAGACTGTTCGCTTGCAGCAACAATACAAAAATGCAACAATGCTATAAAATAAAATTCAACTTTCGGTTTCTCGCCTGATGCGATCAGGGACGTCTCTGATTGTATAGTTTATCATATGACTAATAATACAAGCAAACGTGCAATATAAAGGGCGGTTGCAATCTTGGACTAGCTAACGCGTTAAAAAATATCCAAATGATAACTATTAATATAATTCATTTCCAGTTATTCATGAATTTGTATTGAATTTGAGAAAAGAAGCGCCTTAAGTATTACATAAATTATATAAATATTTATTATACAAATATTATGTTATTACTATTTACTTTGTGCTCAACAATATCATCAAAAATACATGAAAGAATTAATTTTAACAACAGTAGCTACATGTGTAGTCGGGTTTCTTTTATCCTCACAGGCAGAGCTCTGCGAATGGTGAGATTGGTCAAGTTGCTCAGTCTACTCAGACTTCTTCGTCTCTCCAGACTCGTCAGATACGTGAGCCAGTGGGAGGAGGTAGGTCCATTAGGCTTCCGTACTTTACGCTAAACATGCTATAACAACGAATTTTATTAATATGGATACGCTTCTTTAAAATAACTACAATTAAATTATTATCCCGTCTAAGCCTTCAATTAATAATCAAGTAATAAGCAGATTTTCATCCAATTGCTTGTCATGCAGTAGTAATATTTCAATCATTTAGGAAACTTATACACACAATGCTGCCTAACCCTGAGTCTCGATAATTATTGTCATTTCTACTCATTAGTGCCATTAAGTCTCAGTTCCATCACGTCATGTTTTAGTAATGTTTCCTTCAACCTCAGTCTACATCTAAATCAGTTCTCTTTATTAACATGCAACAGTGTTCCTGGTATCGGGTCTAATTTTAGCTCACTCTTACGGAAAATTTCACTAAGTCGTCATGCATATGAGTGCAGATTTTTCTTGTTAGCTAACGGTTCTAAATTAAAAATTTTGGCTCTAATTTACACTACAAACTATAATAGATCTTGACTCAGCGAAGTCGACCTAACGCGCAATTAATTATGAATGAGACAATAATTCTCAAAACGTTCCAAATCTTTAATTATCCAATAAAAGACTAGAATTTTAACGTCTAATTCTTTGTATTGTTCCACTCAGTGGAATTAGCAGCTAAGTGAATTTCACTTCTCCGTAATTTAAATCTTCTTCTCAGGGTTCTTGCCGGCTTGTGTGCCCACAGTTCCCATGGATGCATTATCCAATATTGCAATAGCCATGGCTCCGTGTTTTTTTCTTTCCCTTCTAGGCTTCTATTGTTCTTGTTTTGCTTCACACACGCACATATACGCATATATACAAATACACACTCACACACACACAAACACACACAAACACAAACACACACACACACACACACACATATATATATATATATATATATATATATATATATATATATATATGTATGTATGTACATGTATATATATATATATATATATATATATATATATATATATTCGATATAGATAATATTGTATATATATATATATATATATATATATATATATATATATATATATATATATATATATATATATATATTCATGAATGACTAAAATTCCTTGTAATATCCAATGCAGTATTTCTTGTCATTTTTTCCGTTTAGTATCGTTTATTTGTTCATTACAGCACAAATATACAAAAACAATAGGAACGTGCAAGAACGTGCAAGTAGCTAGATAAACAAATAGCAAAACGAAACAAATAACATTCATTTAGCATTCTTTATATAATGCAATTCAAGCTAGAATTAATTAATTGTTTCGAACTGCTTAATTTCACAAAGAGACTGTATTTGTTGATTTCATTGCTACGCGTACAAAGGACATAGGACAGGTAAGCAGTGTTGTGAAGTTATGGTCATGCATGACTCTTGTTAAGTTATTATTTTATGTAATTATTATGCTGAAAGCTATAAATTACCTGAACAAATAAATTACATGTTATACGGCTTGCATTGCTAAATGAATAAATTTGCACCGTAATGCTTATTTTGCATGTGCAAGTACTGTATATTCTATAATTTTTTATACATTATTTATCCAGTTAAATATGCCGCGTTATAGCATTTTCGTTGTTGTCATTTGTCATAGTTTTCAGGGGAAATGATAATTATATTTAGCCATATTTACGTTGGACTGAGCCTGTAACTTATTGCCATGTCAATCGACATCGGCTCGATAGATGCTAGGTTCAAATCCAATGCTTCCATTCACTGAATTTTATCGAGCAAGAAGCCGAAGTTTTATTGGCTCACTTTGGCTGGAGCCAGCGGCGATGTCGGTAAAATATCCGACAGCAGAACAGTTTATGCGTGGTTCAAATCTGGTGTTAGCCCTTCGCTGATGTCACTTTCGAGAGATGCAACTGACGTTAACATCGATTTTAATAAAGCTAATGCCAATAATTATAATCTTTGCTTTAGCTTCTTTTACACAGCTCTTATTTAGTTTTTCGTTTCGCAAGCAGGTTTTCCAAAGATGAGTCAATTTTCAGATAAAGGTGCATGCCATAAATTACGTAAATACATAAGCATAAGGGCAAGCATCAGGTGACAACAAAATCATAATCGATATTGAATGGATTATTTGTTAATTTTCGCATTTTTCAGTCCAAATTCTAAAACCTTAAAGGAAAGACAATACCATTCAGTCAACTTTCATTATTAAACGTATATTATATGTAGCGTTTATTGTAAAAGTATAAAATTATACCTATACAATTAAGCTAAGTCAATTTTAAGAGAGCCACATTAGCATCGAAAACGGGCATAGATTGATAGGCAATATAAATATACTACTGCACAGTGTGCAAGTGCATCGTAAAGCACTCGAAGCATGCCCTCTAAAATTAATAGTTTTAAGAACATCGTAGCCGGAATCACATAAGAAAGCTAATAGCACATTACAAAAGCTTTGTAAAATCAAAGCAGTTCTAAAAATATCGTGGAATGTATAATATAACTCTATCTCAAAGTTTAAGTTCTTCGGTCAGAAAAAGTGTGCATACGCACTGAATTTAAAGAGCATCTAACTGAACGTGCTAAGAATATAACAGCGGTGTATAAGAAAGATGCCAAAGTATGATTGCTGGCTGATTGAGTATACTTATACTCTCAAAATATAAACAAATCAATATTTTGTACTTCTCTGAGTGTTATTAAAACATTCATATTATATTGCACATAAAATACTTTATCTTTTTGTCGATAACCTTGCAGCGATTTCTTTATTTTTTATGAAATTAAGATATATGATTTTAGCTACGAATAGACATATATTGAGTTCAGAAGGCTAGTTCAACAGAGGCAATCGTTATCTCTTGATTCGCAACAGCAGATTGCTCTGAATGAGCTCACAGCACCGAGTGCATGTACATTACTCTTCCAGTCATTAGTGGTGCTGTTCACTGAGTACCCCTTACCCAGTTATCTTGTCTCGATCACTTCAAGCCGTAACTGTAAACTGCAATATTTTTATCTTGGCTGGAGCCAGTGGCGAAGTCGGTAAGATATTCGACCGCGGATTAGTATGTGCGGGATTCAAAACCTGGGCTCGCCCGTCACTGACATCGCTTTCGAGTGAGGAAAATGACGCTAACTTTAGCTTTACTACATTTTTAGCTTTTAAAACTACAATCTGCAATTTCTGGCATAGCGCTCAATTATTTGCTACCAGCAAAATGTTACAGGGAACATATTGTTTTGTTATTCATAAAGTTCTTAAGTGGTCTAGGAGTAATATCTAGCAGATATTAGGCCTATATCTACTAATGTGCGGGGTTCAAATCCTGGGATCGTCGGTCACTGACATCGCCTTCGAGTGAAGAAACTGACGTTAACATTGGTTTTCCAGCTTTACAATAGAAACTACTTTTTCTTCGGAGTTTTACTCAATGGCTATTTTTTGGCTGGAGCCAGTGGCGATGTCGGTAAGATACTCGACCGCGGATCAGTATGTGCGTGGTTCAAATCCTGGGCTTCCCCGTCATTGACATCGCTTTCGACTGAGGAAACTGACCTTAACATTAGCTTTTTAAAATTATGGGTTCTTATATAATGTATGATATTATATTATATATTCTTATACTGTATGGTTTAAAATTTTACTCTTCAAAATGTCTCCAACGATCATAAAGTTATAAATAAAATCGCAACGACAATATTGTATTTCACAATGGCTTAGTGTAGACTTCTGATTGGCAATATATATAACTATATTTATTTATTGCTTCTAAGATGGTTTAAAATTGATTGTCTCAGTTTCATGTCTCAGTTCCCACGACAAATTACGCTATAGTCTAGTATAACGTTATACTACAACGTTTAGCGTTTTTATTTACTATGTTCACGGGACGATATAGTCTCCTATAATGACACGTACAGTAAATAGCTAGTCTATTTTTCAGTTATTAGGTTGCAGCATGTATATCAATAAGTAGCGGCAATCCTGCAACACTTAATAACTTAATACTAAATACTTAATACTTAATAACTTAACAATCAATAACTTCATAATTTACTGTTCTTCAATAGCCCATAAAATATCTACCGTTAGCAATCTAAAATTATATATATATATATATATATATATATATATATATATATATATATAATATATATATATATATATAATTATACATGTATACATCAGTAGCTTTTTACTATTTTCATCTAGATAAATGCTATAAAGCCCCCTACCGTCCACCTATCCAATTGAAAATAAAGCATATACAATTAAAAATGTACAAATTGATCCAGTAAATGGCAGACTCAAAAGTACATTGATACTATTAATCATATAAAATATTTAGGAATTAATTTGGAGAGCATCTGAGAGAATTCAGTCTTAATAAATTGAAGATCCTCTAGACGACTGTCTTTAACCTACACTTTTGTGTGACACTAAAGAAATTCGATCCGCAATTTGTAAAGGTTTTTTTACACAAATGGCAAGCTACTATTCTAATTTCTATGGATTAGTTAAATATTCATTGTGCACTTTGTTTGCTCTCTGTAAAGCTTCTGTTACATTGCATGATTTTACTATATACTCAACATACGGCAAGTATGTTAATTACTAATTGTTTCTCAAAAAGTTATTTACAATTTAATTACTAATTATTTCTCAAAAAGTTATTTATAATTTTACCTAGTCATTGTTACACAAATTTTGTTTCCATTTCAAAGTAGATAAATTTTCCAAGGATTTTTAGTTCTATTTTATGCACTCACATTATTAAATGTGCAATGTAACATATGTTGTTCATTATAATATTTACCATTTTGCACTATATAGTAACACATTAATATAATGCTATAATTAGCCATTTTGCATCAAAATGATATTTTAAAGCAATACTAGTTATGACCAGAGTGAAGTGATGAGTACTGGAATTCCTTCTACTTGAGTTCTCCATTGTGTTCCTAGTAGACATCCGTTCTTGGCTAACACTCGATTCAATAACAGAGCGTGACCTGTCACAGTTCTGACGTCAATTCTCGTCAGAACATACTTACACAGTCCTCCGCACTCTGAGTGACGTATTGACTCACCAAATATAATTATAGAAATGTAAAGTGCAATATATAGCTCTTTCAATAAGACTTATCTTGCTCTAAGATACAATATTACTTGCATACTTTCGCTAAGCTGTATATACAGTATATGTATATATATATACAGATATATATATATATATATATATATATATATGTATATCTGTATATATATATATATATATGCCTATATGTGTGGGATGTCATGATTAAAATAGGGAATTTTTATTCAATAATATTGAACTGATCGTAATAGTTATTTTAATTCAGTATTGCAGTTGTAACCGAAATGGTCTTTCATAGTTAAGTAACATAAAAGTAACATTAAGTAACAATAAAAATCAGTTATATCATAATATAATTAATATATGCTGTTTCGAGGTGTTATATCTGTTGGAAGAGATGTAATAAATAACATCACCCCTATGTTACAGTTTTTGACAGTAGCCGGTAAATTCATGCGTATAGTCAACCTCGTCTGCATGATGCTGCTCATCGGACACTGGAACGGATGTCTGCAGTGGTTGGTCCCTATGCTTCAGGACTTCCCGCCAGACAGCTGGGCCGCCCTCGAAGAGCTTAAGGTTAACTACAGATCTACACTGCTGTGCACTACAATACAACGCAATATGTAAAAAATACAATGAAATACACTGTAAACACAGGTTATGCTAATATATCATCATCATCATCATCATCATCAGTTCCTTGAGTTCTGTACAGAACATAGGGCGGCAACATTCCTCCATTCGTTTCTATCATCAGCAATCTTCACAGCGTCTTCCCATGAAATGTTTAATGCTCTCAAATCCTTGTTGATCGTATTATAAGTGCTTCTAGGTCTTCCTCGTTTCCTTTTTCATTAAGTTGGCTTCCAGTTAACTGCAGTCTTTGCGTATCTATCCTCAGACATTCTCAGTAAATGACCTAAAAACCTCAATGCAATTATATACTTCAATACAGTATATAATTATTATATTCGATAATAATGATAATAATGATGAGCACTTCATCGATCCCCTGATCGATGAAGTGCTCATTAGTGACCGATAATTGATTGAAGAAATTTACAAATTGGATCTGTAATTTTTCTTAGTGCTAAAATTACTGCCTCGCTCAAAGAAGACAATTTACCGATGAATTATAACATGAATTTTTATGTATTAGTTATGACATACATGTAAATTTCCGGTGGCATAGCTTTACATGCAATATATGTACACACGCGTATGGGTGTAAACATAATGATAAAAATAATAATAATAATAATATTAATAAGACACTATCATACGTCACCTATAGCCCAATGTCACGTGATATTTGAGCAGAACGATGATTGGTCGGAGCAGTACACGTGGTCTCTCTTCAGGGTCCTATCGCCTATAGCCATCACCTATAACTTAATGTCACGTGATGTTTGAGCAGAACGTTGATTGATCAGAGCAGTACATGTGGTATCTCTTCCGAGCCACCTATAGCCATCACCTATAACCTAATGTCACGTGATGTTTGAGCAGAACGCTGATTGGTCGGAGCAGTACACGTGGTCCCTATTCAGAGCCCTTTCCCACATGTTGTGTATCGGGTACGGGAGGTACCCGCCTCAGAGCACCACGGATGTTTGGTTGACCATGGTCTCCATGCTGACGGGAGCCACGTGCTACGCCATGTTCGTGGGTCACGCCACCACGCTTATTCAGTCCTTCGACACTTCTAAGAGACTGTACAGAGAAAAGGTGAATATAATTACGTTTACATTTATGCATGTTTGTATTGGTTAAATTTAAAGTAACTTGGTAAGAATAATATATTCACAATTTTAATTTAAATCGTTTCTAAGAATTATTTATTAGGTTTCATTGAATGGTAGAGCTATTTGCTAAATAGTAAATTCGATTTGTAAATTATTAAATTGAGCCGACATGCTCATTTTAATTAGTACTAATTCAAATGCAGAATATCAGCCAAAGATACAATGGGTCAATGACTATGATGCCATCATGCTTAATGTTCATGTAAAATTGTACATTTGGTGTCTTATCTTTGAGTCTTGAAAAGTGTTGATTAAATTTAATTTTCTACTCTCAGATTATTTTCTGATACGTGTATTATTAATTATTTCAACTCAAATATATATACATGTAGATTGAAAGAGCCCAATGCATTATTTCTACATAACATAATTAATCACTACGATGATAGTTTGGTTTTATTCTGCAGACATTCTAGCCAGCTAGTCAGTTATACATGTATAATTTGTATATTACATCATTAGGTTTTCTTTTTTACAGTCATTCGTCTGAACTTTATTAATAGCAATGTTCGTTACGCAATATGCTAGACGTAATGGGTTCATTCGCAATATTGTGCCTTCAAAATAAGAGCTGATGTAATATTATGAGGAAAACGGGTACAGCATTGAAGCGATATAAGTCGACTGTAGCTACTCTCTACAATAGTTGTTTAAATATCCATAGTGAACTTTGAGCAATAGAGGCCATCGACTACTGAGAGTTCTACTGAGAGTTATGTTTAACAAAAAGCGATGCAGTAATGGTAATGTTATTACTGTTTATCACACCAATGGGCTGTTCAAATGCACGAATATCTGCGTTAAATGAGACGCATCGATTGTGACCTTCACTGCGGAGATATGAGGCTTTCCAGTGATCTTCACAATAGTAAACAGTCGTGCTTTCCAATGCCACCTGCATTACCCATGTTATTGTTTTCAGTTATATTGCTTTGTTGATTGATATGTATCATCCAACGAAAGAATGATTTATTCCATTTCATTAAAAATGTAAATCAAACATCACTGCAAGTGCTTTATTCAGGTATATTAATTAATATTAATAATATACCTTTATTCTTTATCCTTGGTTCGCTTGTCACTAATATCACTTTCGAGAGATGAAACTGACGTTAACATTGGCGTTGTGGCTTTTTATTAAATAATTGAAGTGCTCAATCTAGCTCAACGTATGGTGAACAATGCATACTCCAACTCTTTATCACTCCTAGATTAGCGAGACTGTAATCTAGTTAAACAGGATTAAAGTGATTGGGCTGGAGAAGTCCTTCTCAGAAGAGTCCCGAATAAAATTAATCAAGCATCGAAAGCTTCAGTCAAGCGATCATCCGGAAAATTAGTCAGCTGCTTAGAGAACACTGAGTTCGTTTCGATACATTTAATACAACAAAGCAATCTCTTCCGCTTCTGCCCATCCTAGTGACAGGCAGATTTCCACAAGAATTTTATTTAAACCGGCAATGACGTTTTTGATGTCCTGTAAAGTTATTTATTACGCGATATTACCGCGTTATCTTTAATTACTTTAAAGTGAATTAAGAGCCGGATAATTTAACTTTGAATCAGCCCAGTGAATATAATTGGGTTGAACAGTGGTTCGTTGGCAAGTTGTTCAACTGCGGTTAAGTAGATTCTTGGTTTATATTGTTCGGAAATAACGATGGGTGTTACTTAATTGATACTAAATAAATACTACTGTTATGCTAGTTGTAAGTGCCAATATCTGTGCCAATTCGAAAAGCGAAGGTTCTGCTTAGACTTACTCTATTCAATGGGTAGGTCCTGCTTGGGGGTAGTTGGGAGCTATTAATAATCGTCTAGTTAACATAAAATAACTCAGACACCGATAATAATATAAGAAACATGTTACAAACTTCAATCACACATATACGAAAAATCTATCTACTTAAAGGTTTCGTGTACCCGTTTACAGGAAGTCACAATTACAAATTACATTACAGAAGATTCAGTCTTACCGTCTTCTACTTATTGTTCCTACTTTAAAACATTGACTAAGTTACGTTAAATTTAAGTAAGAGTCTTTAGACGTTCAATGTCAAGTGTGTCTGTCTCGAGTGACAGTTCCGTGTCGACTGTCTCGTGTCACTCTCTCGAGTAACTAATGATAACTCGTTCCAGTTTATAGTTCATAATTTGAATTTAAAACTGGCCACCCAATCGTTCAGAAGTGCACAAACAAAGTAATTAACAACTGGACGATAGAGTCGTCACAGTACAATATCCAGTGTTCTCCTGGTCGCTGACAGGCTGTCGAGCAGGACATTAATGTTAATCGTGGCTTTTGTAAAACTTTACTGTTTAGTATACATGTATATTCGTGATTAGAAATTGCATGCGAAATAGTGCAATTGTATATATTCATGATTAGACATTGCATGCGAAATAATGCAATTGATTTCAGCGTTTAATTGGCGTGATTTAATTTACAGTTTAAGCAGGTTGAAGAGTACATGATCTACAGAAAACTACCGAGAAAGCTTCGACAGAAGATTAGCCATTACTACGAACATCGCTACCAGGGTAAAATGTTTGATGAAAGAAGCATTCTCGATGAACTCAACCAATGCCTTAAAGAGGTTAAATATCTAATTATTTATTATTCCAGGTGATGCATAACTAACTAAATAATTACTTTTAGTAGAAATTATCCACAAGAGAGAGTTTTAGCTTCATTTTCAGTCATCACTGAGTAGTCTTAGATGTCATTTTTGTTCGTGTGGCTACACACATGACAATCGCGTGTGTTTATAAAGTTTCCTTTCGTGGTTGCTATATTTGCTATTTTCGTCATTTCCTTCATTCTTTCGATTATCATTAGTAATCGTTGTCTTTTTAAGCGCATCGATTGCAACCAGAGAGGATTTAAGAATAACCTTACAACACCCACGGGAATTTTAAATTAACTCTCAACACTCGGTCTTCCAAGGTGGTTAAAAAGTACTAGCGCGACATAGTTTAACTTCGTTCAATTTACGAGTAGCTAAACCGTGTGCGCTAAATCCTGCCCTCAATGTGTGAAACGTTTCTTATTAAATACCTAGGAAACCAACCCCACAGCGTGGACATTGTAATATGCAGCTGAAAAGGCTTTAAGCTAAACCGGTCTAATTTGTTGATGCAGGTTTCTCGTTCAGAATTAACAGTGTATTACGATATCTTCCAATATTCACTGATAAAATAATGCAGATTGTATACACACAAGGCACATTTCTTTAAACAGACTACAACCAAATTATTACCTATGATGGTATGTATCACTTTTACCATCACATTAAAATTGTTGCACAATGTAATAATTTTTTATTGAACTGTCTCAATGTTTATATTTATGTTATATCTCTATGGTTACTATTTATATTACTAAAAAGGAGATCGTAAACTTCAACTGTCGTGCCCTCGTTGCCTCTGTGCCATTCTTCACCCATGCTGACTCGAATTTTGTCTCAGAGATGATCACAAAGCTTCAATACGAGGTGTTCCAGCCAGGAGACTACATCATCAAGGAGGGCACCATCGGCACTAAGATGTATTTCATACAGGAAGGCATAGTTGATATCATTACAAAGAATGGAGAGGTTGCAACAAGTCTGTCTGATGGATCTTACTTCGGAGGTACAAATTGTGGACGATATTTATGTTAATAATTTTGATTCGAACGAGAGTAGAATATTAAATTATATTCTAATTATCCGCTTGACATTTATTTGCAACTTTTGAAAATCTCTTGGTAATCCAAACAAAAGCTTGCTTATTAAAAATTAAAAATTAGCTTCATTTTGGTAGAAAATATCATATTTTTCTAACCAATAGTTAATCAAAATCCACTATTATTACGGTATGCATGTAGGTTGCACCATGTTTAGAGTCGAGGGCAAAAACACGAAGCTTAATGTCACGGTCACGAAGCACACAGTTACATGTGTATAAAACTGCAACTTAAATACAAATCACTTAAAAGATGAATAAGGTGTTTACAAGTAATTTCAATAATTAATTGCTGTCGTCATGCAACAAGAATGCAGTTGCACAAATTCTATGAAGCACCAAAAATTACTTAATAGGGCGTATCTGTCAATATTAGTGGAATCGTAAATTTTTTCTAAGGCGTAGCTGGGGTGGCATTGAAAATCTTTTCCCGTACCAAGATTATGTAAAACATTAATTCCATATGACTGCTAAATCATATAACCAAATGCTTGTTAATGTTACATGTATCTCAGTTTTGAAAAGTCTTTTCGTCTTTCGCTTCCAAACAACGTAAAGCGGCTATTTATATTTAATAGGCTACTTGTCATATATGTAACCATACTTGGCTGCAGTGGCTTCAATCAACGGGAATAATGTTACATTTATTAATAATATTAAAAGGTTTAATAATAAAGGTTTAACGTCCGTTTCCTCCTCCTGGGATGATGTCAGGGACGTCCCCAACAGCACACATCACTACAGATCAATTCACCCAGACCAATCTGCAAAAGAAATGTGCTGAGGAGAAATAAGGTCCTAAACGAAAGCCAGTCCGGTGATCAAAAAATGGTCAGGGTAGGTTGATTATGTCTATATGGTGGAAAAAGGTAAGTTTTAAAAACAAAAATAAAATTAAAAACAACTTTTCGTAGTACTATTCGATATGTTTTCCTCCAGCTGCTTTTTAGGACTGCAGTTTATTAAAAAAAATTTAAAGAGATCAGATCAAATTAATCACAACTTGCATTCAACTCATTTGGGGGATGACTAAAACTTAGTAAAGTCATGACAGTTGTATTGAGCCTAAAACTATGGTTACCACAAGCGCACCGAGACTGAAATTTTGATTTGTCAACTTGCTCGAGAACCCTGGGGGAACTAATTTATTTGAAAAATATAACAAGTAGTACTTTACTTGAAAATCTGAATGAAAAATTGAAATGTCACTGGAAATATATATCTTAGATCATGCATATGATTTCTATGACGATTAAAATTACAATTTTCAGTTACTCAAAGTGAAATAAAGCTATAGTCGATTTTTGTCAACATAAGCTGACCAGGACATAAACTACATGTAGCTTATTTTCAGTGACCCACGGATGCGTGAAATAGCAAAAGAATGTTCCTGAATTCTCTTGGATTAACCCGAATCAGGATATCGTAAGTAGAAAATGGCACCTTTAATTGTTAATATTTCCTAACTGAGATATATTTATTGGCTGGACTATAAATATATCTCACTGGCTCAGTGGCCATATATAAATATATGGCACTGGCTGGAGCCAGTGGCGAAGTCGGTAAGATACTCGACCGCGGATCAGTTGATGCGGGTTCAAATCGTGGGCTCGCCCATCACTGACATCACTTTCGAGTGAGGAAATTGACGTTAACCTTAGCTTTACCAGCTTTTTTTATTGAAATAACTCCTGTATTTGAGGCTAAGCTTGAAGTAGTCTTATTAAACTGTTCAACAGAGATCTGTTTGTTGACTAAAGCTAAGCGAGTGGCCAGTGTGAGAGCGGAGACCTACTGCAACCTCTTCTCTCTCTCAGTGGACCACTTCAACATGGTACTCGATGTTGTCATGTGTGTAATAGTGCTCTATACTGTCATGTATGTATGCTCAGAGATCTGTCTGTTGACTAACGCTAAGCGAGTGGCCAGTGTGAGAGCGGAGACCTACTGCAACCTCTTCTCTCTCTCAGTCGATCACTTCAACGCTGTGCTCGAGCACTACCCCGTCATGCGCCGCACCATGGAGACTGTGGCGGCAGAGAGGCTGAACAAGATCGGCAGAGACCCCACCCTCGTCACCACTCGAGAGAGCGTCCAGGCAGACATCAATATGGTCAAAGAGATCATCAGACAGGCCACGCCCATGCCTAGCTCACCTTCGATCAGCGAGGTCGAGCAGTCGTCTTCTGGTAAACTCAAGGTCAAGGGCGCTCATGATTCCGACACGGATACCGAGGAAGACCTTAGTGATGGTCATGCGGAAGAGGCGAGAAAGATCAGTTTAAAGATTTGGAAAAGGTTTCCCGGGAGTTTTATTGACGAGCGGATAAACTCAAGAAAACGTAAAGTGAAAAGAAGAAATTTAAAGATTGCTGCATAGATAAATGGGTGAAGTTTAATTTTAAATATGTCGATAAGGAAAATACAACAGTCAACTGGTTACATAAATCTAAGCAGTTTAGCGTGTGTTTCATCATGCCATGATGATATTAAATCGGGAATTTAAGATTTATCCTTAAAAATTACAATATTTTAGCGGATTCAATTGGGTGTTTGAAACGCATTGTCCTTCAAACATGCAAATAAGAACATCTTATAGTATTTCATATCAGGAGCTCTTTACCTGTGTAATAAGCGAACAATAAGGAGATGGAGTAAACTGAATAAGCTTAATGCTTAATTGTATCCCTGCGTGTATCTTTTAAAAGCAATATCTAAAACTCAAGGTCAAGGAACTAAACTCAAGGTCAAGAATTGAGGACAATTAGAAAACCACGCATATATCACATTGACACAAATTAAAAGCAAAATATTTAATTAAATTTATGACTTTCGTGATTGAATCAAGTTATATCGTCTAATAGCCTAAAAAGGTAAACACGCATTATAGTGAAATGATCAACTACGTTAACTACGTTGATATCTGTCACTTTTTAATACCACATGTTTAAACCGTTAGGCAATTTATTCCATTTTTCGTGTAATCAGTCCAGTGAATGTCCGAGATTTTACTCTCAGATCAGCGCTGCTAGGATTCGAACCCACGAGAATTCAATTCACCTCAGGATCTGTCATTTAAAATTTCATGACGTTAGCCCTACGCTATTAAGACATTCTAATGGTGTAAATCGAACTGATATTTAGGACTGTATACAACATGTAGAATATTATTATATATCTGGAAATAACAAATCACGAAAGAAATGGGCTGAAGGTAAATTGCTGCTGTGGGACGTCACAGTGATTCCCTAGCCAAATCATACCTGAACCTTTCGTCTATGTCAGCGAGTGAAGTAGCTGAACTGGCTGCAGATAGGAAAACGGTCAAGTACAGTGAACTCTGTACTAGCTACTGCTTCATCCCTCTGGCTTTTGAGACGTTAGGCCCAATGAATGATGAGGGTAATAAATTCATCTCCTCTTTAGGCAAGAAACTTTCTTCCGTGACAGGTGAAAAACGTGAAACTTGCTTCCTAAGACAGAGATTGTCTATCAGTGTGCAGCGATTTAATACCACCTGTGTAATTGGTACATTTAATTCTCAAGGTGAGTACTATGGTCCCAGAGATGCTGCAACTACAGCTGGATTCAATGTTCAAGATTCGAAGGCTCTTCCTCTATCGTTACTAACGAAGAAGCCAGGGTCGTCGTCGTCCTCGCAGGGATCGTCGGTTTCTCCAGTAGATGTTCCAGATTCACCTTCCTTGCTCTCCAGCTATGAACCCATCCTGACTCCGGGGCTTCCCTATCAATCCTGCTTCCGTCCCTACTCGCCTCCTTCTTCTGACGAAATTCTGTCGAGCAGCTCCAACATACTCCTTGAGTCTCCTTCCAGGATTTCAACATCACTTCCCATGAATTCCCAAATCTTTGCTCATTCTCCTTCGCTCCTGCTTGGCGAATTCGAGAACCTCGCAACAGGGTTACCCTCCTATTCTGGCGAAAGACCCTTCTTGTTTTCTATCGAGGCTGAGCAGGCATTGATAAACTCGGAAATCTTTAATACAAAGTCTGGCCTTCCGTTTCCGGGTCCGAAAGCTTCTAGCGGTTCCTCTAATCCAGCTCCAATCCATGTCACTTCCGAGTCTGGATCAGAAGGACTGCAGGTTGTAGGGGACAGCTCAAGGGTGATTGAGGGGCTGAGGAAAGCTCAGGACGAGGAGTCTAGATCAGAAGGACTGCAGGTTGTAGGGGACAGCTCAAGGGTGATGGAGGGGCTGAGGAAAGCTCTGAATGAGGAGGATGCAGTGTCGAGGAAGAAGCTTCATCTAGTAGTTCAGAGTGTTGATACAGAAAAGTCCCCTATTCGGGAGATAGTGCTGAATCAGACGCCACCTGGCTGCAGAACCTCTGATTTATCCAGAGAATCCTCTAATGGGGCCGCTGGAGATTCCACAAACATACCGAAAACTGAATCCTACCTGGAAGATTATTCCAAAACAGTATTTGTCAAGGACTCTGAAATATGTTGCGTCGTCCAGGCTTCTGTGGTAGTCAACGCAGCTCTTACGTTTGTTTCTAATGCTGACCTGGAGGTGGACTCCCCTAGTCAATCTTCCGAACATCAGTTCAATCAACTGATCCTACAGGAATCCTTGTCCGACAAGAGAAAGTCTGGATTTGCCGGTTCTATCCCAGTCAACCAGTCTAATGGTAATTGCATATCCCTGTTCATCGACGACTCCTCAGAAGTTAAGGTGGGGAGAGACACTCCGATTTCAATTTTTGAGCAGACACCTCTTTTTGGTGCGCCAACTGTGCTCGGTGCGTCAGGGTTAGAAATTGGAATGAAGTCAATGCTACGCGAGTCAGAAGTGAGTTTAATCTAACCTTTCAAGGACAACTTAACGGCCTCACAGGCGGCTGTTACCTGCATTAAGTCAGTTCTGGGAGAGAGTCAAGGTAGCAACCTCACGTATCTAACTCCAGGGTCCGCGGTAAGTGTATCTGACGAGAAGATCAAGGGAAGTACGAAATTTTGCATAGAAGAAAGCGATAAGCTGCTAGCATTCAAGAGAAAAGAGAGAGTAAAACAATTAACGGAAGCTCATGAAAGTGTTCCTAATCAATATGGTGCTAAAGATCATCTTGAACAATATAGTGCTGACGTACATCATGAACATCGCTGTGTTGATCATGTTCAGCAAGGGGAAGATCTTCATGAACAGATCGGTGCTGAAGGTTATCATGAACAGCACGGTGCTGAAGATCATCATGAACAGCTCGATTTTGAATATCATCATGAACAGCACGGTGCTAAAGTTCATCATAAACAACATAGTGCTGAAGATCATCATGAACTGCTCGGTGCTGAAGATCACCATGAACAGCTCGGTGCTGAAGGTTATCGTGAACAGCTCGATTTTGAAGATTATCATGAACAGCTCGATTTTGAAGATCATCATAAACAGCTCGGTGCCGAAGATCATCATGAACAGCATTGTGCTGGAGGTCATTATGAACAGTTTAGTGCTGAAGATCATCATGAACAGCTCGAAGCTGAAGATCATCATGAACAGCACGGTGCAGAAAGTTATTATGAACAACTCAGTGCTGGAAAATATCATGATCTGCAGTGTGATGAAAATCATCATGAACAACACGGTGCTGAAAATCATCGTCATTAGCATGAGAAGCATGACCAAATTGATAATCGCAGCCGTCAGACACTTCATAAGAAACAGAAGAAGTTGCAGTCGTCGAGCCGTCAGATTCAGCCGGTGCTTCATTTCAATCTTCAGAAGCAACAACATCTTAATCAGGGCTTTGATCGACAGCGTATCGTATCCCTGCCCCCACCGCATTCCTCAACCCACATACCTCTGCAAGGGGCAGGGCCTCAGCTCTCAAGCCTGGCCACTGTGAGTTGTGACTCCGCAGTGAGGCGATCCACGTGGATGTTCATGGGTCGCGTGCGGCAGAACCCGATCGGCTCACCGGCTGGGTTGACCCCTCGGTTTCATCTGCGTCCTGTCACCGCCACCGCTCAGCCGCCGCAGGATGGCTTCGCTCAACCCACGGCTGACCTGCTCTCTCCGTTCCACGTCAACCGTCCGTCCAGTCTAAAGTTCAACGCTCTGATACAGCCTCTCGGTAGAGCTCAGTCTGCTCCCACGAGATCTGATCAGCAGCAGCTTGGTCCGCCACTGCTACATCAACAACAGCCTGGTGCTACGGGAATGAGGCAGGAGCGCATCAGTCAGCTGATTGGCGGGGAGCAATTTTCTTTGATATCGGATTTGGAGATGAGCGAGATGGGAGGGGAATCTGAGCGTACTTCTACCTCCCCGGGTGGTGAAGAATTTTAATCAAAATTTTAATTTAATTTAATCGCACTTAAATCAACCATCATCGACAGCATATCCGACTGCGGATCAGTGTGTGCGGGGTTCGAATCCTGGGCTCTCCCGTCACTGACGTCACTTTCTGACGTAGTAGAACGGGCATACATGATTTCGAAGAACAAGTGACGACAGACTTATTATAATAGTAATAATAATAATATTATTATTATTATGATTATTAATTAGTTAATTAATTAATAATTAAAATAATACTAATAATAAAATCACGAAATATATATATATGTATATATATAATATACATATATAAAAATATTACATATACATGTATATTATATATATATATACATGTATATATATATATATATATATATATATATATATATATATATATATATATATATATATATATATATATATATATATATACTGTACATGCATACATGTAGAGCTAAACTGGACTAAAATTAAACAATTAAGATATATGCCTATACGCCTATTTTTAAATTACAATAATGTTAGATTTAGCAAAAAGGTATTAAATTTCGTAGGCCTACGTACGACTCTGTAATAGTCTTTTATCCTGAGAACACTAAAATTTTGGAACTATATCAACTAATCGATAGCCGCAAGTTTCTCAAAGGACAAAATGCTCGATTTTACAATGACTGACAAAGAACGCTTAACTAGGATTTTTCTTTAAGAGATAAGGGGTCAGATTAGGTTAACATTCAAATAGGTTCTCGTATGGGTTGTCAAAAGGTTGTGGTCCTATATAGCAATTTATAGCACTTTCATGTAGACTTCGTGGACTTTTGCAAGTAAGTGCAATATTGAGTACATATCTATTACATGTAAAATGTAATACAATTACATGTGCGCCTAATTGGTTAATAAATAGTGATACTTTATTGGCTAAAAAAATATACGTGTAATATACTAACTATTGAATTATACATGTTTGTGTATAATTCTAAATACTATATTTAATGAAAATCTTACACACTATAGCCAATACATGTATACTTATACATGCATCTCTATATTATTAAATTTACCAAGAGAAGCAATGTTGAGTGATAACCATTAGATTAAAGGAAGTTTTTTTAAACTAAGACTGTATGAAATAGATAGGTCATTAATACAGCATTATTTATTAAAAGGAAACTAGAGAGTTTATAATGCGAGACAATTTAATCAATTCATTAAGAAGTGAAGATACAAGATTGATTACAGCAAGTTCTAAATGATGATAATTTAGCTGAAACTAGAATGAGAAGGACATATTGAATAAATTGGACTAAATGAATATGGCGACTATGAATATCTAATAAATAGCCGAATCATTAGTAAATAGATGAGCGATTTGACTAGAAAAGCAAAGAATAGACATCAATCAATAATGATTCAATGAATCAAAGATTCATATAACAATAATCGGCCAGTGAGACTCATAAAATTATATTACGTATCGGTATTCTAAATAGTCATACTATACTACAGTAGCGTACACGAGAAAAGGTGAATTGAAAACTGAGTTTCTTCAGATGAGTAAATTAAAATTTTGAAGAACACAGGAGCGAGCTACAGGCACACCGGGAGTCATTTTCTAGGTTGAATATCAAAAAGCAAAGGCTCACAACTTAGTGATATTGAAAAATATGTTTTTAATTTGATAATAGCACCTGTTAACAAAAGGGCATTATATAAAATTTGTTTATGATCAATTAAGCCCGTCGATCATCTCTACGATTTTTTAATTATCGAAATGATTGACAGAATTGGATGGTTTTGACAGTAGGCCTATACAAAATATAGTAGGCCTATATAAAACTTTCCTGTATAACGCAATTCATGAAAATGATCTTACTGATGCAAACCGTATTTACTACTTTACAAATGACATACATGTATGTCGTATACTGCAAGACTCTTAATAGTTGACGAAAAAGCTAATTGAAGAGATCTTTAAATATCAATTTTATTATATTTAAGGAAACAATATGCCTAATATAGTTAAGCATATTCTAAATTTGTAGAATAAACAATTATAAATCACAAATTGTCTACATTGTCTAATTTCAGAACGGTCTCTGTGAATGTGTGTCATATCTGATTAAATTACTGTGATAAAGCGAAACTTTTACCTTGTCTGGAACAAGAGAGAATAACTCAATTATGCCTGGAATTTTTTTTTTTTTTTTACTAAGAAAGAAAAGGGGAAAATGGCAGAACCTGCATATCGACAAATTATAAGAAGTTTTGCTTACTAGGAATAACATTCTAATGACATCTTCCTTTTGCGCTCCGTAAAGAGCACACCATCGATTCATCAGTTATCTCATTGCAAAGACTACGGTTTAATGTACATATAAGTCGTATTTAGCATGACAATTGTTGTTAACGAGGTCGCATCACTAGCTTTGTCCAACTATTGTTTACGCTAAATAAAATGCACCCGTAGGATTTATTTCTTTATCTTATCATACGATTTGGTAATGCTTATTAAGAACAGCTTTGACATTTAGCCTTTTATGCTAGGCGATTGAATTGTACGATTCTGGCCTACGGAGTTTGATATTTAGGCTTCATTTAATAAGGCACTTTTAAGTCTGTGAATATATTTTAAAGATAAAAGGTCTTCCGCATTTTAATTTAGCATTTCTTCATCCTATTGTGAAATTATCTTCAGTATGCTTGATTAATCTGGAATCAAATTGGCATTCACAACAGTGATCGCTGTTATTGCTTCCCATATGTGACCAAAAGAATTATCGCTACAATGCGACCAATGTGACCAATGAGAAGTATCGTTACAATGTGACCAATGAGAGTTATCAGTACAGTGAAGAATCCAATATTTTCCTTTAGATCGTGCATTGTGCGAGAACTTATTTGCATATCGCCAATAACAGACTCAAGCATATCATACGATTCTAGAAATAGAAACCATCAGGATGATTTAACATTAGCTTCACGAGTGCTTTAGTACAATTATCTGTAACCCGGGCAATGCTGTAAAACTGATGCACTGTAACGACTGATAAGTCAACAAGCGTGTCTCATTAGTGCCTCCCTGTAGAATCCATACAGTGGTAAACACGGCTCAATTATTAAATTATTACATTACAATAAAATTATGCTAGAATAAGTCAACATATTTGTTTCTTAAATGAGCTGATGTGTCGCCACAACACATGAGACTATATTACAATTAATATACATGTACTTAGAATTCAAATAAACTTTCATCACTAAACTTGACCACAAAATGAAGTATTTAAAATTAATAAATTATAAGAAATATAAGAAAAAGAAAACAAACCTTTTATTATAGGCAGAGTGCAAAAGGTAATGCATTTTTAAACTTTTAAAACTTTCATTGCTCTGATTTGATAAGTGAAGCTAAATAAGTAAAGCAAAATTACAAGGAGTTGATAGTACTAAAAGCGACTAAACTGAAGTGACTAACATAATTGAAACCTCTTAACAGTGTATTTTCTTATTCTAAGGTCTCTCTATTATAAAGGCCATATTTTTGTTTCGAAATGCAAATCGTTTGTCATGGAATCAACTGGTTGTTCAATGGAAAGCTTTTAATTTATAAAGTTGTTAATATCGTATACCTTTACCTTAGACCAGTAATTTCGTTGAAATTAAACAAGAGAGAGAGGGGGTGGGAGAAAAAGAGAGAGTAGAAAACCGCATCAACAATTTCATTGAGTGTTGTTTAGAAGTAAATAATACATGATCAATTTCAAAGTCTCTCGCAGCTGTAATTTTTTATTCTTAATTTTCCTATTCGCTGAAACGTTGAAGGTTTTAATGAAAATGAAAATCACAAAGAATTTATTTAGCAATAACTCCTGATGGATAGTATAATAGAACTATTTAGCTGCGCTCTATAGTTTAGATTTTCAGATTTTACTTTCGTATCTGAGGAAATACAGAATACATTGTCATAGGAGTGAAACTGTACAATAGCACAATTCATCTAATTCAAAATCACACTATTTCGGTCTATCATAATGTATCAGAATTCAAATGTCACAGGAAAATTCGACGGATTTGTTGTTCGTAAAACTTTTTTCGGGTACGAGAACATCAGACGGTATAATGGACATGGCTTTGTCCGATGATTCAATATTCCTATAGGTAATTGATTACATATCTGGTTGACCGAATCGACGGAGCGGAAAATTGTTTTAAAAAACCTTACTGACCCTAACGTTGTTCTTACTCCTCCCCATACTCCGTAACTCTCGTTCAACATCTCTTATTATGCGATGTAGCCGTATCCTAATCCAAAATACTGTATTTATTTAGAACTGCTTGTAGTTACATATATCCCTCTGGACTCCTATTGATATCGTTTTGAAGCGATGAATCAGAGTGTAAATTCTCCTTTAAGTATATTTTTCCTGACTTGTGGCTTTCAATTAGGATCTTATCTACAAGTATATGCCCCTAATGCATTTCAAATTAATAATCTGCTTTTATATTTTATTTTAGCTTCTACATCATTCATTTGTAAAAATTTCCTAATTACTTTTGAATAAACTCGTTAAAATCTAACATTTCTTGGCTGAGCGATTTGCTTTCAGCATTCGTAAAGTTCTTTAGTAAGCGATACACAAGTCTTCTTTTAAAGAAATATTTACTTGAAATATTCACTTGCACAAGAAATATTTACTTGTGCAAGTGCAAAGGATCAATCGAATTAAAGTAAGTGTTGTGTTGGGACAATATGACGCAGAATTGTAAGAAAATGTAAGTGCTTCTTACGCGTGGACCCGATGCAGTCCCACAAGTTTATTACATTTGCACAGTGAGATCTCCATACAACAAAACCAGACCACACTGTTTGCCCGCACGTGAAGTGGTCGTACGCAGTAGCATGCTGAAACGTAATGCTTATATGACGTGCAAGTGCCGAACAGATTTTTATAATGCCTAACATCATGTAGGAGTCATATAATGTTGATTCCAAGAACTGAGGATTGATATGATAAAACACATCCTGATGCCACTTTACTCAGGCCACCGGTAAAATAATATTGTCTCTTTTCTGGTCTCGCCCTCTTTGTTTAATTGATCTTCTAACTTCTCTTACGCAGACGTCATTGATGTTTGTCAATACGAATTCGATAGAGGATGGAGCTTGGAAATTTCTTAAAATGATGCAAGCAGGTATGCAACGCAGTTTCTCTTCCACTTCATCGTACATTAAATAGCAGATTATATAAATTCTTATAGTACTGGGAATACATATTTATTACTGAATGTCTCAATAGCGCAATGGTTAGAGGTGTAGAAAACGTCATGAAGTTTTAAAATGACAGACCATGAGGTGAATTGAACCCTCGTGGGTTCGAATCCCAGCCGAGCTGATCTGAGAGTAAAATCTCGGACATTCACTGGACTGGTTACACGGATAATAGACAAAAAGCCTAACGGATTTAACATGTGGTAACCCTTTTTAGAAGTGATATATATCAACGTAGTTGATAAGTTCACTATAATGTTTGTTATTATTATTTTTTATTATTATTAATAATATTATTATTTATTGATTCTCATTTATTATAATTTCTAGATAGTATTAGACTTAGGTATCCTAGTCTCTCAAGTCTCTTGAATCATTCAATATTTTGCACATTTGACTGCTACTATTTATTTTGGCTACTTACTATTTGACTGCTTGAACGCTTCAGTGCGCCTCTGCACCGCGTTAACAACTCGTCATGCCTCCTAAGCCACGCTCAACCACGGGAGAAGAAATTATAGAAGCCCTTCGTAATGGGGAGGTGGTGGAGGAACTTGGAAAAGCACTGGGTCCCATAATTGCCCTCTCCCTTAAAAACGTGTTCACGGAAATGATCTCTTCTCTTCAGGAAGAAAACAAAGCCATTAAAGCTAGGCTACAACATTCAGAAGAGGTCATTGCTGACTTAAGGAAGCGCCTATCTACAACCCCTAGCTATGATCCACTTAACACCGCTAGATCATATACATCCGTAGCGGCCCCACCAACTCGAGCATCGCAATCATGGGCTAATTCCATTTGGCCACCCAAAGCTTCGCTCCCCCATTAAATCATGCCATCAGTGCTCATAAAGAATCACTGGTGAATCTTCATAAAGTTAGGCGTGTTGTATCCGGGAAGAAACCGATGGACTCATCTCTTAAAGTGGTCCCAAAAAACAACTATCTTCGTGGGACGTTTGGACAAGGAAATCACTGTGGAAACGGTCAAAGAATTTCTGTCATCAGCTGGGGCTTCCGTTATCTCCTGTAAAGAACTATCTGGTGTCGCGAAAAATGGTCGGGATTTCAACTCTGCGGCCTTTATGGTAATATGTGACTCAAGCTATGATAACATTCTTTTCGATGCGAACACTTGACCTACTGACTGTTTAATACGTGAGTGGGTTTTCAAATCATCTTCTGAGTCATCATGAATGACGATTTAACTTTCAGCGGTTTAATTGATAATGATCTTATTTCTAGCTCTAATATCAGTTTATATACACCGAAATCATCAAATAATGTTATTAAACAATTTCATTCTCATTGTAATCTATCATTTATTCACATTAACATTAGAAGCATTAATGCTAATTACTTAAAACTACTTATTTTCTAAGTTTGTATGATCATTATTTTGATTTAATTTTACTGAGATTTGGTCCACTAATCTTAATTACTTCGACAATGTCTTCAAGGATTACACTTTTATCTCCTGCCCACCAGCTACTCAACGTGCTGATAGTGTTGGTATATTAGTTCATAACTCCATTGCCTTTAAAATAGTTACCACTTCTAAGAATATAATTTTTTTCAATGATGCTGCTGAATTTTTAATAATTGATGCCATCACTAAAAACAGTAATCTCCGTATTTATCTTTTCTATCGACACCCGAGTAAGTCAATACCTGAATTTATTGATACATTTTCTAATTTTCTTACTGTATATAAACCTACTAAGCGCCGTGCGATATGTGGTGACATGAACATTGACCTGCTTAAAATTAATTCGATCAGTGCCATTGAAAGATACGTTAATGTTTTGAGTAACATGAACTTTACACCTTTCTGTATCCTTCCTACACACTGTGTTAATAATTCTCAAAGTATTATCGATCACATATTCTGCAATTTTGGTTCAGAATTATCTAACGTTTACTCACATATTATTAAATCGTTAACACTTACAAGCGATCTAAGCGACCATTTTTCTAGCATTGTCCTTATAGTGTCAAATAAAAATAGAGTGGACTACTCTACACGGCCAATGATACGAATATTTTCTAATAAAAATATCAGCAACTTTAAATATCACCTCTCGTTATTAGATTGGGGTCAAATTTACAACTCATCTAGCATTGATAACTCTATTGAATTTTTAACGTCAACCTTGATCAATTCTACCGAGAAAAACTTTCCACTAGTTCAGTGTTCGCGTAAGAGATTTAAAGATAAGCCATGGTTGACTAATGAATTAAAGAAAAGAATTAAAATAAAAACGATTTGTACTTTAACTTCAGGAAAACGAAAAACAAAGATATTGAACTGAAATATAAATCTTATCGAAAGCTGCTAGAGACAGACATTGAGAGTTTTCGGAAAATTTATTATAAAAATCTACTCAATAAAAGAACAAATCGATTAGAAATATTTGGAAGACTTTAAATAATATAACTAGCCACAATAATAAAACAAAAAATAGCACTATTGCGCGCATATGCTCAAATAGTAGAACAATTACAAACAAACAAGAAATCGCCAATGAATTTATTAACTATTTTGCAATATCGGCAAGAATCTAGCTAATACTTTCGCTAAAAGTGATATGGAGTTTAAACATTTTCTCAGTGAAAGTTTTCTCCATTCAATTTTTTTAGCTCCTTCTTCACCTAATGAAGTTTTCAATGTGGTTCAAAGCCTAAATAGAAGCTCATCGACTGGCCATGATTCAATTTCCACAAAAATCTTACAATTATCAGCCCATCATGTCTCTACCCCTATCGCCTTCATCATTAATAATTGTTTCGAACAAGGGTACTTTCCTTCCTCTTTAAAAATTGCGAAAGTTATTCCGATTCATAAAAAAGGTAATACTGATGATATTAAAAATTACAGACCTATATCTTTGCTCAATATTTTGAGCAAAATATTTGAAAAGATAATTTTTAAACATACCATTGACTTCTTAAACCATTTCAATACTCTATATGAACACAAATTTGGTTTTAGGACAGGTCACTCTACAGTTGATGCTTTATTTAGTGGTATGAATATGATAAAAACTGAAAATGTTAAAAACAATCGTGTACTGGGTATTTTTCTAGACCTCAGTAAAGCCTTTGATACGGTTGATCACAATATTCTACTACATAAACTAAATAATTATGGTATACGAGGTAGAGCCTATGACTTATATAAGTCGTACCTTTCTGATAGGCAGCAATTCACAGTTATTGGTGACTATACTTCCCACACAAAGAAGCTATCAATTGGCGTTCCTCAAGGCTCAATCTTAGGTCCTCTTTTATTTCTAATCTATGTGAATGATATATAGTATGCTTGTTCTAATGCGTCTTTAAAACTTTTTGCAGATGATTCAGATCTATTTGTAGTAGATAAAAATCTTATTGAATTGTACCAATCAGCTAATTCGGCCGACTCTGTAATAAGCCTCTGGTTCAAATACAATCGATTAACAGTAAATTGCGCCAAATCAGCGTATACACTATTCCATCCTAAAATTGACGACGACAGTTTTATTAAATCTAATGATCTTTGCATCAAACTAAAGAACAGCCTAATTAATAGGGTTCATGTTACCAAATTTCTTGGAATACTACTTGATGATAAACTCTTGTTTAAAGATCACATTAATTTTCTAGTCTCAAAGGTGAATAGTCTAAATGGTATGCTTTACAGACGAAGAAACTTAATTCCCATGAACTGTCGCAGAGATCTTTATTTTGCCCTCATTCATTCAAGAATTCAATATGGAATTGAAATTTATGGTAAAACGTCTTTAAATCTGTTACGTACACTCCAAATCTCTTGCAATAGAGTTCTAAGAACCTTGTAAAATCAGCATAAATTCTATCATGTTAATCAATTATACATTAACTATGGCACTTTACCACTTTATCAACTTTATAAATTATCTGTCTGTAAATTATCTATAAGAGTCTCAATTATAATGGTGTAATGTCGATAGCCGTTAGAGATATTTTCAGCACTCTACAGTTAAGTCATCCTTATGATACCAGGCTATCTAACACTAATTATATATAGTCCAGTTCAAATCCTACCTTTTTAAATCCTATATTTATGATTGTATTTTTGAATGGAACAAAATCCCTACTGTGATGCGTAATTCTCACTCGGTTAAATCGTTTGTATCCAAATTAAAGAGCTACTTTAGCTCATTGTTATAATAAGTTTCATTGTCATAAGCATTTAATTAATCTGTAATAATACAATATCATGGGATTCGTTGATTGCTTTTCAACATTAATTATTTTGATTAGTTCGTTTCTTTGAAATTGTATACTGGGCTATCTTGTTTAATTATTTATAGAATTTTTCTTAAGTTTCAATTTTGAACTAATTAAGTGCTACTCTGCGTTTCTGTTTAGTTCCCTGTGTTTCTCTGTAGTGATTCTCTATAGCTCAGATTTATCGGCAGAAGCAATATTCTCCTTTTAAATTCCTGTTGTTATTATTTCAAACTTTAGTAACTAGAATTTATTTTACTTGTACTTCAGGTTTATTTCGTTTGCCTAGTTATTTTTCAATATGTATGATTGCGGGGTGGTCAACTAGATAGGTTACTTGTGACCTCTTTGACGGCCTTGTTTTTGTATGTCACTGTATATTTTGAGTGTATCGAAATAAACATAGTTCTCTACTAATAAATTTCTGAAAAAGTTAAAACCCAGTTTTTTGTTTTTGATTGACCATTCTATATTTTCAATTATATTTATTAATTAACAAATGACCAGTTCTAGGAATGACATTCTGTTGTATGCTGACTAATTACGAATTAATATTACTAATTATATTAATATTACTAACTAATTACTAACTAATTAATTACTTAACTAATTAATATTACTAATTATATATTATTTATCAATATTACGAAATAACGGGAAATTCATTTTTTAAGTGAAACACCCCAGTGTGGTCTTCAACAGCCTAACTGTACTTACTTAAACTTATTGCAGATATTTTCGGAACATTTATAGGCATTTTGTAGACTAACAGTCGGTTCAACAGGAGAAACGGCTTGTCTTACATTTAAAATTCTAATAATTACCTCCCAGAAACCTGAAGCAGTGCAAACTAAGTGTCACATAAAAGACATTAAGACGACTGATGTAGGAATACGCTAATCCTGCGTCATCAGGTTACGTTTATGCGTGTGACGCATGCAGGAGTACGTTGGACTAAGTCTTAAATTTATAGGTTTGCTATTGTGAACCTGCTTTGTCTTTGAAACTCTACTTTTCTTTGCGTCTGAACGGGATGACTAAAGGACTAGGTGACTAGTATTAAAGCTCGTTTCATTCAAATTTATTGACGATATAGATTTAGAGCAGCAAGTAGAGCGAGAGAGAGAGAGAGAGAGAGAGAGAGAGAGAGAGAGTGAGAGTGAGAGTGAGAAAGTGAGAGTGAGAGAAAGAGAGAGAGATAGAGATAGAGAGAGAGAGAGAGAGAGAGAGAGGGAGAGTAGAAAGAGAGGAGGTGAAGTTTTAGAAGTAGATGGGTGATCTGTCAATATTGCTGTAGTATAAAAGTGCAGAGAACGTCAGTGGCACGAGCGATTGAGTGTTAGAAATTCTTCCTTTGTGTTTAATTGAAATAGAATTTAGTTACGCTAAGCTGTAATGATTCGTAGACTTTTAATCATCAATTAGTATACAAATTTAATTTAAATATAATGACTATACAAAATTTGTGCAGAAAATTCATCTATCTGCAACTAATGTTGGCAAGCATGCATGAAAGTAGGCCCTTTACAAGGCAATCCAACTATGCATGTATTGTGAATGCAGTGAGACAAATTAATAGCGACATCCAAAAGAAATCACAGCTGAGTTTTAGCGAATTAGAATAGTTATAGACCAGTTATTTTCTTCAGTCTCACTTTAACAGAGTAGCAAAAATTAATGTCTCATATTTATCGATAAAAGTAATTTACTCAAGAATGAAGCACTAAAGCGAAAGACAAGATTTGTCAAATTCTGTAAAAATGGGCATGATTAGAAATTTTTGATATGCTTACACTAATGTTTAATTTTTAATAATGTCCATTTTTGAACATTTATAATTAATTTTACTTCGCTATCACTATAATCGCAAAATTCAGAATAAATCAATGGTCTACGGTTTTTGTTTTATAATGAAAGAAGCGACTACACTAGAGACGGAAAAATGATGACGGCGTTGGGGGCACCCATAGGCCTACCTTGGAAATTATTTCCCTCAAGATAGAAGCATGATTTTCTAGATTTGGCATCGATAGAGGCTACACAGCTTTTGTAATGGGAACTATTCATTATATTTATCTTATTCCGTATAGTTATACACATGACATATCGCATGTGCTCTACAGTTTCCTTTTTAGTTGCTGTTTTTTGTAGTTTTCGTTATTTCCTCCTTTTCCCTCCATGTTTATAATCGTTGCCTTTTGTTAAAAAAAACTAATCATCTTCCATTTAATCCCGTTTTAACTAGGTTCGGGTTACGAATAGACCATATCCACTCCTCTTTTCCCATACGATATCATCAGACAATCCCGTACAATTTCTTCCATTCGATTTATAAGCTTACAATTTGTTAGCAAATTTCGGAGTCTAGGCGCTCACCAAAAGAACGCCTTTTCTGACGTTGATAATGGAATAAATAACTGCAATGAAACTAGTAATTAAATATAACGAAATGTCCGATGATTGAGTCATAAATGAACTTCAAAGCAGACATGAGTAGGAATATTTGCTGTGGATCTATTTGAGTTTGCTACTAGAATGAGAGAGTGAAAGAGTAAAATACAAGTAAATCACCAGCCTGACATTTATTTTGCAGATAGAATTGCTTTATTCGAAAGTGGGGCTTATTATATTAGGACTTCTTTTAAATTGAGAGGGGAAAATTGCAGTAGCGGCACAATTGATACATTTCATTGAAAGCCTGAAATTACATTTGACGTATAAAGAAAGACATAATATAGAGCTGTGAACATAATCTGCCATTGTTCTTCCTAATTTTAGTAACCGACTTTTTTCTGGAAGGTGTCAATAAGTAGTGCACCTCACAGAAGACTTAGTGGACGCGAGTAGGAAGTCGGAGCAGAACCGCTGTAGATGATGGCGTTCAAAATCAATCTCTTCCTTCTGATGCTGGTAGCCTTAACTTTTGACTTTACGATTTCTGCGTCAATCGAGAGATTAAGAAATAATGATGGAAGCTCTGACGGCGATGGAATCTGGATGGAGGTAAAAGAATCTGAAACAAAGAATCCAGATGAACGACTCGTTGCCAGTAACACATTCAAAGTTTCTAACTACAACAGAGCACTCGATGAACCAACGGTAAGATTAATGTAAATCAATTACTTCATTATTCAAAATCTACCTTAAACACGCAAGAATATAAGCTCTTAATATTTTCTTTAGTCCATATGAAATCATTTCCACAGACTAAATTAATCCAATTTGCTTAAACTGTTAAATCTTACCCAGTTATTATCTGTTGATACTAAGTAAGACATCGGTAAACTAAACTAATTTAATTTAAACATTATGATTACTTTTAATTTTAATATTAGTTAAATACAAAATTGTGAGAGAATGGTGGTTAGGTATCTGTAATATGATAGTAGGTTCCTACTATAGATATGCGCATGTTAAGGTAACGGGAATAACTACACCGAATCAATTGACAAACTTTAAAAGTCGCCCATCGGACTTATGCCAAATTTATTGACATAAGTTTTCGTAATCGAAACAAAAGATTACGTTTCAATGTAAGCTTGTCGTCTAAGGTGTAATGTGAGACTTCAGTCTTCTTGTAAGAGCAGGCTCTGTGCATTATTTTCCCAATTCGGGCTATTCATTGATTTTAAATTGTCCGTAATCTCGGGATAAGTCTTTCAATTAGACCATTTTAGTTCAGAGCTAGCCGGTTGAATGCATTGGTCAAGAGTATGATAAACTGCTTCGTGATTGGGGTCTTAGTTTTGAGATCAGTTCTCCATAGTTTACAATAAATAGGCCTATACAAATTCATTGTCCAGAAAGTTTGTGCTGAGTGGTTGATTAATCGTTTGTGCAACGGAAATAGGCAACATTTGCTTTTTCAAATTTAGGAATTCTGCAATAAATCTCTTAGTTAGAGGCCACAGAATTAAGAGGCAACTAAAAAGTTTTGTAATCGTATAAGCATGAAATTCAATAGGATTTTTAACTTTCAAAAACAAAAATTTCCGATGGATCAGTCTCAATACCGATTGAATCCTAAGCACTGTCCTACTGCTACCTTTGCTGGTTATAGTTGTTCGCTTTGCTTCATCTGTATTATGTTATCTCCAAATTCTATGAAACCGAGAACGAAGTGCTGTTAACCTTCTTCACTGATTTCAACTTTTCGACATTTATCAACATTTTAATTTCTTTTCGTGAACCTCTTACTTCTATAGTAAAGCAGTCAATTCTAGGCTATACCTCGTGATCTGATTATGAACTTATACTTTAAAGTATCCTATAGCGTGGGAATGACATGGCTTCTGAGGTGGTTTCCAGTGGCCTTCCTCGTTTATTGCTCTGTCGTCTCTTAGTACAAGTGCAGTTGTACAATATATGAAACAAAAATTCTTTTTGAATACCAGTAATTGATCCTATGAATGATTCCTACACATATCGGATGGAACTTGTGTATCAAGATTTCAATTCATGTAAAATTACATATCTCTTAGGCCTACTCTCACTATAGAATATAGATCAAACAATATTAACAAACTAATACACCCGTAATAAAAATAACAAACGGAGGAATAATAATTGTAAATGCAAAGGCAGATATGAATCAGCCGTTCGAGTAGTGTATCAAGTTATTGTGTTCAGGTACTTGCTTAGTGACAGATACACGCTAACTCTAATTGTATTCATCGTCTCATCGTTCAATTTATTCTCAATTCCTAAATCTGTTGGTTTTGATATTTGCAACTCTATAACCAGTTTCATTGATGTGAACTTAGACACTTTTAAAGTTAATAATCTATGCTTTTCTAACTAATATACTTTTCTTAGTTGCCTTTTCTAGGCCCCACATGTCTTTAAATAGACTTTTTTGTTCGTATAGTTACACACACGATATACCATAAATGCTACATAGGTTTCTTTCATTATTGCTGTTTTTGAAGTTTTCGTTATTTCCTCCTTTCCTCTCCATGAATACTAGTAATGGTTGCCTTTTGTTGGCGCATCAATTGCAGCCGGCGCAGATTTAAGAATATCCTTCCAACACCCTCGGAATTTCTTCATTCAAGCTGTCAACACTCGGTCTTCCAAGGTGGTCACCCACCAAGTACTAACCCGGCAAGATGTAGCCTAACTTTGTTCAATTGGCGCGCAGCTTAACTGAGTGCGCTAAATCCCGCCCAAAAATCTTACACTCAATCTTGCTAAATTGTTTTAGCTAATTCTTAAGTGCAATATCTCAGGAACTCGCATTTAAGGCGCAAAATACTTTGTTGCAGAAGTTGAACTATATATCAGATTCTTTCCCTGTTATAACCTTGTACTCTTATCTTGATAAGACGAATTCCTTAAAATCGCCATAAAATGCACTGAAAGGACACCGTTAAAGACCCTTAGCATCACAAAACCATTAAGCAATAGATTAAGTATTCTTAGCCAACAGAATATATTGAACACAAACTGTCATGTAGTTCATTGACAATAGAGTGAAAATTATAATTAAAATATTTGAGTTAAAATTATCTCATCTGTCCTTTTTTGCAGCAAAATTTAGTTCTCTATCTAATGCTTATGAGAGAAAAAAATTGAGCTTGAAATTTTTTTGCTTTGAGTTCTTGAGTATACAGTATATAACACCTTTCTCAAAATCTGATTGAATTCTACAAATCCTTCCCATTTTACAAGTTGCAGTAATTATATCTTTATGAACTGTGTCTAAGCAAGAAAATAGTGGTCGAAAGATATAAGAAGCATATCTCTGGAACGAAACAACGGTAGGTAATAATAACTAATTCAACTGTGAATAAAAATTAAACTGTGCCATTTGCGGATGAGGTGGAAGGCCGCTATGCAACAGGAAATACGATTTCATAAAAGTAAATGCAACAGGAAATACGATTTCATAAAAGTAAAGTTAAGGATAAAATGTGATATTAAAAGCAAAATAATAAAGACTTCGTGGCAATTTGAGGATTTTAAGTTGATTTAGCAACCGTTCTACAGTAAAAACAGTAAAATTCCATGTTCTAATACGCCTACATGCATGAAAATAAGATGTAAGACTAATTTAACATAGATATACGCGTACATCTGCGTAAATCTACTTCAATGTCCACATAAACCTTATCATGCTCAGAGTAACCAAGCTAGTACGTTTAGAGATGCAAAAAGGAGTTTCATTTATTCCATTTCATTCTTTCAATTTATCTATAATCTATACTCTAACTTTTCTCCTAGTATCCTCATTATTAGAATAATAAACATAGGACATAAAAAACCAAGTACCCTCACTCCTGTAACCTCTTCAGAATATCTCCACATGTATACCGTCAGTGTAACACATGTGTACCGTTTCGATTTTTTCTCTGGACAAACTATACATGTAGTTTGCCCAGAGAGGTAATTGAACTGAAGGAACACTATATCATGTTTTATGCTTAGAACATGTGCTCGGATGCGCTTCAGTTTCAAAATGCCTTTACAGGCCTACACTTAAAGTTCCGGTAAATGTTAGTCACTAGTAGGGCCCAATTATAGGCTATGCATCAACTTTCATCCAATATCTCGCCTAGCTGTTGATTTCTTTTTTCATGCTTTCTCGAATTAATTTTCGTTCTACCCACGTGATTTTACGACAGTAAAAGTTCTGCGCGGAACGTCGGGTTACAACACTGAAATAAATCCGCTTGAAGTCAGTCTATAGTAGGTCGTCTACAGCCGGTCAGGCATCAGCTTTCTCTACATTAGTTCAATGATACCTGACACATCGCAGAAATATTAACAGATAGAAAGGCAGATAAAAATAACTGCCCAACACGATACATTTATTCATTGCAAATCCAGTGATTAAGTAAAGTGATTAAAGCTACTTCCCTAAATAAAGCGTTATGAACCTTTATACTCAAAAAAGAACATTACACTGCAATAGAGCTAATTGTAGAGTATTAAGATTAATAATACAATTATCGATTAACTATAGTTGGCTAAGTGTAAACTTTTTCTGACTCTATATAATGCTGCAGCAAATGCTACGAGTATACAGATAGGGCATTTGCAAAATTCATCACAATCACATCACATCTGATTGCACGCTAATAGCGTTTGTCTGCCGCTGTCTATGGTAACATCCGTCACAACTATGATGTCACAACCACGACGTCACTACTATGACGTCACAACTACGCCCATACTAACTTTCGTCACAACTCTATGTATGTCCACCTTCAGTCAAAAGATAATGCAATCATCCGCATCGAGATTTTCATCGTATTGAAACCTAACCCTATCGGCTATTACATGCTATAAGATAGAAGAGGATTTCTTCGGAAAGTTCAAAAGGGGAGTAATTCAATTCACTTTCGACGCTGAGCTCGTGGTATTGAATTGTACAATGATCCTGTCACAGTGACATCGGCGAATCATCAGCTAGGCTAGCTGGACTTTCAGAAAGCTTGAGTTTCTATCCAACAGACAGCGTCATTTTAAAATAATTTTAAATTTTACCGATAACTTTTAACATTAGGCTTATATTAAACATTAGTTTACTTATATTTAAATTTTCTTTGAAATAATTGTTAAATGTTCGTGCAGAGATCGAGTAGCCGCAGCGAAATGGGCGCTAAACGATTACTGAATCAGCTGATGGCTATGGAGATGCTCAAAGATATGATGTCGAACATTCGAAGAACTTCTGCAGAAAATAATCTTAAACCTCTTCCGGAAAGAAGAGCAGGCCAAAGAAAATGCTACTTCCACGCAGTTAATTGCTGGTGATGAAATACCAACAGCACTAACTCAGGACGGTACGAATGAAAACTCGGAGGCATAATAGAGGCACCATCTAGTTCTGCTTACCAATTTAAGATTTTATGTACATGTAAATGTTAATCAGAATCTCCGATATCTGTATAATATTTCTCAGCCAAGCATTTTATAATCATTGGAACCAGGCATAATTGAAGATATGCTAAGTACGATAAGATAGTTTAAACTTAATAAAATATGAATAACCTGAGTAATAGTTAAATGCTTCTCTTTCCCAGCTTTGTGGTTGTTAACATACAAGTTGTTATACTACTTGTAGGTAGAATATACGAATTGCATTTCGCATTAGTTTGCTCATTATATTTTATTTGTTAACATAAAAGCAAAGCCGCCATTCTAAGCAAATCTTGCATCTAACTAAACCACTTCAAAATTATCAATACATCCTGCAAAAGATAGAAACAGTCGATACCTGCATACTACAAAGTTATTAGTAGATATACAAACTGATGCACAACAACTTAAAATTAGTGCAGCCAAGAGCTTTAAACTTTCCTCAGTCTCAGCGTCTTTGTTGTGCAACAGCACAATATTACAAACTATTTTAAATTTAATCATAACTTTAGAACATCTTTGAGCACCAAATAATTTAATCTAAACTAACAATTACATGTATTTGATCAGTTTGCAAGTAAAACAAGTCGTCGAAATATTCTATCGCTTACACTAAACCATTGATAAACACTAATCGCATGCAACAGTCAAGATGACATTATTATTATTTTGACAACAGGCTAGCACCTAAGCTCTTAAAAGTCAAGAAAAGATGGGACGGAAACGATAAATTAGAATCATTTTACATGATAATCTTTTAGGATTCTATTTAAATTAACAAAACAAAATTTCAGTCAGCCGAATTCAGAAAATTTAAATTCAACATAACGTTCTAGTATTTCTGATATTTTAAGAAATTAGTTAAGGAAATTATTTAACAGAATAATTACAATGCATTTAAAAATAAATAAGAAATATGACATCAAAACTCCTACATTTGATAAGATGAACGGGACAAATTTTATCACCTTACATAAATACTACTTTATATTCAACTAAGTAGCTTTTTTAATAGTTTAAATATATTCTATTAATAGAACACATTACAATGTCTAGAATTTTGAAAATTAATTAGTATCACTTAGATGATACCGATTTGATAGAAAGTAGATAGCACAAGTGTTTGATAAGCACGAAACCATGAATTCAAATCACAGTTTCTAACAGTACACTATCATTTCTCTAACAGTACCGTAGCTCTATAAAACAGTACTCAAACAATATTTTAGCAGTACTCTAACAGTACTCAGCAGTACTTGAACAGTCCTCTAGCAGTACTCAAACAGTATGTACCAGTACTTTAACAGTACTGCAGCAGTATTGTAGCAGTATTCTAATGGTAATGTCATAGTACTGTAACAGTACTCTATCGGTACTGTAACAGTATTCCAGCAGTATACTAGCAATACTCCAGATGTACCCTAGTAGTACTCTAACAGAACCTTAGCAGTACTCTAGAAATACTCTAGCAATACTCAAAGAATACAAAATTGACGTAATATTTAACTCTTTTGATTATTCATTAACGGAATGACTTTCAGATCATTCAACCACAGATAAGACAGCGAATGCAGCTATAGTATGGCATCCTGTCGCACATATTCTCAGACTTTGCGTTTGACTTAATAATAATAACCTCCAACAATTTCTATAGCGGTGTCATGGCCGGTGTCATGTCTTCGAGACCACCTTACAGGTTCCTGGCAGGTTATAATTAATCCTTTTCATGGTTAATCATATCTTTGCTATTGATAGCGCCAATCGGCAGCAAAGCACCGATACAAGACTAACCTTCTATGTCCCCAAGGGAATTCCAAGGCTCCCTAGACCACTGACAAATTCTTTCGGTAGCGAAACCGCGGTTAAACTTGATTTAAGTCTTTTTCTACGGATTTTACTAAACGAACAGTATAGGAATCCTTGCAGCACAATTATATTCCGCGAACAGTAAATTTAATATTCCACTTGTTCATGAATATCAAAGAGCTTAGTGAAATATTCAGTCATCGAGTTGTTGAATTGACGTATGCTATAGTGGCTATTAATCTACGACCAGGATGCCTATACAATACATCACTATTAGGAACACTTGCATAGTGGAAATCTAGGAATATTACTATTTGGAGAATATTATAATTCAGTGGTCAGGATTCCTATGTAGTATCTGAATAATAAAGCATTATTATTATTTCTTTTTAAAAATAATGATCTTATTACTATTATAGTAACTGTCGGAAATAGAAAAACTATATGATGATCTCTTCACATCCCGCAGTAACTGTCTCATATTGAAAGTTCTTCGTGTAAACGACCTTATAGCCTTTTTCTAGTTCGAAGTTGATTCAATTTCCTCTTTGTTCTTCTTTAGTAGCGTTGAAGCCAAAACTGCACACCAAAACACCAAGCCGAGATTTCGGTTTGATCTGAATTTGTTTCCACAATCTTCTGCATTCGTTAAATCTACTGTGTATAACTGAAAAACAAATACATAAATTAGCAAATACAATACTTGTCAACTCTCTACTTTGCAGGCTGGCGTTCAAATGCTAAACAAGTGGTGTTAAAGAACCTTTTGTGTCTATATGCCAAAGACTAATTGAAATTAATTAGACGATACTAAACATCAACAAAATTAGTTAACTATATTCGATAAGTCTATTAATCAATCAGTTACAATAAATTAGTGTCTACACCATGATCCTACAAAAAATAGATATAAACTGAAACAGTTGAATCATTGGCAAACTTATAAAAATCAATAACTAAATCAATGCACAAAGAAAAGAGCATATTGTTAACAGTAGGAAAACTAAAATATACTAAATGTGTACTAAAAAAAGCTAAAAAGCTAAGGTTAACGTCAGTTTCCTCGCTCGAAAGCGATGTCAGTCACGGGCTAGCCCAGGATTTGAACCCGCACCTACTGATCCGCGGTCGAGTATCTTACCGACTTCGCCACTGACTCCAACTAAATAAAGTTAGTAATATGTATTATAATCAGTTCCTTACAAGATATACTTACTCATAGATTATTGACTTTAGATCATTAGAATTTCATACACGTAGGTTACTAGAAGATCATTAGATCATTACGTCCTAGAATACTTTATTACTCAGCATTTGCATATTATAATCTTAACAATTACGTCAGGCAAGTTACTGAACTGCAATTTATAACAATAAATAATATTAGTAAAATTAAACACTATTCAGAAGAATGAAATGATAAGGTACACGTCGCATAAATGTTTAAAGTTCGCTATGAGAAAATAAGAATTTAACGTTCGCTATAAGAAAATAAGAATTTAACGTTCGCTATAAGAAAATAAGAATTTAACGTTCGCTATAAGAAAATAAGAATTTTATACTAATATTTCTAAGATTATTATAATATGCTTTATAAGAATATCCTCGCCTATGTGGCTACCATAAAAACAGTGGCATTCATGTTTCGGTGCGAACACGTTAGAAACAACAGAATAACATCATATCACATCACATAGAATGGCATCATTTCACATCATATCAAATCATATACACCTGGTAGAACAACGCAATAACATCCATCATATTATATCATATCATGTAGAATAACATCAAATCAAATCATATCATCACATCATATCATATGGAACAACATAATATCACATCATAACATAACATCATATACAATGACATTAAATCACATCACATCATATCATATCATACAGAATAACATGATATCGCATCATATCATCACATCATATAGAATAACATCATATCACATCATATAGAATAACATCATATCACATCATCTAGAATAACGTCATACCACATCATATCATAGTATCACATAGAATAACATCATATAATATTACATCATATAGAATAACGTCACATCACATCATATCATCACATAATACAGAATACCACCACATCACATCATATATCACACCATATCACATCACACATAACAACATGAAGTCACCTGATGGGCGAGATGAGAAGCGAAGTAGGCGACACCGAGATAGTAGGGCCAGGTCTGATCAGAGAAGACCCCGGCCACGGTCAGGCCCGTCACAGTACAGGCGCTGAACCCTGACAACCACAGCTTCGTCGACTCTCCCATCCTCAGCGCCGTCGACTTTACTCCTATCTTTATGTCGTCCTCCTTGTCCTAAACAACAATGTGAATAGAATGTGAAAAAATAGAATAAAAGTAAAGTGGTATTGTAAAAGTTACAACATTCGCAGACATAATTGATACAGTAGTATAAAGGTTTAAATGTTAAAATTAATTAAATATCTTATCATCGTTGATTTAAATAATTAATAGTATTAAATTAATAGCAATAATTAATAGCGTATCCTATCATAATGGCGTATTATTTATTATACACATATGAACATAGGAATGTAATTATTATACAATTTAATAAGAACTATTAAATTTAAAAGTTTTAAGCATTTCCGTTAATTCCAAGAATCATTCATGTAATTGTGTATATTTCACTCTAATATATTTTATTATATTATACTCTAGGCCTATCTAAATTTAACGCCATAAAAGATAGAAGATGATTAAATTTACTTTTAAACCAGCTCTACAACATGTTCACCTTGCCTGAATACTAGTCATCTGTCATTATTGATCTTCATTAGATAACAACAAAAATAGAAACTTACAGTTAAAAACTCTATTTACTAAGTTATAGCCGTGTTGTGTACGGGTTGCTGAACAACAGATCAAAAGTGGACTGCACGTGAGTTAAAAGGCAACAAAGCACTAAGATTAAAACCAATTCCAAGGGCATTCGGTTGGTGAGCGCCAGGGTTCAGAAATTGCTACAAAATCTTCTAAAACGAATGGAAAAGTTTCTTTTCGTATCCTTACTCTAGTTAGTTTAGGAATAATGAAATATGAGGATGATTTAGTATGTTAGGCCCAATCTCGTCTTATGCCAAAATTAATAGCAGCAGAGTGCGCAGCCACGAAACTTTAGCTTCAATCGGCAATCTAGTTATCTACTCAGCCCTTCATCAAAAGTATGCATTGTATATAAAATATGCCTTAGATAAACAATGTGGTTTCACAGGTTACTCTTGCTTCTCTTGCATATAGGTTAGTGGCTATTTTAACATACATATCTGAATATTCAGTTAGTTATCTCTCAAAATTCGTTTCAAGCAAGATAAGAATTATAAAATTCAAAATATATATTAGCCATTCTCTAACATAACTAAGTTACTATAATTTTCATAACATTTTCACCATTCTTATAGTCTATATCTTAAAGTACATGCCATTTACTATTATATAATTATTGTCTTAAAGTACATGCTATTTACGATGAATGGCATATATAAAATACACTAACCAGCGTGTGTTACATGACTATCCATCACGTGTCAATTATTTACATCTAACGAATAGTGCAAGAAAAATGTTCAGAATTCAAGTGTCTAGACAAAACAGAGAAAGACTAAGAATTTGATAAGCAGGAAGCTACCAAAATTTTTGGATTTACCCATCAAAAAACGAAATCAATTTCGCAAAGATTAAACATAAAAATATTTGTATATACATTATATAAATACTACAAAATCACTATAAATCATAAATATACTCTTATCAAATTGAAAATGCTACAGTGCTACAGGAACGGGAATGGTATGGTATTTTATTATGATAAGTTCTAGCATGTCACAGATATGAAACAATTAGTCACCACAAAAATTATGAGTGTAGTGAAAAACTCGGCAATTAAATAACTGCAGCAAGCTATAGGCGTTGTAAAAGCAGTGTGAAAAGATTCAATCATAGCAACCAATATACGCATCCAACGCTACACTAAAGCAAAAAAAACAATTTATAAAATATAATATACGTTTAATAATTCAGTGATATACGGTACTCCAGGTATATGAATCAATAAGAGTGAAACTTCTGAGAGAATTAACAAGTCCTATTATACAGCATATACAAGAATTAATACTTTTGAAGTTACTGTCTTTATTAAGTTGCAGTTATTTTGTCAGGTTACTATAAATTACACAGTAGCATAGAAGATAAGCATTTTATATGTTACTCTTACTATCAGCTACTGGTTGTATAGCTAACACAGCTTAGAATCTTTCTTACTTCTTCTGCAAGGTATGTCTATTTTTCTTCACTTGTGCTGAGATATAAAACGAAAAGTTTGAGGATAAAAATGGCAAAATTACACAATTACTGAGCAGACAATAATTGACACTGAGGCTTATTGATGTTCTTAGTAAATATATACGACGTCCCTGACATCATTGCCCTTGTATGAGGAAACGGACGTTAAACGTGTATTATTATTATTATACCTGCTTGTGGCAGAACTCACCTGATGAGCATAGATCGTATCATAGACGACGGTCCAGGCCAGGCAGGACAAGTATAAAGAGACTGCGGCTGGGTGCAGGCTACCTTGCACAGCCGACCAACCGATAATCGATCCCCAGTTAAATGTCAATCCTTATAGAAATAATACAATGAAGATTTAACGTCCGCTTCGTCGGAGAAAGCCGCTTTCAGAGACGTAGAAAAAGTACAAGTGAAGTGTAGGATGTTAACAATAGTAAGTACGAGTATAAAAATCATATCCAGCTGATTGCCACTAACAATCCACATCACAAATAAAAACTATACAGCAACAAAATACAAAACAATGACGATTAAGATATTTTTGTATTTTAACGACGCTATAAAGGGCGTTTTTTAAAATAGCGCAGAGGTTATGCAAGTATGCTTAAACGTATAAAGTATGTTTCAAGTATGCACACGCTTAAAGTAAGTCCGAAAGCGAAACAAATTAAAGCTATAAGAAAATATCCCATCGGTTCGGAACCATTACTCAGAGAAAATATATGCAGCAATACTATAACACTAAAAAAGAAGGGCCACTATAAGATTTTACTTTGCTGCAGAATAAACTAATTGAAGGATATTATTTGCCAGAAAGTTTCAGAACGTAGTTCGATGGGCTACGACTACTTGTTAACGAAGGAAAATTGGAACTTAAGCAGGAACATTAGTGACCATTGTAGCTACTGGAGAGATACAAGAATGTTTAAAAAAGTCTGAAGGATTAAATACTAACAAGTGTCGACCAAATCCATTTTTAGACTTTAAAGACAAAAGATTTATAGACTTATACTATAGGCACAATATTATGACCGCCAATCACTTAGCCCTCCCTTTGGAAGATCGTAAAGACTACATAGACCTAATTCTAATATTAGAAGTCTTCCAGTCAATTTCTTGAGAGCTGGGTAAGAAAATACCGAATTTGTGTCCAACGAGAATCTGAAGTAAATATCTTAAAGGAAAGAATGAATAATTCCAACTGGAATAAAAATTGTTTTGGAAGTCAAAATTTCAGTCAAAGCTAACAAAGAAAGGCAATAGCATAGAGAGACTTCGGTATAAAGTCATCAACATAAACGAATGACTTGGGTTCCCACTCAGTTATAAATAATATCCCACAGTTGTTTAGTACAGCATAAATTAGTAGAAACAGATTTAAGAAAGTAGGTGCATTTGGAAAATTGGAGCCTTCAGAGAAAAAGACTGCTCTGCTTAATTATCACTAGAACCACACAGCCAACTGCAGAAAAAGGAATATATCTTTTTAAACAGCAGCAGCTTCTTTCACAAAATTGGAAAAAAAATTAATGAAATTTATTACTTTAACATTTTACTTTATTAATTTTTTAAACTTTTTACTTTTTTATTAATACTTTTTACTTTTTAAACTTATTTTAAAATACTTTTAGTAATTAAATATTTTATTTTAAATGATCGAGTCTCAACACAGTCTCCAATAAAATTGCATTGCTTAGTCGAAAGTGGAGTTGATATTTAAGTACAAACAAATCACACATAGAGCTGAGGTGCTATCAAAACCCAAAAAGTAAAAAGTATGATCATTGCTAGTGAAGAACCATAACCGAATTTTGAAATCGAACAAAAAGCCCATTTTTACAGTCGCCTATTTCTTTCTTACAAAACATTCAATCACTGTTTCTTAGTTCAATCGAAGGAATCATTATATACCATCGGCAGATTGGATCAGTAAATCCTAGACCTTTGAAATTTTGCGTTTATCTCACCATCAACAAAATCGTCACAGAGCAAAAAAAAAAACCAAAAAATACTAATATAGACTACTGAAACAAGAACTAGAGCAAGCAAGAAAGATATAGCTGAAAGCAACGACATCAATGAATGGTGCATAATGAATACTAACGAACTAACGAACTATCGGGCATATAGCAGAAACTTAGCCTACATGTATATATATAACGAGAATTCAATCAACTCAACTTTTCAGTGATACAGCTTACAAATAAAGCCAGAAAAATAGTTATCATATTAAATAGTTACGAAAAATTCTAACGGTAAAGGTTGCTAAAAACTAAATTTCCCAATTAAACGATAATGACACTGCTACAACCTAATAGCCATAAACACAAATTCAAGCAAATATAACTCGTCATGGAGCGATCTCCAAGAAACAGAAATTGACTAAAAAAGGAAACAACTTAATGAAAAACTACATTTTATTTAAGAGGTATATAAGCACATGTTGCAATAAAGACCTGCAAGATTTTACTAATAGAGTAGTAAACTGAGGCTAACATATTACACATGGCCTATAAGAAGCACCAATTCTTCTAGTTAAACACCGATTCATTAGCTTTAAAAGCATGTTACACAGCAAAACTCTTCGAATATCAATCTTGTTTATAAAGTAAGTAATACAACAATCCAGATTCTTGTCATATAGTTTTAAATGAAGTTTTAACTGACAGATCCTGAGGTGAATTGAACTCTCGTGGGTTCGATTTCCGGTCGCGATGATCTGAGAGTAACACGAAAACTGGACTGGATTGCCTAATGCTTTAAACATGTGGAATTAAAAGTGATATATTCATTATAGTGTGTGTGTTTACTTTTTTATAGAGCCATTGAACTTTTATTAAAGCGTTCACTGTTGATAACTATCCTGACCCTAGCTAAATTAGGATTCAAGGGAAGATGATGATGATGACTGTTGACAACTCAACTGTCTAGTTTCTTGTAGCTAAATCATTGTTATTGTTAGCAATGAGTCTAGCTTCGTCTTGTTGAGATATAAGCAACTTAGGTATATATCACATAATCATAAATATAATTAAATATTCTACACCGCAAAGCCTTATCACTACAGGCATACTAAAAGGATTTTCTGTTATAATGGACATAATTTTATAAATAATACATAAGAAAGGCGCTGAATTGTGGTTGTGAGTGCGAAGAGTGAACTTGCAGCAACAGCGAATCTATGCAATTTCTATGAATATGGACTTCGTCAGAATCGTTGTAACCCAACGCTAGGTTAGGATATCACACAACGTTTGATGGTATACGTAAATCATGACTATGGTAAATCCAAACCGTCTTCAGTGTTACACTTGACGCAAAAGCTTCACATATATAGTTCGACTCCATATTTTAAAGCATCACATAATTTATAATACCGACAAGGCTTCTAAAACCTAGTGAAATTGACAATTGTTTATCTAACCAATTATCAACTATGTGCACACGCTAAAAAACTTAAAACTTGTGGGGTCGAATTCAGTTGTGTAATTTAAATAATGCCAAACCAATTTATGTTTAAATAATTCAGCACTGTGATATCTAGAAGAATATGAGTACCGCCAGTCTGGTCAGTTGTAACTTCTATAAGTTAAAATCACATAAAACTTCAGCAATCTTAGAGTTCCTTTTATAAACGAATGAATGTTAAGTTCATGTTTTCTTTTTTTTATAGTGTTCGAAATAAAATTCTATATTCAGTTACTAAGCTTGTACTATAAAACACAAATCACTTTGCAGGACATACTCTATGACATTATACGATATCTTATCAACTAGACAACAGCTATGAAAATAGGCCACCGCAATATCACATCAACTAAATCTACTTAAACAGTGCCTAATCTGTGAATAAACGGAAAATTTTAATAACTACTGTAAGCTAAACAATTCAAGCAATCAGAAAGACTATTAGCGACAGCGGCGGATCCAGGGTATAAGGCTATTCACCTCCCCTTGGAATTTAAAATTCAGAGAAATTTGCCCTCAATTGTTTATCTAGTTAAACATTAACGAAGATGGAGGGCATGGAAGACTGGGAAGAAGGAATAAAAGTTTTATGTAAATTGTAGAAAGGTGTGAGGTTTGTAGAGGTATCAGGAATGGTGGAATGACGCGAGAATGGACAGCAGCAGATACTGGCTAAACACTACGGCCTAGAAGTAAGGCGTGAAGATCAATATCAAGAAGACAAATGAAAGAGAGTGCCCAAAAAAATAGGTAAAGACAATAAATGGTACGAAATTAGTACAGGTAAGGAGTTTCAAATACACAGGATTCACTATAACATATGATTGAAAATATGAGTCCAAGTTATGCAGTAGGACTGGACAAACAAAAGAGGCCTTCAGTAGTAGAGAATTTCTAATAAAAATGTCTAAGGAAAGCCATAAACATAAAGATAGTGAAAACATGCATATGGACCACGCTTCTATACGGATGGATGTGAAACATGGACCTTAACGAAGGAAGATATCAGGAAACTAGAAGTGCTGCAAATGTGGATATGGGGAATAGTGGAAAGATTAGCTGGACTAAAAAATTATAATGAATGATTACTGAAGAGAGTAGGTTCAGACAGAATAAAGTTGACAAGTGCATTAAGAAATAGTAAGAAGTGCTGGAATGCAGGATAGGACACATTCTAAACGGGGACAGTTACTACAAGAGATCATAAAAGGAAGAAAATAGTTCGCTAAGCAGATATAGACAGAGATTAAGAATATTAGATGATTTAAAGTATGGACACGAAGAGTCTAAAGAGAGATAGAGAAGAGTGGCGGCGTTATATACTATGGGCCTGCCAGTAGGCAGTGTACTAGGAGAGCTAATCATCGAGAACAATAGATAGCTTATATTTCTTTTATTTCATTTTCCCCTCCCACAGGATATCAATCACGATCAGCCACTGCCCACACAACACTAAGACTACACCACAGATCGCTTGACCACAACATGCACAGTGAGCGGCGCTTATTTCACATGGTCACTTATCGATATCCAACCTGATGTGAATAGATCGTGTCATACGTGACCGTCCACAAGACGGCGCTAATATAAAGTGCTAGACACGCCACTTCTGCGCAGCCACCGTTAACGGCTGACCAGCCAATCGGCACGCCAAAGCTCTGTGACGTTCCTACATAATAAATGTAGGAATAATACGAATATAGTCACGATATATATCGTCGTCACGCGATGAAATTAAAGTTAAACTCCATGTGTGCTGCGCAGAAAACCAATGCATGTTGGTTTGGCATACGGTATCGATTTTCAGGAAATTCCTTGACTCAGGGTCCGTGCGTCACTGAGCACAAACTTGAACCAAGTCCTTTAGTTTAAAGTAGACATTTTAATTTAAGCATTTTTGGACATCACACCTTATAAATAACCTTCAAGATCACGCAAAGCAATTAATAAAATGTAAACGCCAGCTAAAGACCCATATCTGCTCAGTTTAAATAGTAACACCTCAGCTCTGTATTTAAAATAATTAAAGATTTTATTTAAGGAACAGTTTTAGAAAAAAAAGGT
>CAJHZI010000204.1:1550000-1992500 GCA_905160935.1 Enchytraeus crypticus | reverse complement strand
AAATACATAGAAATTTTTTATATATAAAAGGTTGATTTAATTAAAAATTTTAAATATGATGAGGTAATGAAATTTATATTCACCAGAAATTTATAGTGGACACATGACAGTTCTGTAGCGTTAGTATTTAGGAATAATAAATGTGACGCTGTGATAACATTTAAAAATATATACTAGTCATCAATTTATAATCATCAAATGACAGAGTTGTACTTAGCGTAGCTATTTAGGAGCTATAAATATAATGCTAAGACGCTCAGTGTTACTTCAGACAGACAGCACACAGATATAACTGGCTTATTATATTAGAGGTGTGATTTAAGACTAAAATATGATGATTTATTAGTATTGAAACACATACTTTAATGGGAAAAAAACAAAAATGAAGAAAGATATTGATTGAAACAGATGAATTTAAGATAGCCATCTAGGAAACGTACTCCCAATGTTCAATTTAAACTATTTTACAAATTATTTGATTTCAATGTCTTGAAAATTACTTTGGTTTAAAAATACTATCCATAAAATCTCCAATAGGTTCATCAAATTCAATAGGAATCTATTGTCCTAGCAGACAACAATTAACAACAGTTAATATAGGAAAATAATTTAAGATTTATAATATATTAATTAAGAACCTGGAATTACTTTCAAGATTTAACAAGCAGAGAAAATACTAAATAGTAACAAAAACTCTGCTTCACAATATCAATCTCATCATTAGTGATGAATTTTGTTTAATTTAAAGTGATATTAATAATTTAAAAAATTTAAGTTTTTGAAAGAACAAGGACTAGTAGTCCAGCACATTATATCTCCATGATTTCTACAAATTAAAGAAAATTAGACCTAATGAAATAAAAATATTACAAACTAAGGAAGATTGCAAGCACATATCCATAGATAAGAAAATAAGTTAACAAATCGTGAAGAATACGTAAGTATTGGTGTTTAGAGAGACCTGAAACCAGAGAATACATATGTATTTTTGTTTAGAGTTAGAAGAATTGCCAGAGAGGCCGAGAGAGCATACATATGTATTTGTGTTTAGAGTTAGAAGAATTACCAGAGAGGCAGAGAGTGAATACATACGTATTTGTGTTTAGAGTTAGAAGAATTGCCAGAGAGGCCGAGAGAGGAAGAGAGAGAAACATCAGAGCCTGTGTTCTGGATATACGACCACTGGCTAACGGTCTCTCTTTTGTTCTGGAGACCTTACGAACAGCACCAAAATAAAGCACTTACATTAATTATCAATAACAATGGTGAAATGAAAATTTATGAAGCAAGTAAATAAGTTGAACTACAATTAATTGCATTTTAGTTATTTTACTTTTACGCAGTTATAATTGTAAAATAAGTATTTAAAAAAATAAAAGTCATCATGTGAGCCAACAAAATAAAATAAAACTTAATACAATAGTAATGAGTCATTTCAGAAAAGAATATCAAGTATATTATTAACAAATAATTGAAACGAAATAACTGTTAGAATTTTGATACAGTATCTAAAGCTTCTGGCTAAAGCTAGTAGCAACGTCGGTAAGATATCTCACTGCAGATCAGTATGTGTGGGGTTGAAATCCTGAGCTTATCCATTATTACTATTACTTTCAAGAGATAAAACTGACTTTAATATCGGCTCTACAACTTTTTAATAGACAACTCAACTCCAGTATAAAGGCGCCATTTAGAATACATTACTCTAATGGAATTTATTTAAAACATTTTCGAATGCTTAACTAAAAACAATTAATAATATGTTAAATTGAACTATTATATAAATAACTAATTAATTTTCTTTAGCCGGATATTCTAACTTAAACGTATTAAATACGTACCTTGGCATCAAAGTCCTTGTCCCACATATCGTTTATGGCACATCCAGCACCTCGCATAAAGAAAGCTCCAAGCGCACATAGAGCAAGCAGTTTTATATCTGGCACATTTCCTGGCGAAGTGGCTAAACTGATGCTCCAAGCACATGGGAGATATACCAACCATGTACCTGTAGCAAATCAACAGAATACCGTATAAGATTTTTACACGTGAAATTTACAATGTTATAGTTTATACTGAAGACGAAATGCGTACCTAAATCATATTTATATATAAAACTCTGATTCGTTCAAGTGCCCCCGTCCAATAACCTAATCATAAAACTTGAAAAATACAATCGTAGCCTAGATACAAAGCCAATGCAGAGTTAAGGAGAAACACAAATACTAGTGTAAATAAATGAGCATCCGTAAGAGAATTATAATTTTTATTACTGCATGTTTAAAATTGCAGGCAATTTTTAACCAAGTAATATGTAATTGTCCCTGTTATGATTAAGTCATTTGAATATCCAAGTTTTTACTCTTAGATTAGCTTGCCCATCCAAGAATCGACCCAATTAGAGTTTAAAGCAGCTCAGAATAGTGTAGTATAGTTTAAATAATTGTTTTAGCTACTGATATTTCTCCTGTTAGCTTCAATTGATTGTTTCAGAGCTGCATCACCAAATTTAGATGCCATTCTATCTAATAAAACAGTTAATTTAATATTAGATATCGTTAAAATACAAATATTTTACTATCTCTTAGTTCACTCCCAACCGGCAGGTCCATGGTATGCAATGCCTCCACTCTTCTCTGTCTTCCGCTTTCCTCTTCATGTCCACATATTTTGTATCTCTCTTTTATCTCTCAGTTTTTACGGCAGTTGGTTGGTCTTGCACAATCTGTCTTTTACTAATTATCCCGAGTACGCCTCTGTGCAAATTTAGTAAATTCGCAGATGATTCTAAAGTAGCAAAGATAGTAAACAACATTGAAGATGCTGAGATTTTAAAGTATGATATAAAAGTGTCACAGAACTGGTCTAGGGATGGGCTAATGGAGTTCAATGCTGAGAAATGTAGAGTTATGCATATAGGGAATAATAATTTAGAAATTGAGTATACATTGAACAATATTAAACTAAAATCCACAAACAGTGAGAGGGATTTAGGAGTCTTTGTGGATAGCTCTTTTAAATTTAGTGAAAATTGTAAAAATGTTGTAAATAGTGCTAATTGTGTATTAATAATGATTAAAAGAACAATTGCTTGTAGAAATAAAGATATTGTGATAAGGCTATATAAGGCTCTTGTACGGCCCAAACTTGAATACTGCATTCAGGCTTGGTGCCCATATCTTAAGAAAGATATCGATAAATTAGAAAAGGTACAAGCCAGAGCAACAAGGCTGGTATTTGACTGTCAACAACTTAGTTATGAGAATAGATTAAAATTCGTAGGATTAACCTCTTTAAGTGAGAGAAGAACTAGAGATTTAATAGAAGCTTTTAAGATACTCAAAGGCTTCAGCAAAGTTAACCATAGTATTTGGTTTAATTTATCAAATAACAGAAACACAAGGGGACATATTTATAAACTTAGTAAATTTAGAAGTAGACTAGCTTTAAGGAAATTTTTCTTTAGTCAGAGAGTTATAAATGCTTGGAATAGTTTGCCAAGCGAAGTTGTGGAAGCAGAATCAGTGAATGCTTATAAAAATAAATATGATATACATAAGAACCTGTAAATTAGATGCTAATTGCATGTTCAGTGTTATGCATAGGCTAAGTATAAATTTCACATGTTGACATAAAGTCTGTATGATTTGATTTATATTAATTGGTTTTAGTTAAGAGCCTGATGAGTCTTAAACAAGCATATAATTGCTTCCTAACTATGTAATGTTATGTTATGTTATATGAGTGGACCTTTAAATCATCTAACATTCCTAATCTTGGCCAGCCTCTGCCTCAATTTCCTTCCACTCTGCCCTTTATGACCTCTTTAAGCAGACTTTCCCCCCTTAGAATGTATCCTATCCAACTTTTCTTCTTATATAGTAATGCATAAATTATCAACTGCCTATCTGTACCAACTCACTCCAGACCTTCCTCATTTGTAACCTTTTGAGTACAGCTACTCCTTTCTATTCTTCTCTATATCCACATTTCCAATGCCTCTAGTTTCCGGATATCTTCCTTAAGGTCCAAGTTTCACATACTTATAATAGCTTGGCCTATACCGATGATTTCACTACCTTTATCTTTATGTATTTCATAAGACTTTTTGTTAAAGATTCTTCTAGTTACTGAAGGCCTTATTTGCTTACAAGTGCAATCCTACTGCTTACTTCTGCTTCACATTTCCCATCATGACTTAAATATTTAAACTCCTTACCTATTCCAATCTTGTACCATTTATTGTAATATTGACTTAATCTATTCTGGGACACACTCATTACTTTTGTCTTTTTGATGTTAATCTTCATTTAAAATTTCAATTCTATATCATTCAGACTATCCACTATCTTCTGCCGTCCAGTCTCGCTTCCCGCTTCCATTCTTTGTCATCTGCAAATCTTATATCTCGTAACAATTTTCTTCCTACTTTTATGCCTTCTTCCGTTTCGTCCATGGCTTCCTTCATCATTGCCTCAGTGTAAGTTTTATAATGCAGCAGCGATAAGCTACAACCTTATCTTACTCCAAATCCTATGTATTTTACTATATGACAACACAAACTATATCATATGGCCTCACATGATTATTTTATTTCTCACTTATTCAAACATATAACATTCAATCAATAGCCAAGAGCAGAATATTTAATTGCACATTATATATCTTCATCTCATTAACTTTAATTTTCTTTCATTTCTTTACATTAAAAACAACTCTTAATTAATTTTTATGCTACATAATGTATACTATAAGACTCACCAATTGGCTTATCAATTCTCATAATTTCCAAATATGGTCTAATTGATGGTGGAGATGCGGCAACTACCTCTTTTGCTGAAATACTTATATGGCGGCTAAGCCATTGGTTGCACATAGACTTAGATTCGATAGGTATCTTTTCAGAACCATAAAATTTGTTATATATTGCTTTATTGCTATATATTCCATTTAATAATGGTTTATAGCTTCGCAGCATAACATTATTTAATGACAGTCGTCCACAAATTCTGGATCCTTGGGGATATATAAATGCACTGCATTGTGAATTTGATGCTTTAAGCACTCTTGATATACACTGATGTGAGCGATAAAAGGCCATTGTACTGAAAAATAATTCGCTGAAATAAAAACACAATATTTCAATTATATCATACTTTCAAATTATTTGACTAAATACTAGTATCTGCTTCATATAAAATGTTATTATATGATACTGTGTGGCTTGAATATAAGAAAACTTTATTTGAACAGTTTAAGGACTGAAAGCATCCAATTCAAGAGGAAAATCATTGAAATGCAATATGTAAAAGATGAACATTGAAAGATAAACATTGAAACATTATTGCATTAAAAAGTAATATATATTTCAAGGATATTCCTTAATTTTTTGGTTACTGTGAAAAACATTAATGGATTATGGCTTTATTTTGATAAGTATTTTCATTAACTTAATCATAATCATGAACTTGACTAATGTTGATTTGTATTAATAAGTTTCTAAAACAATTTTGCAAGTGCTATACTTGTAGACTTTTATAGATTATTATTATTATTATTATTAAGCATTATAGTATTTTATATGTTTCAAAAACAAAATTTATAATATTCAAAGTTATGAAGTCCCTAAACAAGCCTACGTGATGTCATGCAGAACCGGTGCAAATCTGACATATCCATTTATGTCTGAATACATCTACGATCATAATCTATCAAACGAACAAGCCATCAAATCGGCTACAAAATACATGATTACCTAATCCTTAGTTACAATCTTAGCTTTTTTGCAAGCTTCAGTATCAAAATCAGCAAATCAATTTTCATTTATTTCTCATTATTTACTTTGTTAAATATTCGGAAAATCCCAACTCCCCAACAAATTCCCAGTCCAATGTTCTTAAGGTCAGCCTTAAATCACAGGAATTTGTCTTGCAACACAAACTTTGAAAGATACTGCCCACGACAACATTAAGCACGGTGAATAAGATTCAACCGATGAGCAGAGTGTGGGGTCTAAAACGCGGTGCGAACCAAAATCCAGGATTTCTCGGAAAAAATGAAAGGCTGAAAAGGTTAGATGAGAGGATCGATGCGCAAAATGGAAAGAATTAAGAGAATTCAAGATGTGTGGAGTAAAGTATTGTATGCTGCATGGAAGATCGAGCGCTTGGACAGATGGCTGATGGCGAGAAAGAGTACTTGATCTCTCTATAGTATTTACCTTAGACGACTATTAGACGACTGCATGGAGGTGGACTGGTTCGAACCGTGGTTCACCTGTAAATTAACAGATAGAAACAGATGAAAACTGCGACATATATTTACCAGGGGTAGTGATAATTAACATGTCTCCGAGAAGCAATCTTGTAAATAATGTACGTGTTCCCTAACTTGATTTGAGCTGTGCAAGGACTTGTGGATCAGAGACGAGACTAGGGTCATGAAATATAGAGGAGATTAATCTAGAGTGCTAAATTGTGGGCTTGATTTTGGCCCCTATATAATTGCATTGGAATTTATCTCGAGGGAACTATGTAAGGGGAATATAGGGCCTTATCCCCCGACGTCAACGTCTTTTCGATCGCTATTGAGAACTGGAGTCACGCGAAAATACCAAGAGTTTCAGGTACGAGACAGACTAAAGACTATAAAAACTGCATATGTAAGGGAATTCCTAATTAACTGTATGCAGGCAACAACAACAACAACAACAACAGAATTAGAGTGCTACAATCGTCCATGACAAGATTGAGCATTATAGTACCAAATCCAATCCCATGAGCAGAGTGTGGGTTGCAAAACGGTGCAAAATCCGGGAAGTCATCCGAGGAAGGGTAGCCTACTAGTGGAATAGAAGTTTACTTGTTGGTCTCAGTTTATGTGTAATGGTTGAATAGGAGAGTTCAAAAAGAAAAGTCTACGCTGCACTTAATTCATAATTCCCATAAATGCATGTGACCACTGTCAATTATTCTCGCAACAGAGAAGATTAAAAACTAAGGAGTTGCAGCAAGTAGTCCATATTGGATTGCACCTACCGTAGAAGCGATCTCAAAAGAAAGGTCGTACACGACAAGGATTAAACTTATCAATAAGGGGAGGAAATAACGTGACGAAACAGTTAAAGTGCGCGCCCCGGAATCTAACGGCTTGGGTTTAAAAAAAGGTCAGTCAATAACATTTAGATTTCACATAGAGAGCAACTGGCAGGTTATCATGTCTCGGAACTTGCTTCAATTTGCGCCATCAAAGTAAATATACAGCTAGTCACTGCAAGAAAGCAAACTCAAAGACCGGCCGTCGGCCATGACATTGCTATAGAAATGGTCTTTTAGAAATTGTCTTGGGTCTGGTTTAACATGTATGATAGGCCAGCTAACGTCGTGATATCTCTCTCTTAGTGCACTGCCTACTGGCAGGTCCATGGTACATAACGCCTCTACTCTTCTCTGTCTTCCGCCTTCCTCTTCATTTCCACATATGAGTGGGTCTTTAAATCATCTAACATACCTAATCTCGGCCTGCCCCTGCCTCTTTTTCCTTCCATTCTACCTTCTATGACCTCTTTTAATAGACCTTCCCTCCTTAGAATGTGTCCTATCCATCTCTTCTTCCTATTTCTTAATACATTTATCAACTGTCTATCTGTGCCAACTCTCTCCAGGACTTCCTCATTTGTAACCTTTTGAGTCCAGCTAATCCTCTCCATTTTTCTCCAAATCCACATTTCTAATGCCTCCAGTTTCCTAATATCTTCCTTTCTTAAGGTCCATGTTTCACAACCATACAATAGCGTGGTCCAAACCAAAGTTTTCACTACCTTTATCTTTGTGTCTTTCTTTAGACTTTTTGTTAATAGTTCCTTTCTACTACCAAAGGCCGCTTTTGCTTGTGCAATCCTACTGCATATTTCTGTCTCACATTTCCCATCATCGGTTATAGTATGACCCAAATATTTGAAACTCCTTACCTGTTCCAATTTCGTACCACTTATTGTGATATTAACTTCACCTTTATTATTGGACACTCTCATAACCTTGGTCTTTTTAATATTAATCTTCATGCCATATCATAGGGCCGTATCATTCAGCCTATCCATTATCTTCTGCAATCCAATCTCGCTGCCCGCTACCATTCCTTGGTCATCTGCAAATCGTACATCTTGTAACAAATTCCCTCCTACTTTTATTCCTTCTTCCAAGTCTTCCATGGCTTCCTCCATCATTGCCTCAGCGTAAATGTTAAACAGCAGTGGCGAAATGCTACAACCTTGTCTTACTCCACGTCCTATTTAACCTTCTTCTGAGTATTCTTGTTGGATTTTGATTACTGCCCTTTGATTCATGTACAAATTCAAAATTAGTCTTCTATCTCTCCAGTAAATTCCTATTCTTTTTAAGATAATCATCATCGTTATCCAATCAATTATCGAAGTCTACAAAGCATACAAAAACGTCATTTCCACATTCTAAGCTTCTTTCGCAAAGAACCCGCATTACTCCTGTTGCTTCTCTTGTGCCGCATCCTTTTCTAAAACCAAATTGTGTCTTGCTCAGTATCATCTCTGCTTTCGACTGAATGCGATTATTTACTATCTTTAATAAGATCTTCGATTCATGAGGTACTAAGCTGATTGTTCTGTAATCCGAACACTCCACAGCATTGGCTTTTTTTGGGAATTGGAATCATCACTGACTTGGTAAAGTCGTCTGGCCAAATACCTGCACTGTACACTTCCATACATACCTCCATTAACTTTTTGAGTGTTTCTCCTTCCAACTTTTAAGAATTCTGCTGGGATTTCATCTATTCCGGCTGCCTTCCCCTTCTTCATACTGTTAATTGCAGAATAAATTTCCTTCTTCATTAAATCGGGGCCCCTTTTGTCGTCTTCTATGATATTCTCTTCTATTTTAAAATCCTCTTGAACTGGTTTCCCAGCCTTATCATACAATTCCTCTACATATTCTCTCCATCTTTCTTTACTTCTTCCAGCTCTGTCTTCAATTCCCCATCTTTACCCATTATACTAATGTTCTTTGCATCTCCTTTCTTTTTCTTATCGGTTCTTGTTAATATCCTGACTTACTGGTATAATAGATCTGACCTCCCTCTTCTATCATATTCTGCTAAATCATCACAATTTCACTCCACCAATGATCTTTTGCTTTGTCTGTAATTCTTCTAAGTTCACTGTTTAAGCTTTTATATTTCCTTCGGCCATGACTGGTGTCAATACTTTTCCATTTCCTCCTTTCATCCATTTTGTCAAGCGTCTCGCTTGTGATCCAAGGTTTTTTAGCTGTATTTGCTTTAAGAAAGCCATAAACTTCTTTTGCACATATTTTAATAGCTTCCTTTAGCTGACATCATCTTTCATTTACCCCTGTTCTTTCGTAGTCCTTCATTTCCTTAACTTTTCTTTCCAGTGCTTCCTGAAACTGACTTCTTTTCTCGTTCAATCCGTTCGAATTCCATCTTTTACTGCTTTTCTTCTTAAGTATTTTCTTCAACTGAAGCCCTACTTTTGCAATTATTAGATTGTAGTCTGAATTAATATCGGCTCCTGGATAAGCCCTTGAATTCTTCACACTATTCCTGTACCGTTGCTTTAACAGAATATAGTCTAACTGGTATCTTTCCTCGTTTCCGGTGCTTCCTTGTTTCTTCCATGTGTAACGCCTTCTTTTCTCATGTTTGAACCAAGTGTTGGACACCACCAATATCATTCTATTGCAAAATTCAACCAATTTCTGTCCTCTCTCATTTATTTTTCCTAGACCATATTCCCCAACTTAATTTCCATCTCTTCCTTCATCCACCACCGCGTTCCAATCCCCCATAACTATCACTATGATCTTTAATCATTCCTTTTGTTTTTTCGTACATCGCTTCAATTTTCTCATCCTCTGAGGCTGATGTAGGCATGTAGATTTGGATAAACACCAAATCTACTGGATCTGCTTTGATCCGCACTAACATCAGTCTGTCACTGCACTGAAGAATCTTTGTTACTCGTTCACTTAAATTTCTATCCAATATTATTGCCACACCCTTCTCCCTTTTATCTCCTCCGGAGTATATAACCCTGTACCCATCACTTATAAAATCTCCAGTTCCCAACCACCTTACTTCACTCATCCCTAGGACATTTATTTTCCCTTTCTCCATTTCCCTCTTTACATTTTCTAACTTTCCCCTTTCACTCATAGTTCTCACATTCCATGTGCCCACACTTATCCTTTTAGGGCGCATGGAATGTCCTCCTGGTATATCTGTGGGGCACCCAAGGTGTCGTCTGGCCGTGAGTTTCTTACTACCCCCTCCCCATTTAAGGGGTGCACGGGACTGGGGGCGCTCATTTTTGTCATGATATACCATTATTTTCTTGGCGGATGTGCTTTTTGACGATGTGGGCCCCCTATGCCTTCCTCAGCTTTGACTGACATTTACAGGGCAGGGGGCGTCAATCCCTGAAAAAACTATCCTGTTTACCCGACGTGATATATGAAAAGTAATTTTTATGAACCACATTTGAATAAAGCTGAAAATTTAGTCTCTATCATCATTCACGTGTGCACTGTTGACTTCGATGGTGGTTTTGACTATATAAACAGATAATTAGGCCTATTGGTGTATAGTCAAATCCACAAACTTAGATTGTACAAACTCGATGACAATAAAAGCTAAAGCTCGTTTGGAGTAGCATATAGATCATTATTCATTGTCCAATTAATAAGCTTTAAAGAAGATATTACGTACAGACTGCAGAATTTTCGTTGTAACCAACACATCTGTTGCTCAAAATTCCTGTTTTCCTATGAATTGATTTAATACAAATTGGATGTTATTATTCGTATTTCTTTGTACATGTAAGTTATTGCAATACGCTTTACTCATAGTGATCACTATCAAATGGGGGCCTAATAAGACTGATCGAGTCAAGAAATTTTCCGATGCAATAATTTTATTATAAAAACTGTCAAACGACAACTTTTAAAAATTGATTTAAGTAAGTTTCTAATTTTAAATCAATACAGTTTTATTTAAAAAGTGTATACTAATACTCAAATATTAATCATAATTTACTCATATTTTAAGGTCTGTATAACTCAATCTTCTATTTGGGTCTATAATACCTACTGTATGCGCTCTTATATTTTGTGTACATGACTATTAACTTGAAATTTAATGCATTTGATTGGTTCGTTTTCATATGTTTCCTAATTGTATTCTTGCACTGTTCTTAAACAATCTGTTGGAGCTTTCCAGCCTGTGTGTCCCTTTTTCGTTTACTGAATGTTATGCAACTAGCTTATAGCTAGGCCTATAGTATGTGACTTTGTGAAATAACTATATATCCATGTGCAATTTACTGTTAAATCTATAATTTCATATTTATCATCATTTTGAATATGAATAATTGCAAATTTTGTTGAAATGTTTTTAATTTAATTGTAGCCTTTGTGGGCATGCGCTTGAGCCTTAGTTTATCAATTTTTCACGTCGTTCTATGCATAGCGTACAGGGTCACAGTGATTTTCGTGACAATAAATGTCTATCAATCTATTTATGTATCTATCTATAGAGTTCAGCTGTTTTGGTTTTTTCTGAAAATGGATATCACTGGATCACTGGGATGTAGGCTTAGGCCTAACTATTCGAACTACATCGGATTTTCTGGAATTGGCCTAAACCTCCGAAGTTAACGTTAAATTAAACTGTATGAGCATGTATGTATCTAGATTCAATTTAAAGAATGAAGAAAATACTATTACTTTAAAAGATTTTTTAAAGGAATTCTTGCAGACGGGAAATGACGAAAGTCCTTACATTGGATGGGAGTCAAAATATAGGCCTCCGTACATTTGAAAAAGTCTAAGAGGCTCTTAAATTAAGAGGCACTGTTATCACCTGTCAAATGGCCTATCTAATTTTTCTTAGTTTTTACATTTTTTCTAAAACAAACGTTGTCCTTTTTTGGCCTGGACGGCCGTTTGATGCTTTTATCTTATGACAGCTGGAGCAAGTCATAGTGGGGCTGGGGAAAAATCATTGTGGGGCTGGAGCAAATCATTGTAGGGCTGGAGTAAATCATTGTGAGGCTGGAGCAAATCATTGTGGGGCTGGAGCAAATCACTGTGGCGCTGGAGCAAATCGTGTTTACTGGGAGGCAAATTCTCCGACTAGGAACTTCCACAGTTAAAATGTTAAAGGAGATTAAGACTGCCATTTTTGTTTATTATAAATTAAATACCTTATTTAGGCTGAAAGCTAAGTTCAGCCTAACTAAGCTAAGCTTAGTTAGGCTGAAGTGGCTACCTACTTCCACCTAACGATATTGTAGATTAATAAGCAGATAATACGTGCATATTTGGATTTAGTAGGCTATGTAAACAGTCAAAATAGGAACATTTTATGTCCATTTCGTAAATTATTCTTTGTGGAATTTCAGTGTTCACTTTATAAAAGGTATGAAGCTATTTGCAAGCTTGACTTTAACCAAAAATATTCCGTCTTTAATTTCATTATCGGTTTTGCACAGATCCACCACATGTGTATAACATCAAAACGGTCAGAAGAAGGCATATAGACCATGTGACTACTGTATTATTCGACAAAAATGCCATGGATTATTATGTATAGTGTAACTGATTTGTTCATATGTACATAGACGAATTAATTTTACAAATCATACTTAGAGTTCACGACCTAGCTCACTTGAATACTTCCGTCAGAGATTGCAGCAGTAAGCAGTAACATTAATGTATATTTTCGGTTTTATATATATATACATATATATACATATATATATATATATATATATATATATATATATATATATATATATATTAATAGCAATAGTGCATAGGCTTCAAACCATTTAATTAAAAAAAGCTTTTTGGTAGATAAAGATCATTAAATCATTAGCAATTGATTTTGTTATTATTTAGCATAATAAATGGGGATTTTTGTTATGTAATAGTAGCCTAAACCTATAGGACCTATGGTTTTTCTCTGTAACGAAATCTTTTGACAATTCGTAGAAATTTTTGAGCTGTATTAAAAACCCTGAGACTCCATCTACTGCAAGTGATTTTTAGATAGTCTACAAATCCGAACATCTGTTACTCAATATCATGTTATTCAAGAATTTCGTGGAATGCGAACATAGATCTGACAGTATTTATGATTGATATTGTCGATATGGACTCACGCGTGTTGTGTCCGGGTTCTGTATCATAGATCAACCTTATACATGTACATATTCTTTTCCTTATATTTCATGTCCTCTATTCCAGTTTGACATTCACATTCACATTTGAAATCAAGGGTTTTTTCGAAACTTCAAATTTAACACTTAACAAAAACTACGCATCCAAACTGACCAATTAAATTGCACATAAATGTATCATTGTCCAGCTATAGTACGGTGCAGAGGCACCAACATTCCTGCACAACTGGCCGAATAATCGCCTCTCAAATTGGGCCTGGTCATGCTTTCTCATGCATTTCTCAGTTTAAATCTGATATTTCGAAGTGAATCAAACTAGGTGCAGATGAAAACTGTGCACCAATTTAATTACATAGAAATGTATCATTATCCAGCTACAAATTGGTGCAGTTGCAATATTATAGTATAATATTCTCTAGAGAATAAAATACTTTAATAAAACAATAGGTCATCCGATGATTATGGCCTCTTTTAATCATGCATTAAGTTATGATAATATATATTTTTTGTATTTTCACGTTAGTTTTGGTCACATATTTAGATGCGCATTGATGATAAATGATAGCACAGATAATCAGCTAGATAGAGTGTATTTCGCTCATACCGACGACCGTTTATTTGTATCTTGATTGATTGATCTTGTAACTTCTGTGTACCATTAAATTCTGTTACTAGTTTTTTTATGGAAATTCATCGTGGAAACTACTCTATACTTATAGGCCTACGTCTGTCAGCTGCTGTAGCTTAGTGCGACAAGCTACAGTAGCAGCTGTAGCCTCAGCTGCAGTGGATTCATATAGGTATATACATGTATAAATTGCTCTCATTGACGGAGGACGAGCGAAATACCGGAGGCAGTTGAGCAAATCCCTAGCAGGCGCGACGCGGTACGGTTTCTGAAATCGATATCCTGAGGTTCTTAACCATGTATGTAATAATAGTAATAATAATAATAATAATAAAAACTTCATGAGAAGATCTATTCGTATCCCGATCCTAGTTCAACTGGGAGTTAAGGGAAGATGATGATAATGATGAATAAAAATAATCATAGTAATCATAATAATAATAATAATAATAATAATAATAATAATAGCATCCATATTTTCTATAGCATTGTCATAAACGATGACTGATTTTCGAGACTGCTTTAAAGATTCCTGCAAATTCGTAATCATGACAGATTCCTAAACATGTCAATGCTTTCCAATGTTAGGCCTACTCATATCTTTACTATAGATAGCGCCAAGTGACAGCAAAAGTTCTGATACATGATTACCCTTCTATAGGCTCAAGGTGATATCCCTCATTTTTTGACTAATCTGGGTTTTGAACCCTGGCTACATGAATTCGAAGCGGTCACTCTAACAGTTCTATCCGTTACGCCATAGCCACTCTCCAATATGTGCTAATGTAGATTGCTAATATAGCCTCTTTTAACTTGTTAGAAAGACACCTATCAGAGCGAGCGTTTGCCATATTCTCCATCAATAAATGCTATTCGCTCTTCCAGTACCCCAGTGATTACAATGTTAAAAATTAACATGAAGAAGTTGGTTATTTATACTCACATGGAAACTGAATATTAAGCAGCTTTAAACAAACTGCAATGCTTTTTAAAATATTTCAGTGCCTTTATAGATTTAAATGCCCCTGCATTGTAAAAGCTTTAACAGTTCGCCCCTGTAAAGGTTTCTTAAAAGACACTAGGAGTATCATTGTTCCATGTAGAGCATAAATATAGTAGCGTGACTTCGTGAATTTTGTCAATTCAGCAATTGCCATATTTAAAACTGAATTTCAGAAAGCTTTATCTGCAACAATATCTGCTTTATTCTGAACAGTACTACAGTACAGGCTGTAACTATAGTGAAGGATCGACAGTGGTTTGACTGTCGCACTGCAACAGCTTCAGAAAAATGAAAGTGGAGAAGATTACTTTACACGTGCCCCAGTTGAAAGAAGTTTCAAACGGTTTGTTATTAATTATATTTCTTTAGTGTTATTTAACATAACAGTATATATAGTGATTCTTATCTTTCTAATTGGTAGGCCTACATCAATCCCAATTCCATATAAGAAAATAATTTGTTGCAAGTTTGAAGTTAGGCTTGATTGTTCAATAAATTTATTCTACGTACTAATAACCTTATGGATGATCTATTATTGAATCATTGAAATTTTGGCATTTAATCTCTTGTCCTCCCTTAGTACACTGCCTACTGGCAGGTCCATGGTATATAACTCCTCCATTCTTCTCTATCTTCCGCTTTCCTCTTCATTTCCACATATGAGTGGGTCTTTAAATCGTTTAGCATACCTAATCTCGCCCTGCCCCTGCCTCTTTCCTTCCATTCTACCTTCTATAACCTCTAATAATAGACCTTCCCCCTTATAATGTGTCCTATCTAACTCTCCTTGCTATTTCTTTATACATTTATCAACTGTCTGTTGTCCTATCTTGCCATATTCGTACTTTATATATTATTACTTACTTTATCTTATTTTACCATTTTCTTTTATTATTTTATATTTATAGTTCTATTGATTTAATTTCTTTTCCATGCCATATAAATGGGTATTACAAATTATATTAGAAACAATTTTCAATACTATGATCTGTCATATGTGCATTTTATACACCTTATTGAAGGCAAGATCTTAATTAACAGTTCAAGGCTATTCTTGAATTCTTTTAGGTCTTTAGAAAGACCTACAAAATAATTAAAATAATAATTAAATAATCTTTAAATTACGTAGTTCACGTGTAGATTATTTCTCTTTGTTTTCTTGTAATGTAGACTATAAAAATTAGTGCACAATAATCAATCAATCAATCAATAAGAATTTAACTTTCGGTTCCTCGCCGTAAGGCAATGTCAGGGACGTCTCCAGTAAACTCTATAGAACAGACGCCAAACACCACACTAATAATTAATTAAGTGGGCCTACATGTATATTGTCTATAAATAGGCTATGCTTGTATTATAAATAAATTCACATTTAAATAAATGCGAATAAGACGACATTACACTATATGTACTTTAAATTAAATATTTTTAAGGAAAAATATGTAATTTTTTAAAATTATGAATTTTATTTTGTATTATTTTTTATTATACATGTAATTTTACAATATGTACCAAAAAGCAAATTAGTATTTCCTCTGTTGACTATGCATATATATTCTGTATATTATTCTTTTTAATTTTGGCAGTTTTGCTAAATTCTCTACAGCGAAGTTTTGCTTCTGTTAGTACGTCTGTGATAGAATGTCCAGATCTTACTCAGGAACCATTCAAGATGGCCGCTGCAGGTAATTCAGCTGAGCTTCTTTCTGATTTCAAATTTAAATTGCTTTGTTTTCTATTTTATCACTATTTATCTTAATCTTTAATGGCTTATTATGAAATATTTAACACAAAATTAAGTCAAGTAATAATGTCAACCAAATGTTAATTTAATTTGTTGAAAGTTCATAGGTACTGTAATTTCTAAATGTAGGCCTATATCGTAGCACTAAACCATTTATTTAGGCATGATGACATTTCTTAAAATATAGCTCTGATCTTATAATAATTTTATTTATATTGAACTATGATCTCTTTAGTCATACTTGTATCGAAAACAAAATTGTTTTAAAGATTCTTGTCCATGAACACTATTTGAAAATAAACTAGGTTGAACTAAATACACTTCCTTGAATAAAATTTAACATAAATTTGCATTTGACTCTGTTCGTAATATTTTGCATCACTATCACATAGGTCTGTTTGTGTTAACTTATTTATGCTGCTTGCTTTAGGAATATGTGGCAGTCCGAGGGTGGCTGATATTGGAGGCATGTCGTACATTTTGCCCACGCCTAAAATGGATAAAGTATTATTTATTAATTTACATATTTAATAAAAACTAAGTAAGCCTGCGTAAAATTGAAAGGTTCTTGAAAAAGTTGAAACTTGAAACAGATAGGCAGCATATGCAAATAAATGTAGTAAGAATTTGAAAAACATAGGACAACGGTCATTGCGGAAGGATGTAGGCTATAGAAGATGTTGGATGATGAATAGAAGGGAAAATTGCGAGGCAGAAGTCTTAGATATATATTTTACGTGAACGGAAACTGAAAAGACAATGATAAACTACCTCTGATGTCTAATTCTCCTGACTAATTGAATTATAGGTTGCAAAAGCCTATTTTTATGGAGTATCAAATATTCGTTAAGGTATTGCACGTTAGAGAGTGTGAAATCAGACAGCCAATTTGATATCTATCTTGAATCTACGTTCAGCAAAGCAATGGAGAATGAGAGTTCTCTCTCCATGAAGTATCATACCTCGATGAGTTCCAAGGATAATGGAAGACATAGGTTACCTTCTCGATAGATTTCTTCCATCTGAAGACATAGACTACCTTCTCCATAGATTTCTTCTCTTCCATCTGAAGACATAGGCTACCTTCTCCATAGATTTCTTCTCTTCCATCTGAAGACATAGGCTACCTTCTCCATAGATCTCTTCCATCTGAAGACAGGTTATCTTCTCGATGGATCTCTTCTCTTCCATCTGAAGACATAGGCAACCTTTAAGTTGCGACCAACACGGAACCTCCTTTCCTCTTATTCGTTACCTTTGGACTTGTTCTATGAATTTTGAATTTGCGCCATATTTGATATGTTTTTGCTTCCTCGTTAATCGGTATGGTTTTGGTTTCACGATCCTCAATGTTGTCGTTTACGACATTAACACTTTATTGCTGCAATTGTTTCAGGTGTATGACTTGACTCATCTGCCTGAATGGACTGAAATGAAAGAGGGAACATTTTTCTTCGGTGCTGGGCCCGGAATTACGGATAACGTGGATCAAAAATTGTGTGAGGTAGCCTACTGTTGTCTGATATATCATAGAATTATACTTAGTTATGACGATTATTGGGATGAATGCAAACTCTCTATTGCTTACTCTCTATTGCGAGAGTAATTTATATTCACAAAAAGGCATCTGATGAAATTACAACTACAGACCTATTTCCGTCCTTAATTGGCTTAATAAAAAAATCTTCCGTTTAGCGTGCCGTTAATCCTTTTTCGGCGTCGGCACAGAGGGGACTAGATTGAAAATGGAACATTAAGTCGGCTATCCATCGGTCTGACACTACCAAGTGTACACGACAAGGTTTTTGTTCGCCCCTCGGAAGAGTAAACCCACGTCGCAACGCAGCCTCGAACTCGCGACCTCTCCTTCAAGAGTCGTCCACTACGCCACGAGGCTTTCCTTAATAAGCCTAATATGAGTAAAAATAATGCAAAACATAATTTATATAGATACCATTGATTTCTTTGCAACTTTAGCATTCTATATTAACACCAATTTGAATTTATGTTGTCATTCTCATTTATATTATAGGTATAACGCATATTTGATTTTAGATGATTCCTAATGTCTACATTGATGCTGATAAAAATTCAACTTTTTCGTCAAGACTATGCTATCTTAATGCTGATGTAAGTGCTTCTGACATTTTATTTTATTAGTATTTTATATATATATTATATGTTATATATTATATATTATATACATGTATATATATATGTGTGTATAAATATACAGTAAATATATATATATATATATATATATATATATATATATATATATATATATATACATGTATATACTGTATATATGTAGGTTTTGATGCTGCGGTAATTGAGCTACATAATAAATGTATTTGGGTTCTTAGTGTTGCCTGTTTGTTTTAACGATGTGGAAATTATTTCACATTGATTTGATTTTCCTAGATCAGACATAGTTGAGATTTTTACCCGTGTTGTGCCCGGGTACATTACGGATGAATAGATCAACCGTAAACTGCACATCCGAAGCAACATCAGAAAGGGCATTCGGTTGTTGAGCTCCTAGGCTCCAGAAGCAATTGCTAAAAATGTCCCACTACCAGGCCTAGTTAAACTGGGGTTGAACAGATGATGATGGTGATGATGATAATGAATTATGTTGACTTCTTCTTATAGATATAGATTATAATTTAATGAAATTGAGTTTATTCCTGCAATATTAATTCATTTAAGCAGACTTGGTAAAATTCCACCCTTAGAAGCATTGCTTTAATATTTTTCAACCCTTACAGATTTCTGACTAAAACTTTCGAAGTTAGCCTACTTAGAGAAAGAATATAAGCCTATACTCTTATATATATTTAAGTAAACGAATTTGATGAAACATACGCGGATAGTTTTATTTATGTGGATCATCTACTTTCCTTCCAGAACACATTATTTTTAAAATTAGTTCGCCTTTGTTTCATTAATATACATGTATATTTCAGAACGATAAATACATATTGAAGGATGAGAATGATTCCTGTGTCTGTCGACATTTAGCTAACCTGTTTGTCTCAGAAGGAAAATCTGGGAAGGTAAAATGCAGACGTCTCTGTAAATTAACATTTTCAAACTTTTTTCTTTGCCATCTTAACTCGTTTAATGTAGCTAATTCAACTTAATTGAAAGTGTTATGATTGAGTAGAATACCAAATAAATAAGGTGATTATTTTAAGTATTTTAAGCATTCCGTATTTGCAGCTTGCGTAAAAGAAAATATATCTGCAGTTGCCCATTTTCACCACTTATAGGCCTAAATATATTTCAAATCATTTTCGGAATTAAGAAATATAAATATTTTTTCATTCAGTAATTTCTGTCTGGAGGCTCCGTTTTGTAGATTAAGCTAGTTCTTTTCATTCTATTCTTCAGTATAGCCTATCTAAATGTATTTTTGTTAAGCACCATTCTTAAAATTTGATTAAGCGATTATATTTGGGTACTCATCTCTCCTATAAGATTCTATAACATTAAATCATTTTAAAATTTACATAGAACACCCGACAAGGTCGGATAACCCTGTGGAGTTACTCTTGTCTACTTATAGAACAAATACAATTTCGAATATATACGAATATGAAGCATTTTGTGTATCATGAAATAAAGGGAAAGTGATTTTAACAATGCTTTTTGAGAAATTTAAAAGCCTGAAGTCATACTTTTGATTTAACACTCTGTAATTTTAATTAACTAATTAACTTCATTAACAGTTCTTTCTCTGAAAAGAGGCTTTAAATCGCCCGGCAATTGCTCAAACTATGTTCAAAGAAACTCGTACATGTTTTCCATGTGAACTTTTCTTGTAGGCCTACAAAGATAACATACTGTATTATTGTTTTTACTTGAAGGTGATCGAGGTTCGAGCGCGCAATAGAACGAGTTCTACAGATTTTATCAAATCTCTGCAGAGCGCTTTAAAGGAAACATACGGAGATAAACCTGTGGCTATTGGAGGAGTTTTTATACTGCAGAAAGGCAAAGCTAATATCCTCATAATGGTTAGATAAAATATAATATGAGACATAAAATGAGTGCTTATTTCGTAATTTGTGTAAGATTTGCAAATCAAAGTCTATGCTAGTATTATATCTCCTACGATTTCACAGTAAATAGCGACTTCAGCAAATTCATTAGGAGCAATGTAGGATATATTAGGAGCCTATATCGTGTTGTATGTCTGTTGATTAGTCTTCTTAGTTTTCTTAATTTTCATATTATTAACGACTAGAATCATATTGTAGTAGACATAATTATATTAACATAAAGTTCGGGTTCAATTACTATCAAATCACGATGTTATGTGATGCTATAATTTCCATGATGGGCTATGAATGGCTTAAGATAGTTTATTAACTATATTTGTATGTATGCACTATGCATGTGAATTACTAATTCTTAGAAGTAACCTATTTTTTTCTTTTTTTAGTCTTTATTTTGTGTAGAATAGAAGCTGACCAAATTACCTCCACAATACCCCAATGTCTTGAGACGCAAAGACAGATGCAAAGGCAGCATTTAAAATTACTCTTCATTTAATTCATACATTTCTAGGCCCCTATAGTAATTTTATTGGCAAAATTTCTGCTTGCTAATTTGATTCTTATTTGTTTTTCTCTCGTAGCCGGGTTATTCGGCGACGCCGTTAACTTGTAAAGAAGAAGTGGACGACTGGTTGAAGTTCTACGAAATGTCTGCCCCACTGGTCTGCTCTGGCTATCTCGTCTCTTTTGATCCTGTAAAAAAAACTATTATTTTATGTCTATATTAGGCAAACATGCTCGATTGTTTACTTTAACGATATACTTTTGATACTTGCAATTAAAAAGTAGGCCTATTAAAAATATATGCCTAAAGTAAACATTCGATATTATTTAGCGCAATAATCGTGTAAGTTGTGGGGGACCCATTAAGAATATTTTAAGTTTTCTGATCAGGTACTGGATGCCTAAGAACTCTTCTCGACATTAAAAGAAGTCTGTTCTGCTGTTTCGACTTTCAGGCTTAACCTTCTACAGTTTTCTGGACAATGAAGAATTTAAATTATTTACATTATACATTAATGGAGTAGGCAAGCCTTTAGCTATATTTCATTTATTGAAATCATCTGCTGACATTAGTTCAGTAGTAATATGCTATTAATATCACAAAAATTATGTACGGAAAATATTTGTCAAAAATATAAACGCATATGATTTTTATATTGTGATAAGTATTTAAGCAGCTAATGACCTTCCCACACAGTGTGTGGGAAGGCTATTCTTAAATTTGCGCAGGATTCAAGCCATCCTTGCCATCTAAAGCCGACGACTACTAATAACCAGGGAGTGAAGATGGAAATACCGAAAACTATAAAAACAAAAATTTTGCAAAGAAACTCTGTAGCTATGATATTTATTCATGACACCTCATTATTTGCAGTGATACTATGATATGTACCTATGACATATATTAATAATAATAATGAAGGTTTAACGTCCGTTTCCTCATCCAGGGATGATGTCAGGGACGTATCATTATTTGCAGTGATACTACAGTAGGATAAGTGTTTATGTGTTACTTGATAAGATACTATGATAAGTGTCCATGTGATTCCTTGCAGGGATACTATGACTAAGTGTTTACATGTATGTGATTACTTGCAGTGATAAGTGCTTATGTTAATACTGATTACTTGCAATGATAAGTGCTTATGTTAATACTGATTACTTGCAGTGATAAATGCTTATGTTAATACTGATTACTTGAAGTGATAAGTGCTTATGTTATTACTGATTACTTGAAGTGATAAGTGCTTATTTTATTACTAATTACTTGCAGTGATAAATGCTTATGTTAATACTGATTACTTGCAGTGATGTTGTGATAAGTGTTTATATGTTTGCTTGCAGGGATGTTATGAGAAGTGTTTATGTATTTGTTTGCAGGGATTCAACCTGCGTATGGAGCACTTCCACTGCTACAGCAACCACGGAGATGGAGGACACTTCCACTACGACACGACACCAGAGGACGCTGAGTACGTGGCCTACTTCAATGTTGCTGAGACCATCTACAGGGTCGATAGATGGGACAAATCTCATCATTCTGCGCACTATACTTTCTAAACTCCGCCCACTGCTCTTCTATTTCATTCTCCCAAATATATTACCTCCATCCAATTTATTCCATCTAGATTTATTTTCGGGTTAGTATTCTAACGTATGAAATATTAGGGACTGATGTTATGGAATGGGAACTAGAGGAGTGGTGAAGGTCTATTCGTATCCCGACTCTAGTTAAACTGAGATTAAAGGGATGATGATGATGATGATTCCAACCAAAGTCGATAAGCTGAAATAAATCAGCAATTTTTACTTCTTAAGTATAGGCGGTATGTTTATGAATCTAAACGAAAATCACTTCCAAATCAAATATAGTTTACAAATTATTTGACATTATGCACCTGAGTTTAATTTATTTCGTTGAGCTGACCATTGCATTTAATAAAAAGAAAAACATATCTATTGCACTCAAAAATAATTAAGCGAAACATTGTAGTAGATAGGCCAATTATTATAGAAACGCAATGGTAGAATTTTATTGCGAAATATATATACTTAATATATAACAATCTGAATTAACATCATTGTCATTTTATATAAAGAAACTCTGTAGGCCTACAGGCATGCTGTCATGCTATGCTTAGGCCAATACTATATTTATATATACTTGTACATATATATATACACAAATATATATAAACATGTATATACTGTATATATATCTAGGCTATATATACAGTATATATATATATATATATATATATATATATATATGTATATATATTATATATATACATGTATATATATATATATATATATATATATATATATATATATATCTGATATTTATTGCTGTGGAAATGTGCAAACTCTAAATTATAAAAATATTATGCTAGAGCTGCACCATAAATTAATTACGTTGATCACTTTTACCAATGACGAAATACATGTAATTATTTTTTACGTTAGCACTCATTTTGAACAATACTTTAATAATTTTTCCTCCATTTTCGCTGAAAAAGCTCTTTTGATGTTTATTTTGTTATTCTTTTTAATAATTAATTTTTAAATGAACCTCCGAAGTTTAACTAAAGAGGATATTTCTTTCTCAATGTTCTAAGTCTCTCTTGCAATGCATTGACTCTCGTATTTTACTTGCTGTTGTTTTGTACTGCTTATTGGTTCGAATTGCATTTAATTTTCAGCTTTCGAGGTGATTGAGCGATTGGCTAGATCTATTTGTCATGTAGGTTTAAGGCGCATCTTTACAGTAGCAATTATTAGCTCGCTACCAGAACTTCAATTTGCATATTTACAAGAAAAAGGTTCTACAAGTAGATGACCGAGAGAAAAGATAGAATTAAAGTATATGATGATTAGTGACTAAAGATCCAGTGAAATCGTTTGAACGTTACAGTTACGTTTGAACCGAATTACAGTCATGGATTATCTATTTAATTTAGACTTATTGATCATATTCAATTTCGTTCTATGCTATTTCTTTTTAGAGATGTTGTTGTAAAGATAAATTCAGTTTAGTTTCTAAAGATAGTCATTTCTTCATTTTTTATAAAAAGTAGCTGTAAATTTAATTTTTATCTCTTAAATTAATATGTGTTACTGGATTAGTTACTTGTTGTCATGTAAACTACCTATTGCAATCTTTGATTAATGGTTCTAGTTAAATTAAATATAAATACGTATAATTTAATTTAATTTGTTCTGGACTACATCATTTCTTGTACACATTCTAGGCCTATAAGTAAATTTATACTCACTGGAGTTTCTGTTTTAATTTACGAATTAATCGCTATTCTAAATGCACGGATAGTTTACTTTTATAGGCTTATGTAATTGTAAGGAATCCATTACATAAGTAATGGATCCCTTACGTGTCGTAGAAGGCGACTAAAGCACTAAGTTCCAGACCAATGTCAGAAATGGCCTTCGGTTGGTGAGCCCCTAGGCGCCAGAAATTGCTACAAAATTTTAAACGTATGGAAAAGTCTCAAAATAGGGGAATGGCTGGTGGTATGGTGTAGGACAGAAAGGATTTGAGACAGTCTATTTGTATCCCGACCCTGGTTAAGCTGGGAGGCTGTTGATGATGATGAAATGGTATGTAGTCAGTGCTGAAATATTGCAGAAGATTCTGTAATGATTACCTAGATCGTGTAACTTCCAATGCTAAACTGCACAGGGGCGGATCCAGGAATTTTTTAAGGGGGGCCCGAAATTTTTTTTGGACAGTGTACACATTTTTTGCCTTCTTCGGGACGTGACGCAACCAGAAAAAATGCTGTGTTGGGGGGGGGGGGGGTCAAAATTTTTCTGCATACTACACTCAGCTCATAGAGTGAGCATATTCCCGTATCTTACCCCCCCCCCCTCATACCCGTACAAAAGTGAGAGGAAAATCTAAAATGCCTAAAATCCTACATTTGTTTAGGAAAAAAGTAGGTTAATTTTTTTCACCTCTGAGGCTCTGAACAAACTCAACGAATCTGGAGCTATTGCAAAAGTGACCTGGGGCGGGATTAGCGCAGTCGGTTAACTGCGCGTCAGTTAAACGAAGTTAAGCTCCATCGCGCCGGTTAGTACTTTGTGGGCGACCACCTTGGAAGACCGAGTGTTGACAGCTTTGAAAAAAAATCCCGAGGGTGTTGGAAGGTTATTCTTAAATCCGCGCCGGCTGCAATTGATGCGCCAACAAAGGGCAACGATTACTAATAACCATGGAAAGGAATGGAGGAAATACGGAAAACTACAAAAACAGAAACCAAGAAAGGAAACCATGTAGCACATGCGGTATGTCATGTGTGTAACTAAAGGAACAAAAACAAAAAACAAAACCTAATTTTGGCGGAAGGTGGGGAGCTTAAGCCCCTCGATCCCAGCCATGGCGGTTTGCACCATTGTTCCGGGAAAGAGTTCACATTTTTTATTTACACCCTTTTTCCTCTTATCTTCTTCTTCAGTGCACTGCCAAGTGGCAGGCTCAAGGTACATATTCATACTCAAAGTCTGTCTTCTCGCTCCATAAGAGCACTCCTTAGATCAACAAGTTAATCCCTTCACAAAGTGTGTGCCTTATCCATACCTTATGTAACCTACTGTATAGCTTGGAAAAATATGGCTTCTTCTTTCCTCTTATACAGTGGCTAAAGTGAAAATTGAAACGGTCAACATTTTTCGCCCCTCCCTTCCGTTAAGTTGGCCCCTAGTGGGGCCCATATTTGAAAAAATTCCAGGAGTCGGACTATTTGAGTTCCCTCTTGTACCCCCTAACGCCCCTAACGCCCTTAAAACATATTTACACTTAGAAATTGCATAGAAACAATGAAAATATAGTTTAAATTTCTTATCGTCGAGCCTAAGGGGGGGGGGGGGCCGGGTCCCCTGGGCCTCCCTCTGGATTCGCCCCGGAAACTACACTTAGGCCTACTAGGGCCTACCTGTTCCTGCCACGCATTTTGACTTACAGTATATGTGTATATTTTCGTTGAAAGGCTTATAGGCCTTTTGAACAAATAGTGTTTAAAGTGGATATCCACCTATAGCGGATATTATTAGAAAAAATCTGAACTTTTTCTGAACCTTGGAGGCTGATGTATATTTAGATCTACTCTATAATATGCGGAGATTGTAAATTGCGTGATTTTTGGTGCAAAAATGTAATTTTGACAAGTTTCTTTTGTTGTTTAATGGATTTCTTCGTTAATTGGAAAATACGTACTATTAAAAAAAATTAGACTAAATTTAAGGCCTATCACAAATACAGTGTCATAGTCCATCGATTTGGGATAGGAATTCTTTACTGATCCCTTTGGGGTGGAAAGTATAATAACTGTTTATTATTCGATGGATATATTATACTGTTCTACTAAAATGCGAAATGAAATTTTTGTAAACATCGGTATCGAACTACTTGAAAATATTCTGGAATCGCATGAAATTCAAGTTAGAGGCTTTATTGCAATAATTAAATGAGCTGAAGGGGATTGACTCCATGTGCAATAATTAAATGAGCTGAAGGGGATTGACTCCATGTGCAATAATTAAATGAGCTGAAGGGGATTGACTCCGTGTGCAATAATTAAATGAGCTGAAGGGGATTGACTCCATGTGCAAATAATTAAGAGAGCTGAAGGGGCAGTGTCTATAGAAAATTTATCTATTGCATATATTTATACAGCTATCGGCAGTTATTGAACTGAGGCCAACATGTACATAGCCTTAATTCAGCAAGTACCCTTCCTTAGACTGAATACACGGATTTTAGTTTGCACAGTTCTTTGACCTCCAAATGTCATAACCTCCCAAATGCTGCTTATTGCTCCGCTTTGATCCCATAGTGCTCAATGCCGTCAAGAACAACAGTACTTTATTGTATTAAATTTGTATTGTTGTTTTAGTTAATGGTTCAATGCACCCAGCGTAGAATTGCACACATATAAATGAGCAGACTCAGTTGAACGGTGCTCGTTAACGAAGCTAACCTTAACCTTAACCCTAGCTGTGCTTGATGCTTACTATACTTTACATATGCTACATGTATATACATGTATATGCATACACAAACATACAAACATACAAGCATACAAACATACATGCATACATGCTTACATGCATACATGCATACATGCATACATGCATACATGCCTACATACATACATACATACATACATACATACATACATACATACATACATACATACATACATACATACATACAAACATACATACAAACATGCATTCACAATCAATTGAATACAATGAGGAATAATATGCTAGATTTTTCATCTGTTACGATTGTCGAAACTTTGATCTAATGTGTTAGTTATCTTGATCTATCTTTGGAAATTAATCTTGCAGGGGAACGAATGTAGTGACGGCTTTAAATATAATGTATAAACAGACAATAACTACAATCTTCGTACAGGCATTTATTTGACTATGCCATTAATAATATAATCAACTTGCTGCGTTGTCAATCATATTTTCTGACTTTACAATTATCGCAACTGTCTTAAAAGTCTGGTCTGTTAGTTTTTATTTTATGATAATATGACTCGCTTAATCTTTCTGACTTCGTTTTGATAGACGTAATCTGCTTCCTGCTTCTGGTCACTGGCTGACTCACTGCCTTCCCCAGCACAGTCCTATTCCTCATTCACTTTCTCACACTATGATTCCCTGCCCTCTTTTCCTCACACTCTGATTACCCGCTTTCTTCTTCCTCACACTCTGATTCCCCGCCCTCTTCTTCCTCGCACTCTGATTCCCCGCCCTCTTCTTCCTCACACTCTGTTTCCCCACCCTCTTCTTCCCCGCCCTCTTCTTCCTCTTCCTTATAGGCGACTCAGTTTCTTCCACTAAACCAATCTCAGTTGGAGTTCCACAAGGCTCTATATTAGGGCCTTTGCTTTTCCTAATATATGTCAATGATATCCATCATACGTGCCCGGACCTTTCATTCAAACTTTTTGCTGATGATTCAAATGCCTTTATTAAAGGAAATAACTTGATAGATTTGTTTGCATCTGCCAATTCGGCTAGTAAAAAATTTGTAACTGGTTCCAAAGTAATCGTTTAAGTATTAATACAGCTAAATCAGCATACATAGTTTTCTTTCCGTCAACCAATGACGAAGCGTATGTGATAACAATCTTACATTATTTATGGACCATAATCAAATTGCAAGAGTTAATTGTATTAAATTCCTTGATGTAGAAATTGACGAACATTTAAGTTTTAAAAATCGTATCGAAAAAATTACAAAAACTGTTAAAAGTGCTAACGGATTACTCTTTAATCGAAAAGAATTCATACCAATGTCCTGTCGCAGGAACTTGTATCTCTCTATGATATATTCTCGTGTAAGATATTGCATTGTAATTTATGGTTATGCCACTTGGAATGTTTTACAACCACTACATATTGCTTGTAACAGAGTTCTGCGAACCTTGCAGGGAAGACATCGTTACTGTAATGTTAAAGATCTTTATGTTTCTTATGATATTTTGCCAGTTCATCTATTGCATAAATGCTGCATGGCCAAGTTGATTCATAAATGTATTAGCAGTAATCTACCTAAGTCTACAGTATTGGCTAACATATTTGATCTCAACCACTCTAACCATAATTATTCAACTAGACTGCTTGACCCCAACTATCTGTTTAAAAAATCCAATGTGACATTCTATAAATCTTATGTAAATGAGGCGTGTACGGACTGGAATAAAATTTCACCAATATTACGCAACATAAAATTGCTACCAACCTTTTCTAGAGAATTTAAACAGTATTTATTAGAAAATTTGTCACAATAAGAAATTTTTTATTTTTATTTTTTTCATCCAACTTCTGCTTTGTTGTAATTTAAATCTTCTATGATTGTCACTTTCACTCTTTCATTTTGATTAAAAGTTTGATTTAGACATGTGGGACGATTGTTAGCGGGGTGATTGATATCCGGGTGGTCAACTCGCTAGGGTATTATGCTCCCTCTTTGATGGCCTGGTTTTTGCATGTATTAGTGTACCTGTCTTTGCGTTTTACTTTGTACCTTTATGTTATTCGAAATATGTTGACTGTCGTGTTGTGTGATATGTGAACACAAATAAACATATGTTTCTCTCACAGTCAGAAACCCCTCCCTCTTCTTCCTCACAGTCAGAAGCCCTGCCCTCTTCTTCCTCACAGTCAGAAGCCCTTCCCTCTTCTTAATCACAGTCAAAAGCCCCGCCCTCTTCTTCCTCACAGTCAAATGCCCCGCCCTCTTCTTCCTCACAGTCAGAATACCCTTCCACTTCTTTCTCACAGTCAGAATCCCCTCCCACTTCTTTCTCACAGTCAGAAGCTCCTCCCTCTTCTTCCTCACAGTCAAAAGCTTCGCCCTCGTCTTCACCACTGTCTGCGTCACTGCCCTCACTGTCAGAACTGGGTGGTAGCATGTCATCTGGTACCATCTGAGCACTCGACTGATCTATGTTAAACTCTGTGCTGAACAGAGTGTGGCCTCCTAGAATAACAACAGTGCAACACATTCTGTTAGTAAAACACCAGTACAACACTGTCTGTTAGCGTAACACCCATGACATGGTAACACCCGTAACACATGGAAAATTACTCATTTGATTCAGGATTATCAATATTTGATCATTTGACTTCACTTTCTCTTAGATCTAAGATACAAATTCCTGTAGAACTATAATAAAAGAAGACTGCTTAAGATGTCACTTTCATTGTTCCAGGATAAGAAACTGGAAGCAAATACTCATTGACCACTGATTGGGAGCACATTGGCTCAGTGGCCGCAGGAAGAATAACCTAGTACAAAATCAGGCCACTAACTGAAATGGACTGATCTTATATGTAGTTGAGTTTACACTCTGATGATAATTGATCATCAAATTCACTGAATAAAATTGTAATTATAATTTCTACGACATAGCGAATAAATTTAATATAAAAAAATTAATAAAATAATAAAGGTTTAACGTCCTTTTCCTCATCCAGGAATGACGTCAGGGACGTCCCCAACAGCACATATTAGATTAGCACAAGGTAGATTGATTATGTCTATAGTGGGAAAAGGTAAGTTTTAAGCTTGCTAGAGAATGTTGAAAGAGAAAAACAAGAGCGAAGATTAGCAGGTAGAGTTCCAGATTGTGGGTGCTGCGTAAGAAAATGAACGCCTGACCAATGACGTGAGAATATTTGGAACTGAGAGAAGATTGGCATCGGTGGAGCGAAGTGTACGTGAGGGGCGATAGGGAAGAAGAATTATAATTATATAATTGTATAAATTAAAATTTTTATAAATTCTAAGCTTTTGCCAATAATAGTATTAAAAACGAATTAAATTATAATTCAGCGAATATAGTTTTAATTTTGTTCATGCAAAGAATTTTTTGAAGCTATACATGTAAACAGAGCAGGAGATAAAAGGAAATAAAGCAAGAAATAAAAATGAATATAATAATCCATAAATCATACAACCGATTAGATTAGCACAAGCGGGAAACACTTATAATCATTTAAGTAGTGAGATAGATAAGTACGTATCATTTGTTTTCCTGCTGTATATAAGATATCTGAGGCTTATATACTGTAGTAGGTGTGTTATCTCTCCTCTAACTATATCTTCCTCGTCTATGGGTTGAATCATCACATAGTCACCTATACACGCACACATACATGCACATGCAAAAATACTTGCTTAGACGTTTCTCCTCAACTCTGTCCCCGTCTTCTATAATATAAATCATCGCATTAATACCTATAGATACGTATGCATACAGATATATGCAGAATGTAGGCCTATATGCGTATGCAAACATATCTTACTCATCCATCTCTCTTCTGTAGTTTAATCATAGCGTAGTCGTCGGTTTGCAGAAAGCAGCAGGCCTAGACATAATTATAATTTCTATACATGCTAAAATATTAATGCAATGAATTTTATTACATATGGGTTACATGTATCCTCATTTATTGTAAAATCACTAATTATATATTATTCATCTTCACATACTTTCTCTCATTCTTCTAACCCTAAGCATCTCTGCCAAAATCGCATGTCTAAGATGCACATTCTTGTGTACAAATTCTATATTATAATATTGCACTCAAAATATTCACAGTTAATTAATTATTAATACAACAATTTGCCTAGCCTTATCTACATAGATAGCTTACTGTATTTATAAGTTTAAGTGCGCGAAATCTAGAGAAGTAAGTGAGTGGCAGGAATGTTTCTGCACTAATTTTGATATTTGAGAATATTGAACCAGACTGATGTTATTATTGTTCCCAACCTCTTTTGATCCAGACATTCTTGCGAAACTTCGTTAGCATGCTGACAAGAAATGTAGAGTTATCAGCAGCCAGCACCTCGTAAAGGTTGTTTCCTCGGCTAGATAACACCTGCACAACAGCATAGTTGTATTTATTGAATAGGCTATCTCAATTGACACAGCTGTGAAAAGAGCAAGTGAAACCAAAGTACTAAACCAAGCAACAACGACACGACGAGGGTGATTTAGTAGCTGAAAGATTAGTGACCAAACCTTTACAAATCGGGGATGTCTAGCTGCTATGGCGGTTATAGTTTTACCTCTATATACACTACTCTAGGTCATCTGTTTAGCAATGCTAGGGGATATAGTCATGGCTGGTTATTATTATATAATATATTATATATATATTATATAATAACTGTCTGACTAGGCATTGGCTTTTTGGCATATTCTCATGCGATGTAGTTTTTGTAGTTTGCTTTGTAGTTGTAGTTTATACGTTGTTTATTTGAGACTGAGTTTCATCAAATGTATTGCATGTTTTACTTAGCATGTTAATCGTTGAGTGAAAGATATGCGAGATAAGACATAATATGATTATATGCACAATAAGACTATTTATTACTGTAATTACAATACAGGCTACTGCAGAAAAGCATAGAGTTATAAGATTTGTAAACTACTACAGCAGACTTATATCAAAACCAGAGCTTATTTAGTGTTTTGTGAATAGTATAAGTATTAAGTGAATACCACACAGCAAGGTAATGACTGATTAATTGTTATTCTACAATCGATTACTGTAATTGAGCTAAATAATTACAATGATTCTTTGACCGTCAAAGACATAATGTAATTTTCTAGTGACAAAAAGCAATCTTATGAGTTCTGAACTTCTGATATCTATGTTTTTCATGTAACATCTGATCAACTGATTTGTAAACACCAAATATATTTGTAAACACCTCAGGCCTAATATTACTGTTTTTATTTATTAGTTTCTTTAAATATTTGTATTTCAGTGGCTTAATGAGACACTCGTAAATAATATATTCCAAATTAATATGGACATGCTAATTTGTTCATAATATATACTGACATGCTTAATGGCTGTTTTTATATTTTTGACTTCAGGTTCTACTACTACGACGATACCTAGTATAGTATATGGGTTAGGTAACGTCATTAGGTAACGTCTTGAAATTTAAAATAACCGATCCTGATAGGCTTTAAAGTCCTTGTGACTCAATTCCCTGGTAAACTGATCAAAGTGTAGTATTTCGAAAATATAAGTGTATTGTACTGCAAAGGGGATACCCGACTGATATACAACATATCGATTTAGGCGTTTTATATGAAGATGTTGGATATCGTCATGGATGACCTTCTCGCTAAGACATGTGTTTAACGTTTGCTATTAGAATTGATAGCTAATCACCTGACAGCTGTCACCCGCTTCGGTTGTTTTTATTTACGATTGAGCTCATGTCGTTGTAGTGACCTTTGATCTGAGGAGGCATTGGTCATCTACTTCTTATACAATCACGTTCTAGAATGACTATTCCTTAATAAAGTGACTAAATGTATTTATAGAAATTATTATCTTCAGCAGGAACATTATTATTTATATATAAAATCATATTTTCAGGAATTTTTGTGAAATTATATCTTCAATAACAGCTGCCACTATAATATTAATAGCATATACTGTAGATCAGCTATAGAAGATTTAATGGTTGTGGCTCTGCAAGTCTGATTATACATTCGAATTAATTGGTTTTAAAGCATTTAGATTTGCAGAAAATGAAAGTAGAAAAGATTCCCTTGCATGTGCCTCAGTTGGAGGAGATTGCCAATGGTTTGATATTAATAAATAAATTTCTGATATTTTATTTATTATAATTTTACATAATGATTTTTTATAAAAAAATTATGAATGAAATTCAGTTTTACTTAAGGAATTAAATTACCCGCTATAAAACTAGGCTTGATTGTAAAATTTTTGGTTGATACCAACCTGCCACATAAATTTGCTAATATAAATCTATTGAGTCTAATTTAATCTTTTTGCTGTAACTCTAACCATGGTGGGCCAATGTATCGTTGGGCCACTGCAGAATGGGACCAATGCGAGCAAGCTGCTCTGTATACTTATAAGGTGACTGAGGTAGATGCTGAGGAAGACAAAGGGGATCTACCTTAACTTGAAATACTGTTCGTAGGATTAAATGGCATGCAGTTCTTTGAGATGGCTTGATTGTTCTGCAAGGCAGTAGTGAGAGAGAATAACTCTAATATATTGATTAATTAGTGAAAATTTAGCATCTAATTCCTTGTCATATCTTGTCATAATTCTTTATTACTTAATTTTATATTATCATACACTGTGATTAATAGGGCAATTTCAAGGTAACAGATACTATTTCATAATTGTGCCACCTTGTTCTTTTGTCTATAGATGCCTTACAAATGGATATTTCAGATTATGAATAAAATGTCTAATCTTTAGCTCTATCGCACATTTCTTATGTACAATGCACAGATCAAACAGAAGGCGACATTAAACTGTTCAGCTCTATCATTAGTTTATTACAGATGTTTTAAAGTCAAAATCCCAGACAATGTTTATGTGAGCTAGTTACTTGAAGTGCTTTATTGATTAAATATGGTAATATATAAAAAGTTACATATAATGCTAGATACAGATGATGTTGTAACAATAGTTTGGAATTATATCACAATTCAAGCTCCTGTTGCTATTCTATATGCAATTAGAAATCTGTGGCAAAATATCTTACAAATATTTTATTTATGTTATTTATGTAGACTTTAATTTCTGTGCACTATTTTTTATTTTTTGCAGTTTTGCTAACTTCTCTGCAGCAGAGTTTTGCTTTTGTTAATACGTCTGTGGTAGAATGTCCAGACCTTACGCAGGAACCATTCAAGATGGCCGCTGCAGGTAATTCTGCTGAAATTCTCTCTGAATGTAGTGTTGTTATGCTTTGTCTTCTACTGAATGTACTCTATGTACCTGTACTCTATGTACCTTGATCCTTAATATTTAGCTAAATTCTTTAAATAACATGTACTTATATATATATATATATAACTAACAAAGTTAGTAGATTTCATTAGCATAACATGTAATACCATATATATCATATGGTAAATAACATTATATGTTATTTACCATATGATATATATGGTATTACATGTTATGCTAATGAAATCTACTAACTTTGTTAGTTATATATATATATATATATAAGTATATGTTATTTAAATAAGTTAATCTTAATATAAGTTTTCATGTATATGTTTATAAAATGTTTCAATGTAGCATTTGCAGCAATATTTAGCGAATAGTTGAACATTTTTTTACTTAACTAACAAAGTTAGTAGATTTCATTAGCATAACATGTAATACCATATATATCATATGGTAAATAACATTATATGTTATTTACCATATGATATATATGGTATTACATGTTATGCTAATGAAATCTACTAACTTTGTTAGTTAAGTCAAAAAATGTTCAACTATTCGTTAAATATTGCTGCAAATGCTACATTGAAACATTTTAACATTATATGTTATTTACCATATGATATATATGGTATTACATGTTATGCTAATGAAATCTACTAACTTTGTTAGTTAAGTCAAAAAATGTTCAACTATTCGTTAAATATTGCTGCAAATGCTACATTGAAACATTTTATAAACATATACATGAAAACTTATATTAAGGTTAGACTCTGCTGATTAATAACAATTACAGTTGCATTGTACAAAGTGATCTCAGTTGACATATTTTTATTGAAAACCCAAGCGTTTTAAAGAGATTTTTAACAGTTGAATTGAAGCTAATGGTACACAACACTTTTTCTCGTGTTTCAAGATATCTATGCCTGCTATCACACAACAGTTAAGTTTAGCATATTTATTCTGCTTTAGGAATATGTGGCAGTCCAAGGGTAGCTGATATTGGAGGAGTATCTTACATGATGCCCACACCTGAAATGGATAAAGTATTTATAGTGTATATTTTAATAACTTGCAGATGTTCTCTAGTGAAACAAGAATTAAATGGAAAACGTGTTGAAATTTTTATTTCAGAATTCTGTAGTTGTTTTGAAGCATATTAATTTTATTTAAATTAAATTATATAAGCACTATTTGAATTGCTCTTCTATAAAATAAATTGAGTAATATTTATTTATAATATGCAACATTATACGTACCACTTATTATTTAATGCAGGTACCATATATTATATGAACTTCTACACTGCTGATGTAGCTTAGACCAGACATTCACTGCAGATATAGAAAAGGTACTGTTATTAAGAAAAGTTTACTAAGGTATTGGGAACTTCATTAGATGCCGTATCTTTCTCGACCAAAGAATGACTACCTTAGTTTTGTAAAACCATAACCTTTGTGATAGGATCAAATATAGGCCAAATATTTACTGCTTAGACAGTGTAAAATCAAACTAAAAGTTATATATATATATCTCTCGGACCTATCTTTTCAGAAGAAATAGAAACATCTTTCTGTAGTTCTGTCTTACTAACCATCAAACTACATTTGGAAGTATTTAATTCAACATTATCTGGTATAAACTTTAATATTTTTCTTTTGTTTTAAGCACTGTATATCTAATTTATTGTATGAGACATTTATATATATTATATATTACTTTAGATATATGATCTGACTCAATTGCCTGAATGGACTGAAATGAAACAAGGAACATTTCTCTTAGGTGCAGGTGGTACGAATACAAACATGGTGGATAAAAAATTGTGTGAGGTATTAATATTTGATTTAATATTAATATTCTATTAACTAATAATTGTTTTAAACTTTTGGATGCTAGAAATCTGTCAAAACATATATTGTGTTTCAAGTATAATGACTATATATATTACTTATAAGTTGCATTTTTACTTGTAACGTATATAGCTGTTGTTTTCTTCATCGCAAGTCATAACAAATTGTATATATTGTATCTATATATATATATATATATATATATATATATATATATATATATATATATATATATATATATATATATATATATGTATATATATATATATATAAGCCGATTGAGTATTTGAACTTGCTGCCATCATGAAATCTATTCCAATACCAAGACTCGAGCTGATTTACTCGAGAATAGTTGGAAACATTCTATATACCTAATATAATGAGCCAGTTCTGTCTATCTGTCTGTCTGTCTGATGTAGCGCTGATGTCACAACATCATAAAAATAATACCTTAATAGTTATGCTAATAACAGGTCTGTCATTTAATGAGGATAAGTTTATGGCAAATACTTATTTCAATTTAATCACAGCGTCATATTTGTAATTTATAAATATTAATGCTAATTGCAGGTGTGTCACTTGTCCACTATAAGTTTTGAATGGTATAAGTTTAAGTGTGTATATATTTTAATTTAATCACAGTGTCATATTTATAATTCCTAAATAACGCTAATTACAGCTCTGTCATTTGTCCACTGTAAATTTCTGGCGAGTATAAATTTAATCGCATTGTCTTATACTGTTTAATTAAAACAACTTTTTCACATTTAAGAAATTTCTGTATATTAATTTCATGAGAGTTCTAAGCACGTATAATGTATATTGCACATATGATTTGATAACAGATGATGCCGAATGTCTACATCGATGCCGATAAAAATGCTACTTTTTCTTCAAGACTCTGCTGCGTTAATGCTGAAGTACGTACTTCTAATACTTTGTGCTATTAATGTATTTTCTTGGTTTGTAGGCTGAGAATGTTGGTTAAATATTTAATGTATTTTCTCTTCCTGTAGATGTTTGCTTCAATTGATGATATTGAGAATATTTCTGCATTTATTTTAACATTGCGTATTCAATAAAGCGTTATGGAAGCCTATTTTAGAACAAGTCAAACAGGGAAATTATTCCCAAAAGGCTCCTATTTTAGTTTTTATTTTGTAATAAAATTTCTATTTTAATGCATGCACTTGTTTTGAGAGGTAAATTTCCTTCTTAAATGTTGACTGATCAGTTTATCACCATCACTCTCTTGATTAATATATCCAAAAATGATTGAAACCATCCTTTATAAATTTTGATTGTGAGTAGACTTGAAAAGAAAAATGTTAAGGAGTTTTCGTTGTTTGAAGTATTATTTCTATTGAAGTTGTAGCGTTTAGCATAGTTCTTTTCCCCAAAAGTCACTGATAGATATACGTAAGCAATATACTGATTTAAAGTGTGACTAAATTTTTGTATTATTTATTTTGCCAATGAGAACTAGAGTCAAAGAATTTCGTAATTAAATATACTAATAAGTTAGCCAAGCAGATTGAAGACATCTATGGTGGTGCTTTAATTATTTGGGACATATATGAACAGTGAAAACTTTGCTGCCTGAAATTACTTATTCACTATATTATCTTTCTCTTTTTTGCAATTATATTTTTGTAGACTGACAAGTATGTATTGGAAGATGTGAAAGATTCGTGTGTGTGTCGACATTTGGCAAACCTCTTTGTATCAGAAGGCAAATCTGGGCAGGTATAATAAATGTCATTTCAAATAAAGTTCTTACAATCCTAGTTCACCTTTTTGGCTCCAGTAATGTAGTAGAATCAATATATTACGATTAAATTTAGTACCAATTAACTTTATCCACTATTGATCTGGCTATATCAAGTGATTACTTGAAGTTTTTTCTACCCTTGCTTGTATGTTGCAGTGTGATCAAAAGAAAGCTTATCTGCAGCATCTAATAATGGCTTCACGATTTCTCTATATATATTGTTTCGAAATAAAAAAATTAAGTTTAATTAAATTCATGTTGTTTACTTCTCCAGTGTGCACAATGTTTAACTGTTTTAGTTATTTTTTCATATTATTAATAATAATAGTAATTTTCTTGCTATTTCTTCATTTACTTAGGAGTCATTTACATTTGACTATCGCAACGGTTCCCTGTTTTCATTACTATCTATATATACTTAATTATGCATCTATGTAGACTTTAACTATGCAGGGTTATCTAACACAGTTTGATGTTTGTCTAAATATGCCTGTGTCTGTCTAAATAGGTCTCTGCCTGTCTAAATCTGTCTGTGTCTGCACAAATATGTCTATCATATGTAAACGTTATGACAGACGATTTGTGCAAAAATATTCAGTTTTTGTTAAGTTTTTAAAATAGTAATTAATAGAAAATATTAGTAGCAAATTCAAAAGGCTTAAATGTTAAAACATTCGTTCCACCATAGGCACGGTTTAACATGGTTTAACAGAGACATGAGTGCAATTATTTAACTTTCCGTCGGGGTGTGAAAACTTTATTGTGGTCGCGTAGTTTTTCTACATGAAAGTAATATACACGTAGGCATATGTATGTTTATTATAAGTATTTTATATATGAAGACTGGAACGAGTGTTGCTGGATAGCTTAAAGTTCCTCTCATATGTATAAATTTTTACTACTTTAGAGATTAGTTTAAATTTAATTGTTATTTAGCTCAAGATTACTACTGAACTCTTCCTGTAAAGTAGTCTCGAAGACTGAGTTCGGCCATGACATTGCTATATAAGTTTTCGTTGTTAATAATAATAATAATAATAATAATAATAGGCAATGATTAGATTTATTTGACAATCCTTCGGAAGCAATTTTTCCTGGTTCTAATCTATCTATGCAAAACGAGACCTAAATTGGGTGTACAATTTTCCAAATTATGGGCAAAGGAATTCATTATATGCATGTTTTTCAGCGTCAGTTCATCTGGACACTATTGCAGATCTCAAATTTACTAAGTTACGTAACCTATTAGTGTTTTATTTCAAGGTGATCGAGGTTCGAGCACGCAGTAGAACAAGTTCTACAGATTTTATCAAATCTCTGCAAACCGCTTTAAAGAAAACATACGGAGATAAACCTGTGGTTATTGGAGGAGTATTTGTACTGGAGAAAGGCAAAGCTAACATTCATATCATGGTGAGATATAAACATTCGCAACATAAGTTAAGCATTTATTACTTCGTACGTCATAGAAATCTAGAAATGAGAGTTTTATATTTAAATGCTTAATAGAAAGCAACTTTGGAAACTTCACTAACAGAAATGAAGATTATAATAAAATATCTGTAGATGAGTCTTAGTGCTTCTTTTAGCTATACTTATTAATTTGAGGCTTGTAATTGTTATTCTGATAATATAAGGCTTAAGGTCTTAAAGGAATTACATCACCGTTAATTTTAATATAATGTGTTTATTTCCTGATCAGTTAAGCATGATTAATAAATAATTAATTAATATCAATTTCAAGAGAAAAGTATTCAATTAATAAGATTAATAGTTAATTCAAAAATATTAATTTTAATGTTAAATGATAATTGTAAACATTTTTGATAAATTGTCGTTGTTTCTCTAATATGCATACATAATACTAATTGTGATCTGCTTAATTTTAAATTTATATGAGATCTCTCAACATAGTACAGCTTTATTAAATGTGGAGTAGAAACTGACTAAATACACAGTTTTAAAGTATAAACAGGATGTATATTCGCTGTGCTACATTGTCATTGCAGTGGAACTAAGCTTACATGACTTCTTGTGCTTTATTTCATCTAGCTGACTTGGTATATACTTATTTTAAACTTATACTTAAGTAAATTCTGCATTCAACTTGCCGTAACCCTAGGAAAAATTACGGATGACTTTAAAATATTAGTCTTTTATATACATATTTTAATATTTATGGTTTAATAGTATCATTCATTATTTTTCCCATGTAGCCACGTTATTCGGCGACGCCGATAACTTGTAAAGAGGAAGTGGACGACTGGTTGAAGTTCTACGAGATGTCTGCTCCACTGGTCTGCACTGGATATCTCGTCTCTTCTGATCCTGTAAGTTATTAATTGTTTCTATCTATGGTGAACAAAACTTTTAGATTAATAATATACTTTTGATACTTGTAATTGGACCCTGTTGCAAGTTCTGCCGAAAACGAATATTCAAAGTAGTTTCTCTAATCTTGGTTTATCTGATGTATTAGATCATTACATAGAAGGCTAAAGGCAAGTTTAATGCCAGTTTCCTGCCCGAATAGCATGTCAGTGACGGGGAGAGCACTAGATTTAAACCCCTCACCTACTGATCCGCTCTCGAACAACTTACCAACAAGCCACCGGCTCAGCCCAAAACTTGAAAGAGCTGATGGCGTCTCTAGTTGTTAAATGCTGCTGTTGTCATAGGTAGAACACATATAATACTTATAAGGCCAATATGGATTATTTTTCTTAGAAGGCAAGAGTATAAAATATTCTTAAATTAATGTAGAATAGGAATATTAATATTTTATGTCAGTTTGAATTATTAGCCGAAATATTATGATTTGTGTTTATGATATTCCATTATTTGCTGTCATACTATGATATGTAGTACTGCATATAATTATTTTAATTAATTAATTAATTTTATTATTTGTTAGATTTTGACGTTTATTAATGACACCTAATTATTTGCAGTGATACTATGATATTTATTCTTGACACGTCATTATTCTCGGCTTTACTATGATTTCAATGACACGTCGATACTTGCAGTGATACTGTGATATAAATGTACAATGTATGACACCTCATTACTTGCATGGATGCTATGAGAAGTGTTTATATGTTTGCTTGCAGTGATACTATGAGAAGTGCTTGTGTGATTACTTGCAGTGATACTATGACAAGTGTTTGTATGTTTACTTGCAGTGATACTATGAGAAGTGTTTGTATGTTTACTTGCAGGATACTATGATAAGTGTTTAAGTGTTTACTTGCAGGGATTCAACCTGCGCATGGAGCACTTCCACTGCTACAGCAACCACGGAGATGGAGGACACTTCCACTACGACACGACACCAGAGGACGCTGAGTACGTGGCCTACTTCAATGTTGCTGAGATCATCTACAGGGTCGATAGATGGGACAAATCTCATCACACTGTCGATTATGCTGACTAAGCGTTATCCGCAATTCTGTTTTTCTCAATATTTTAACCCGATCCATGCCCTCGGGAATTAATAGTGCTTGTGCTGATATTCTAACGTTGACATTGAAAGTTTAAAACCTGCAATTGCTATGTTTAATAAAAATGCCTTATCAAGGTAATGCAAGGTTGTCCATGTTTTCGCTAATCGTTCTTGCCACTGTGGATCGCCCACTTGCTTTGTTGCTATATTCTGTCATCTATTGTTGCGATTGTCTATCTCTTTTTGTATTGTATTTTATTTCGTATTCTTCATGATTGAAATGATTGAGTGAGCGTATCCACATCACTAGAGTATTAAATGGTAAACCTTATATTACTTGTAAAAATAAAATTGCCTTAATCATTATTTCAAGGAATAACAAGTTCTCTGAATTTTGATTTTGTCTTTTTTATGCCTAATATTCTTAGAATTCCTGATGGTTTATTCCTACCAGTTCAATGCAGATCATAGTATATATACTTTTATGGTAAATTTGTTTAAAACTAATTTTTTACATGTTAACTAACCAAATTAAGTAGCCTAATATGGAAATTAAGTAGCCGTGCTATACTGCTAAACTTACATTACTCTTTGCTGTAGTTCTGAGTGAGATCTTATAAATTCACGCTAGATATGCATACTGCTGATTTAAATAAGCTATCCTTGTTGTTCTTTGCTAATTGGAACAAAAAATCGAGCTAATTTGTTCAAATTTTTTCTGTTTGCTGTAAGCTCTCTATATGTTACAACCAAATTTTACAGTTTTGTTATGCAATGAACCTTCAGAAGTGAATAATGACACTTTTTCTTTGGTTTTCTCAATTTATTAAGTCTCTTCTGCTGTGCATTCACTATCTATTTACTTTAGTTGGAATGTTGCATTATAATAATAATTGACGTCCTTAATTTCTAATTTATTTGAAGAAACATTTTGCAGACAGATGATTGATAGTTGATGATTCAGTTATGATCGACAGTTGCTACTATAAATCACGTGATCATGTCTCTATGTTGCAGATTTACAATCAGTCATTCCTCGTTTTGTTTAGACTACCTTGATTCTTGATTCAATTCCACTTGGTGCTATTCCTTTTAATGAAGGTTGTTATATATTACGATCAAACGTTTTAACATTTTCAATGATGTCTTTATCTACAATTGTTTATTTAACTAGCTTGTTGGCAATTGATCCTTTGCAAATAATTATATATTTTCTTGTTGGGCTATTGTATTTTTTCATGATGTTTTTTTAATTTTTACTATACTAATTAAATTTTAGTTTATCCTATTGTGTTTCTTTTGTGCTGATGCGCATGCAAACAAATGCTCGCTACGTTTATAAGTATTTAACGATCTAACTATATTTCTAATTGCACTGCTAGCTTATACGTTTAAGGTCAACTACCTACTTCTATAGCCCAGAGGAGACATTTAATTGTGAAGACTTATTCTGAACAAATGGTGGTAGAAAATTTTGTGCTTTTTCTATTTTTTTGATTTTCATGTTTCTAGTATGTAATTACTTATTATTAATAGATCCTAATAAATCTAAGTGGCTTATATTTCTTATCAGTGGTGATAGTCAGTTGATTTCTATATCGCGTAGCTTTAGAATTAAATTTCAACTTACTTTTTGTTTCGACTCGTTTGTTTTTTTAATGATTTTCTTCAATTAGAAATAATACTCTTAAGTGTAGATCTAAGAGAATGCTACAAAGCTGCTTGTAACATCTGAATGCTTAGCACAATCACGCCGTCATAGTCAGGGTTTCCATTCAGTGCGATTTGAACCCTCGACCTCCTTTTGATTCTGCAATTATGATTTCAACTTGCTACCAATTTGCCACTAGAATCTAGTAACAAATGAAGACACAATTTATACAAACACATCCGTGTCGACTTGAAGGTTTTCCGAACAGATATGAAATCGCCGTAGATAGGTGTTTTATAGCGCCTGGACCACGGGGGAGTAATATCAAGCTGCAGCGATCACTCAACAGATACCGGCAGTTAAGGGATTTGTTGTCCAGAAATTGTCACTAAAAATTGACTTATAAATGTATATGTCTATCAGACATCAATAACTTGTAGCATTTGAGTAAATTTGTTTGCGATTTTGGCAGTATTGAAGACTAAAAGTTTAATCTAGTTTATAACGGTCTATTGGCGTGTAACTATTGGTCGAGAGGCTGAATAATGGACTTGTCAGTGTATATTGAGACTACCAGGCTAACACTAACATTATAGTGTATTGAGAAGAGTATCGATACCCTCTCAGATTTCATCCTTGAATGTGCGATAATGGCAATGATTATGATGATGATGATGATGATGATGTATGATATTGTCAGTAATAAGGGTCCGTGTTATATGGATGTGAAACATGGACCTTGAGGAAAGAATATATCAGGAAACTAGAGGCTTTGGAAATGTAGATAGGGAGAAGAAATGTAAAGGAGTAGCTGGACTCAAATGAGGAAGTTCTGGAGAGAGTTAGTACAGCTAGACAGTTGATAAATGTATTAGGAAATAGTAGGAAGAGTTGGATAGGACACATTCTAAGGAGGGAAGACTATTACAAGAGGCCATTGAAGTCAGAATGGAAGGAAATAGAGGCAGAAGCAGGCCGAGATTAGAAATGTGTATGATTTAAAGATCCACTCATATGTGAACATGAAGAGGAAAGCGGAAGACAGAGAAGAGTCGAGGCGTTATATACATAGAACGTGCCTTTAGGCAGTGCAATAAGAGAGAGAGAGAAGGATGTGTGATAATGGCAGTGATGCTAGTAATGATGATGATGCGTGATGACGAGGGTGGTGATGATTATAATGATGATGATGTATGGTAATGGCAGTGTTGATGATGTTTGATAATGGTTGTGATGATTATAATGATGATGATGTATGATAATGGCAGTGATGATGATAACGATGATGTGTGATAATGGTAGTGATGATGATAACGATGATGACGTATGATCATGGCAGTGATCATTGTTGTGTCAATGGCAGTATAATTAACTTATTTGTCGTTTACCTCTCTTAGAGATTTGATAATCCTATGATGCCACAGTTTATTAATAGTAGGGCCTACCTATTTAGTCTTTGCAAGTATAATCCTTTAAATAGTTTTTTTCCGCTTTGGCTTAACACCTACCGAACTGCGTCAATTCACTCGTATACGGTTTATATCGGTAACACGGTGCTTGTGTTGTGATCGCAGAAGTTTTCATGGATAACTGTATAGCACGACATTTTATTAATAATATTATTATTTCTGCTGTTGCAGTGGCTCTTTTTATTGGCATATTTTTTAAATATATGCGATAGATAATTGCGCATTCCATGTAGCACCTTGTTGGATATAATATTGCTTTAAAAAAAGCTTTTTTCGACTACAGTATCGCTAGAAATTATCGAAAAAGTGCTGGCTAATGGCTTGTGTTACATTGACCACTGCTAAAAACTAGTCCAGAGATTTTTATGTCGTATAGTAAATGAATAAATGCCAAAATTCAATAGATTCACTCAGCAGACTTCCTGGTATTTCTCGCTATCGTAAACATGGCGGCGTGCTTGTAAACTAAAGAGAACACCATTCCTTTGGACCTGTTTTAACTGTTTGGATTTCAGATTTGCTCTTTATATATCTCGCATTTTGTACGTAAACTTGAAGATATTAATTTCATGTTGCTCTAAGTTATAATCGATGATACTTTGTTTCGTCTAACTGTACAAATGACAATACGAACATGTTTACATGGCTGTATTGTTTAAGATTTTGCTATGCTATTTGTGCTTATTTCGTCATTTTTCTTTTTTTTTCTTTTTTAGTTTTTATTTTAATTCATTATTAATAATTAACAAGGATCATAGTAACGATGAGCAATACAAGCTCACTTGCGATTTTCAATATATTTAGACAACTTGATATTAATTCATTAACGGTTGATCTAAAATTTGAATTCATGTCACGCTATATTATCGATTGTGCTTAAAATACCAGTGGGTGAATTTAGCACAATTCTTGTTGTCGTAATTTTATAAGACTTACTTATTATACTTGTTTTCTATGTTAACCTCCTCTCCCTTGCTGTTGTTGCTTGATCTGGTTGACTAACCTGTCATGATTGATCTTGTTGAATGACCTGTCATGATTGATCATGTTGACTGACCTGTCATGATTGATCTTGTGACTAACTTGTCATGATTGATCTTGTTGACTGACCTGTCATGATTGATCTTGTTGACTGACCTGTCATGATTGATCTTGTTGACTAACCTGTCATGATTGATCTTTTTGCTGACTGATCTCTTGCTAAAATTGTGTGCGGGTATCTACAGATTAGATATTGCAAAATATGGGTATTTGATGAATTCACAGCCTCAGCTGTGGTTTCTTCTGTTTGGTCGCCGCAGTACTCGTTAATGGGAGTGACACTTGTGAGCATGAAACAGTATGTGTATTGGGTCTTACATAAATTTATAATAATTTAATTAATTTTATGTAATCAAATAGTATTGAAAAGATAAAAATTACAAATACATAATAGGCCTATGTGTATTAGACTAGCCATTTTACCGAACACTCTAGTAAATAATGAATGAAAGAGAGTCTGACAGACATCCTATTTTTGTTTTTCACCACCTGCTTTCATTGAGCTTAAGGTCCATTCGTCAATTCTACTTTACACGATAAAACTGGTATACAATAATTTTTCGACAATTATAGCAGACAGAACTGGAAAACAACCATGTTCTACTGTAATTTCTCAAGGGGTTGTCTAACAACAATGCTGAGCTTCAACTGAATAGGTCATCCCGATACAAGAACCAGTGTAATTGCGTGTAATTGTTGACTCCCATATAATTCCTGATATAGGTCTGTGGGGATTCGGCGTGGGCGTCTCTTATACTCTATATCATGCATCAGACAATTGGGGCTTAGGAAAATTCTGGAAAAATCAGAAGGAACTTTCCCCAATCCTAAAAACGTTGAGTTTGATTCTTTAAAATGTGTATCATTTAACGAAGAAGTACTTTGTGTAATTTCGAATTATAATTATTTCTATAAGCTATTTCTTCTAAGTGGATAATTTATTTTCGTTTAAAAAGGAATCAGCAGAGACGCTGCATAAGCGGGAATAGATTACATTTTCCAAAATTTTGAAAATGAAATTCAAGTTTGATATGGGGTAGAAGTTTTAACGATCGTCTATTGGAAGTGACTCCTAGAAGCAGAAGTTTTACAAGAAGAATGAACATTTATTTCAGAGAGTTAAAGATTAATCAGATTGGAGCATCGAGAGTATCCAGTGCTAGATTTAAGTAGTTTGGTTGGAATAACCTCCAGTGAACAAAATAAGATATTGAAGAGATATTGATACTAGGTGGTATAACAGAAAAAAGTTTATGATTTCATCATTAATATATCAAAAAATTAACTAGCAAGCAAGCGCGTAGATATAGAATTGGCGATTAGAATTGTCTTAAGCTTAGTGTGACCATGCAATACAATCGAGGATTCCCCAAAGTTACTTAGGACAGTTCTGACTTTCATAGATCAAAAAGTTTTGTTGTTAGGACCACATAATCAAGATGCATGTAGTGAACTAACTAACTTACATTCATTAGCATAGGTAACCTTGATCGCAGAATATTAAAGCTCAGGAGGACGTTCATATGCATCTTATACAAGGATTCCGGTTTTTTATCAACTATGCAGACTTTTAACTTCTCTGTGCGTTTTACTGGCTGGAGCCAGTGGCGACGTTGTAGCTTTACCAACTTTAATAAAATGGATGTATAGCTTTATATATCGAGTTAATTGAGTGAAGTGAGTAAACAATAATGCATTCAATCTTGAACAGACTTTCTCAGCTACATGCAACTCATCGAGCAGGATATTATTTACCTAACTTACAATAAAGTTAATAACAAAGCTTATTAATCGTTTCGTTAGTTGATCACATTTGAGCACTACTTCAGTATAGGAAACCTGTTGCTTGCGTATCCAGATTTGGAGCGGATATACTCTGTACCTGCTTCAAATCATCGACATGAAGACACTGTAGAGGAAATGCACAACAATGCACGTTAAGTAATGCACGGTATACTGATATTATCATCTCTATCGATAACTATCACTCATGCCACGTAGATAAGCCGTCAGGAAGTTTAGTCCACTTTAGTCCACTATAGATCTATATGTGAGTGCATGTATGTCCTAGTCTGGTCCTGCGGATGTCCCAGATTTAATGTTATTCTGGTATTTAATTTTATATCTTTACTAATTTTATACACATTAATAACTACCCATTTGCTGTAATTTGCGAGCATAGTTTTATAAATATTGCGCTGATTATTGCAAAAGTAATAGGCTTCTCTCTGTGTAATATAATCCGATGCTGTGATGGAATATTTTTGGTACAGAGTGCATAACTAAAGCTCTGTTGCATAATAAATAGCTATTCTTGACCTTCCCCACACAACTTCGTCAATGTTTTCTGTAGATATAGGCCTACTTCTTGATAGGCCTGATAGACCTACTTCCTGATACTTCCTGTTGCGAAGATCCTTCGTTAACATTTAGTTAACAACATTGTGCGAAGAAGACGATTTGTGAAAACAATTGCAATAGGCTGGCAGCTGTACAATATCCTTTGTTTAGATCTATTTGATCCTCTACCAGAGGAAACTTACGAAATGAGTATTGGATATTTAGAAACATCGTTTTCTAGCTGTTAAATCTGATAGGCGTTTGATAACCATATCTGTCGAATGGAATAGACAAATTGATAATTGAGCCGCCATCAACTGCACCTGTTGATAAGAGTAGACTACCTCTGATATGTAAGCGGATATATTGCATAGTCTCTGCAATCGAAAGAAATTACTGGGCGACGTGAGTATTCTTCAGTGATCTTGAAATATTCTAATATAATTTGGATCTACAATGTAGAAAAAATCTGCAAATTGAACGTGATATATCTTTATTTTGCAATAAGGTTCAGGACAGATTGAGTATACAGTAACATCTATTATTCTATTTATAATATCTATTGCTTTAAATTTATGTAACTATGTTTACGATAACTACCTTCGTTTATTGGCATTAATTAATGTGTGTGATTGCCATGGGTTCTACAGTATTCTGTAGCATAGAAGACAATTAGTAAGCATATTGGTTATTCATTGTAATTGCTGCTGACTGTATTACCTCACAGAGCTTAGGCTCTTTTGTGGTAGCCCTATTCCTGATAATTTGTTTAGTTTCTAATTAAATATGCTGTAGTATGTTGTTAATTATGACATGGAAAACAAATAAAAGGTTGAATGATTTAAAAAATTGGATTGGACTTCTCTTTAGAAAAATGCATGATTTCTAACATTTGATTGCCCTATTGTCAAGTTTAAAATTGTTGATCTAATCGTTAACAGATGTACTACACGGCAACACAAGTACAAGGATTGTGATCTCATTACTCTCTGACATTATCATCGATTGCGAAAATGTTATCCAGTTTAAAGCTCGCATTAATCAGAAGGATTCCAAACAATCAATGCTATAGTCTATCTTTTCCCGTGTTGTATCCGGGACGCTGAACAATAGACCAACCGTAAACTGCACCTGCTGTAAGAGTCGTCTGAACAAGAACTAGGGAAGTCAACGGGAAACCACCTCAGAAGACATATTATTCCCTAGCTATACGTTACATTTTGATCTGAATAAGGCAGAGTCTTTTGTGGAGGTATTAACTTGTTCATCGATGTAGTGCTCTTAATGGAGCGTGAAAAGCAGCCTATGAGTAGGAATTTTAGTAATATGTATTTTGGACCTGTCACTTGGCAGAATACCAGAGAGAGAGAGAGAGAGTGAGAGAGAGAGGAAGTTTCTCTGATAGATTAATCGTTTTTCCGTACTGCTTATTCGACCGATCATCGAAGACGAAAACGGAAGTTGTTTTATTACTAGAATGATTGTCAAAATATAAGCAAAATACGTGAAAGTCGTGCATTACATGTTTGTGTGTAATGTAGTTAATAAGCGTATGAAACATTCAAAATTGTTACGCTCTGTAATTTATTAGTGACGATTAAATCCTTCTGATATGCCGTAGATTAGTCTATATTCGCAGGTTTCTAGATCTCTGAGAAATAATTTTAATTCCTTCCAGTCTGTCTCTGTCTAAATCTGTTTGCAAACTAATCATATAAGCCTTCAGTTCTTAAAAATGATGTTCTTGTTAAGGACAGTATAGGCCGGCCCATATTACTTACCTAAACGCCCAAGCCATGAATTGAATCGTTGTCCATTCATTCTACGTCATTCAATCTCGCACTGTTGTAAAACACTCAATAAAAAGGTTGTCGGTCTCAGACTACGTAAAGCTCAGTAACTGTTGTTTTCTTGGCGCATCCTCACTGAACAAGAACTAAAAGCCTAGGGGCGTGACGCTTCACGGAAGATATATTACTGTATCGGAGCTTCCAGCTCTGCAGCTACCACGGCGGATTTAATAAATAGACGGCGATTTCCTCATCCGCCAATCATTTTTCCATTTCCATCTAGACTGATTCGATACAATGAATTATTCTGTACTAACAAACGGAAAGCAGAAGTTCATCTAAGTGGATTTCATGCCGGTTTGTCTTAAACAGTGCATTTTGTTTTTAAAAATAGGCGAAAATCTTAAACCTGCAGTAATGGTAGTATAGAGTCCCTCTGGCTGCATTAAAGTATTCCTGTAGGCCTATTATATTACACAACAGAGGTTTAACAAAAGGGCGCGGTGTCGGTATCACACAGTAGAGTTCTATCGTTACTTTGTTAAATACAAGTCGAGCTTATTCTGGGATACAGACTTTATTGTAGGGTAACAACGTGGATTAGTTATATTGCAATTCGTAAACTAAGAATACACCCCAGTACTTAGACATTAATAACTTAACAGATACCGCTAACTTTTACGCTTTTTAAATATATTAACTCCGTCTAAAATATTGGAATGGATATTAATAAGAAATAATTAGCATAAGAAACACTAAATCATCGCCATCATCAGCATCATCATCATGTTCTTCTTCTTGAACCCCAGTTTAGCAAGAGTCGGGATACGAATAAGCCTTATCCACTCTTCTATAATAAAATAAGAAATATTTCGCATAAATGAATATCTTTATCATTGCGCTGACAAGGTCTTTCCTCATCGATTCCAGTCAACGGAAAACTTGGCAAGTTTAGTTTTTAACCCTCTAAGTACAGTGGGTAAGTTAGTAACTTTAAAAGTTACTAACTAAAAGTAACTTTCGCAAATATTGCTAATGTCAGATTACAGTTTCTTTATGCTTATGAATCGCCACTTGCACATCGATTTTCTCATGATAAAAGAAGATAAATGTGTCAAATATCTCTTTTTGATTTTGAAAATTCACGGAATATTCGTATAGGATGTGCTTAAGAGGTGCTATTGTAAATTGATTCCTGCAGTTGCTTTAAGTAGTAAAACTAACTTATGTTACAGACAAGTTCCTACATAATATGTTTTGCTTGAAATTTATAAAATTATGACATTACTAATATCGATACTATTTGAATAAGGTATCTTTGAAATTTCACGGTTGACCATAGCATTTATATGGCTAAGCCCATCCACTGTGAACTAGAGGATATTCAATTAAAAACGTTTTAAAGATATAGATGAAGGGATGTTTTTCAGAAGAACAGAAGTGTATTAATTTTCAAAAGAGGTATGTGATATATTTGTGAAAATGGTATAACTTTCTGTCGTTAGTCAATTATTGATTATGCAAAATGTCAAGAATCTATACAAAGTTAGACGCTCTGATATAAATTTAACTTATATCTTGTCGTAGGTAATTGAAGATAATGAATGGTAGGCCTATTCTACTTTCTTAGACCTTTGTATTATAAAATATGGTAAAATATTTTGACTGAATACGCTCTAAATTTTCCAGATGAATAAATTGGATGTTATGGGGTCACCTAAGCGTCAAAGTCTTCAAAACCACAAGCAGCATCAGAATCACCATCATGAGCTACAACAACAGCAACAACAACAACAACAACAATACGATCCGCAGTTGACCAATCACCACTCATCTCGACATAATCAGCCTGATGAACATCAGGTTAATGAACAACTATTGCGGGTTTAAGTTGAAATTATGTCCGCACTTAAATCATTAATATAAGAATGTAATTTTTTAATCATTTGAATATGCAATTAATATTTCATTTTTAAGTTAGGCTGTTTAACATGCTTATTAACTTTAGACTTAAATATTCACCTATAATATAAGAACGAGAAGAGTGAAAAGAACTTTTAAAATTGATCTAAAATTGATTTGTTTAAATAATTCGGATTGCCGGTAGAATTGTTTGCTGTTATCTAAATATTTATAAAATCATATACATGCTGATTTTCCGGCTAATTCATCATCTCAAATTCCACTGGTTAAGCCAGTAGAGTTTAGCGGCTTCTTAACTGTGGTAACCTCATTGTTCTCATTGCGAAATGTCATCATTGCCGGTTACGGCCTATGTAATCGTTAAGATATAGTATAGGCCTACTTTTGAAAGATGGATATGCATGCATTTTACTAACAAAGCTTGGATATGAATAAATATTAACGATAAATTCGAAACAATTAAGACCGTTATCTCTGAGCAGTAGCCTTATAGTCCTTGAGACCTGATCCTAGTCGCGAGGTTGCTTGAGATTTTACCGGCGTTGTTCCTTATCTCGAAGGTTCGGTGTTGGTCTTGGTCTCTTAGGTCTTGGTCTAGGTCTCGAGCGATCGGTCTCGGATATTTTCGAAACCATTACGTAATATTTTGACCTTTCCAAGAAGCTGGTGAATGAACAATTTGCAAGAATTATATATGTAGTACAATAACGCGTTTTAGTACATTTTGCTTGGAGCATGTTTTCTTTATAAGTCTTGGTGTCGGTTTAGAAGATCTGGGTTTGGTTTTAGTCTTACTAAGATTAGGTCTTATTAGGTCTGGCTTTGGTCGTGGTGTTGATCTAGAGGAGTTAGATCTCTTACGACGAGGTACCGGACGGTAAATTATGATTGATTGGTTGATTGATTGATTGATTGATTGATTAATTGATTGATTGCTTGATTGAGTGAGTGGGTGAGTGAGTGACTGTTTGAATGAATAAATGACTGACTGATTGATTGATTGATTGGATGATTTTGATTGATCGATTGATTCATTGATTCATTGATTGACTGTTTGATTGATTGAGGTCTTGGTCATGGTGTTGGTCTCTAGGGCTCTGGTCTTGTTCTTAGTGTTGAACTCGAGAGGTTTGGCCTTGACTACAAATCTACTGAACAGTTGTCAAACAATTATCACTACAAGTTGTAAACCGGCTACGACCATTATGGACAAATTGTAAATTGCTACCTTCCAATATACTTGCGATTTGAGACTTCTAAGTAGGCTAATGCCAAGTTACTTAGCTACATCGAAACTAAACAAATTTATTTTTGAAATCTACGTTTAATGTTTAATGAAATATATCAAGCCAATGCATCTTTACAACCGTTTCGGTAAATAAAGGCAATATACAATAAACTGCAAAGTGAAGAGCAATACAATATCAATATTTATGCTTTCTATCGGTCTTGATTTAGTGTTACGTGTTACATGCTACATGATCAGTGCTACATGTTATATGCTACATGAATAGTGTTACATGTTACATATTGCATGCTACATGATTAGTGTTACATGTTACATGATGAGTGTTACATGTTACATGCTACATCATTAGTGTTACATGTTACATGCTACATGATTGGTGCTACATGTTACCGCAGAGGGCCAGTGTAACGAAGCTCACAAACGGCTTGAGGTGTAAGAGAGATGTAGAGATTCAGTGTGACTGGACGGAATTTCCACAGTTTTCTGATATCGACACAAATTCTACAAACAAAGATGCTAGTCGTCGAGTTAAGGTAATTAAGCATACTTATCAATCACTCTCTGACCATGCAGGCAATAGAAATACACGGGATGTCTATGTTTTTATATGAGCTTAGTAAGTTAAACGTTTCTAGGCATAACCTTTTTTGTGAATGAGTTAACTCTGTTAATCGATGTAGTTCTCTCGTGAAGCAACATATTTGCGTAGTAATATGTGCCTTGGGCCTGACATTTGGCAGAATACTGGAGAGAGAGTAGCTTATAATAGATGGAAAATGCTTAAATTAACTTTGAATTCAGGCTACTTTTTAAAAGACACGTGATAATTTGATTTTCACCAATCTAAGCATTAAAATTCAGCATGATAGGATTACAGGTTCAATCAGCGGTACGTTGCCGGATTCAAATCCAACGTCCTCCCCTTCACTGCTATTCTTTCAATACAGAAAACAGACGTAAAACTAGTGTTTATCTTTAAGGTCTTTGAGTATGATCTCATAGAGCGCATTTATCTGCAGATGATGCTAACACAGAGAAGCAGCACTTTGGATGACTATCAACCGGAGCCGATTGATCCTGATAGTAGCAAAGGAGAACTACTTGAGCAACTTGATCGTAGTAATATTAGAATTGAGAATCTACTGTCAACTCTCAAGGACTATAGGCATCGTATTGAGGACCTGCGCAGAATGGTTTGCTTTATTATCTAAACTCTCGATAAGTTTAAAAACTACTTGTAAAATAATAATATTATATATTACATGTATAGTCATTCATCCACACACAAAAAACTAAGTCAATAATGATTATAAGGTACACAACTTTTAACTTATAATTAATCTCCATTTTTGTTATTTTACCGACTTATGCTAAATCTGCCTCAATTTTCATGATTTCTTTACTCACCGGCTACTGTATATCAAGTATATCAACTGCATCAATTATCCGACAGAAGAAGAAATAGAAAATTAATTTGCATCCCGTCTTGATAAAGCAAATTAAATAGCAAAGACGGGGTTCCATTGAGTCGGCTGGAGTTGTTTTGAGCGTTTTTATGAGCAGACATCGCTTTCAAGTTATTTATGATAGGCATCTGCATTCGTGTAAGCAAAGTAAGTGGAATCTGAGGTGAGTCAGAAAAACAAAAATCTTATAGTATTCTAATTACTTGATGAAATTCATCAATTCACCTAGCTTTTATGGGGTTAGTGCTAGGGTTCCATTGCAGTGTTTATTGTGAATGCATGCTTTGGTGTGAACTCATATCAAACCTTGCATGCCAAACACAGAAAACTTGACTAAATTCTAAATATATAATACCTAATTTTATGATATTAAAAACGCAATGAGAACCAATGAGCCTTGGATCACAAATAAAATGCTAGACAAGTTTGATTGCAGAAAATAAAAAATAGACATAATATGGGACAATGGAATATGCAAGACTAAATCATGAGCAGAGAAGAGCAACCGACAACACATATGATTTAATTTAGGTAAATATAAACATAACCATAAAGTATAGAAATATCTTGTGCATGATATACTCTAATTACATGATAAATATACAATTAAATAGAATAATAGAATAGATAATTATGCAATTAATTATTATTATATTAATTCTAATAGTGTCCTATACTATAACGTTGCGTTATGTTATTTCAGAAAATTATGCGAGAGCAGGAGATAACTCGACTGGGTGTGGAGATCAGTAGACTAAGAGAGATACAAATGATGGGACACGGCAGGGAGAGAGAGATGCAATCATGTATTCTGGATTTAAGAATGACTTTAGAGGAACTACAAACTAAAGTAAAAATAATTTGTTCATATATTCTCTCTCTTTCTCTCAATCTCTAATTAATTAAATTGGTTTTTGGTTGCATTAATTAGCATCAAATATTCAACACAGCGTCTAAAAGTATGTGACTAAATCAAGTTCACATATTCATTAGCTCAATAATTAATTAATTGTTTAAAACTTTTCATTTTCAGTCATTTATATTTTGATATGTGTATGTTATGATAGCAGTAATATGGATTTCTGTATAGTTGATTAGTCTACTATTGAGATAGCAGTGCTATGGAATTGCCAAACAAATGATAATATAAAAGTGGCATCAGATGTGTTCCTAAATCGAATTGATATCATTGCTGGGTAATAAGCAAGCTGCAGCGAATTTAGTGTGACTCAGAAATATGGTTCAAACTTAGATGTTATGCTTTCAAGCCACATGTATATACGAGACCGTAAGAGTATAGGCTATTAATTATTCTGGCACAGATTCAGTATGCTTTCTAATTTAGAACTAAAGAAATTAGACAGCATTTTCAAAACTGAAATCATTTCTCTGATCTGCAATCTCTTCAGACTCTAAATAATTAGTCTAGGATATTAGTCACATTGACCATTGCATAAATTTATTCCATTTAATTTCAATTTAGCACAACCAAATTTTTCTTATAATTACTGTAAAGTGCTATACTAGTTATTAGGCTAAACCTCTTTTGATGTCTAATCAAAATCACTTTCGGTCATGACCCGTATTCAATAGAAGTCAATTTAAAGCGCTAAAATAAAATATTTGAATTTGACAATATTAGTGTATTGAAATTACTGAATTAGTGTATTGAAAAATATAGATGTTACGTAAGATTACTAACAAAGTTCAACTGAACATAAAGCTTATTAAATAGCCAAAATTTATTAATATTTAAATGAACAGAAACTAATCGTTGTTTAAATATATTTGAAGAACAATCAAATCGTTTATGCGTACTGCGTGAGATAAAAAGATTGCATTAAGGAGAGTTGCTCAGTATATGATACAATGAGGTAGTATATAATCATATCTTTAGCTTCAAACAGGACGAAAAGATGTGATCGTTGCTTGTGTTTCAATGCGATTTACTGTAGATTTACTGAGATTGTAGGCCTACAAAGCATGTGTTTGTACGTGAAGCACTATATACGTATAGTCTGTATCAAGTCATGTGTTATGATGTGATGCTATGTAAAGATTGATTTAAAGTAGTATGCTTGCATGTGGTTTGTAGTATAAAGAGATGGTGACTTTGGCGAACATACGTGAGGCAGAATTCAATAAAAACAGAGACGAGTTGCAGGATCAGATAGATAGACTGCATGCTGAGGTTCCATATCTGCATCTGCTTTATTTGTTTTAACGGCCTAACCATATTGCGCTACTGAATTATCCATACATCTTGCGTTACTTTAAGTTTGCAGAACAAAATGAATAAGGTTATTTGCCTATGGATAACTAGCTAAATCTTATAATATTTTGCTACGGATATCGTCGTCTCAGCATAATAATTAGGACTATTTTGGTAAGTCGGTTGAACAATAACTGTAATATAAATGCAAATGAATCGAATGTAGCCTAATTTTATACAGCATATTTGTGCATATAGACCTATGTAGATTTACGCGTATAGATACACGATTATACTTAGATGCAGAGATATAAATATTAAAGTCAAAATATAAAAGCTATAAAGATCACTTTAACGTCCGTTTCCGTGTAACAGAGGATACTGTCAGAAACGGTTCGGCTGGGATTCGAACCAATGAGATCCTGCCTCTCGTGCAAGTCTGCTATCCATTCGATCATGCAGCCGGTACTAAATTTTAATAGTGCGGAAATCCTTGTACTTTTATATTTCATTTAAAACCTATCATAGAATGCAATTGTCTGTACTGTTTAGAAAGAGAAGCTCTACATGTCTTTTCTTGCACATGGGGGAGAATCTGGTCTGAAGTCAATTGAACTTACTCAACAGCTGCACAGAGAAAAAAGGGTATTATAAACTATCATCTACTGTTCTTTAGAACATTGAGCCAATTCTTGATTAATAATTCTACATCTTTTAAATTTTTCAAACATACTAGAGAAATCTATAAGTTATGAACTTTAAAATGAGCTTTACTAGAGAAATCCTAAAAAATATATTATGTGAATAAAATGACGATAAAACAAACTAACTTGAATAAAATAACAAAAGTAACTATATAGTATGAGTAAAAGTTTAAAAATTACAATATAATATTAATAAAACAGTAAAATTTAATATAGAATGATTGTCCATGCGCTATTCACCCTTCGTGCCTGTTTATCTGTTAATTGTGAAAGTTTAAGCTACGCTATCGTCCGATGTCAATAAATTCAGCTCCGCCATAGTATAGTCTGCGATGTTTGCAGAATGATCTTGACTCTGAAAATTATGTCCTGGACAACAGGCTCTGCAGAATATACAGAAAATAAAACTGTGCTTCAGATCAATTAATAATTTCAATTTATGAATTTCCATTTTGAGGCACGTTGTATCTCTATTAACATGTTTATTTAACATGTGTATTATTACTTAAAATAATTTCAAAAGGTAAAACTATGCAATGTACAGTATAATGTATATATACATATATATATATATATATATATATATATATACATATATATATATATATATACATACATATATATATATATATATATATATATATATATATATATATACTTTATATATAATTTTGCAAATTAAGTGTGACATTCTTACTAAGCATCCTAGTAATCAGTGTATTGTTCTATCTTTCAAAATGTTTCACTTTTACAAGTGAAATATTTTACTTCTACGATTGAATTGTTTCACTTTTACAACTAGGTCTCCACTTATTAACTTTATGTTGTCCATGTCAAGCCGCTCAAGCTAGTGGGAAGATATCGGCGAGGAGAACTCACGGAGGCCGGAGGGACTTACCCTAAACCTACAGAGGTGGAACTCTCGGAAGAGCTTGCGGACGATCCTTCCTCTTCCATTTACTTGAAGAAAGCTCTCAAGAACAGCGTCATACTACAGGACGCACTTCGGGGAGGAGGAGAAACAGGGAGTGAGAGAGAGAAAGAGGCAACGTCAACAGTTACATCAACTTCACCAAATGTAATGACCTCTAGCGTGACCACACCGAAGGATTCCTCAATCTCGTCAACCACAACATCCGTCACCAAGTCCTTGTCTCATCAGTCCAGTGATCACAAAGACCGGAATTCATCAGAGTCCAAAGCGCACGATGAGGCAAGCAATATGGCGTCAACATCGTCGCCCAAACACCTCAGTTCATCTGCGAGATCTTCAGACAAAAGAACGTCACAACAGTCCAGCAATGAGCTGCACAGAACTCCAGCTAGAGGAAGCCTTCCTGTGCTGAACGAACACGAAGACGACGGGATTGATTCTTCGAGTGGAAGCAGAGTAAGGTCAGCGACATACAGCGAGAAGAGTACCCCGGTCAGGTCCGCTCACAGAGATCATAGCGCTGGTCAAGATCGTCATAAAACAAGTCCTGGTGTTAATCCTGACGTGGTCAGCAAGGCTATCAGTGGCATCGCTGATATTTATAAAGATGTACGTAGGAACTCCATAAGAAAAATTGACGACAGTAAAGTCCCGCATTCCAATTCCTTGGATAAAAACGAATGTAGGAGCCACAAAAACTCTCCACAAAAGACGATCATGAAATCGTCGCATAGCTCATCTGGAATTAATAATAACTCACCAAAACTTGGAGAAAGAGATTCCCACAATGACCAGCAGCATTTGCCATCATCCAGTAGTAATTCCCCAAAATACGCCAATGACGCGGCTTCAGATCACGTCCAACATTCCTTTTCTAGCGCGAACAATATCAAACCATCACATTCACACGCGGGGAGTGACGCAGCTAGACACACTCAGTCAACTCCCTCTACTGAATCCACCTCACTGGAAGACCCGCTGAAGGCTCCTCCGAGGAGGAAGAAATCTGCTCGAGATAGACTGGACGTCTCGCGTGAAGTCCAGGTGGAAACTTTGACCTCAGAAAGATCTGCTCGACAAGTCACTGACAGGCGCAATGCTGTTGCTGTAGTTGGTATGATAGACTGTCTGGACTGAAAGTAGGGATTAAATATGATAGTCATACTGATTACATAAATTAATAGGCCCGTCTCCGAGCTATTGTGAATATTCTAACATCCAATACTGTAAAATATTCGTGATATAATATTTATTAAAATACAAAAGATTTAAAGATATAAAGATTCATTTACCCGTATTGTGTTCGGGCTGCTCAAGAACAGACCAACTGCAAATGCACGTGTCGAAGGAGTCGACTAAGCAAGAACTGAGGAAGCAACCCGAAACCACTTCAGACGCCATTATTCTCCAGCTATAGGCTTCATTCAAGAGTGGATACGGAAAAGCCGATAAGGAAGGGATAACTAGTTGATCTAAGGTGGGAATCCTATGAAGCGCAAAAGCAGACGGCAAGTAAGAACATATGTTTAGGACCTGACAATTGCCAGAAAACTGTATATGGAGAATGCTGAACATGTATATACGTATCATTGTAAGAGGGCTTACTTGCTTACCATGAAGATCTGAACGGCCTTTCTTCTCTCAGATTCAATAACAATGCAACTGAGTCATCAGAATATTTAAAAGCACTAAATTATACAAGATTTAATGTAAATTATATAAGATTTAAAATAAATTATATAAAATTTACAGTAAATTAAATAAGATTTCAAGTTAACACGATGTGCCGTTGTTCGGCTAACGGGTCAATAAATAATGATTCATTGTTATAATTATTTACTTAATATTATTTATATAATTATTGTCTTTTTATTTCATTTCCATACTCAAATCTTTCGCGAATGTATTAATTGAGGATAAATGAAATGTAATATTAAATTTTCTTCTTTACGTCCACATACGACTGTATCTTTAAATCATCTACCATTCTTTCTGATTATTATTCTTGGTGGGGATTCTTCTTATGACGAGGTTGGCCCCCTATACCTTCCTCAGCTTCAACTAACATTACGGGATATTGACGTAATTCCATGGAGAACATTGTCCTGTTTATCCATAATAACAAATAATATAAAATATTACATAACTGTCCATTTAATTGAAACATTGTCTAAAATTAAACTGCTTCATCAAGTCCCGGAAGGTCTTTGCAGCAGATAATTGCGCAAAACAATCTCTTACAGTCGACAAGCTCACTCCAGATGCACTTGAAACAGTCCGCGCAGTTCTTTACTCCTCTGCAACAGGTGCAACAGCGTCTGCGAAACCGAGCAGATCCACCGTTTCCTTCATTACTCGATGCTCCAGACTCAGAATCTATCGCAGGATCGAGGTATTGAGTCTCGGGTGAGATTTCTTCCCCGTCAAGCTGCTTCACCGTCTTGTTGTGAGCCTGGGTGTCTGTACGTATTGCTGGCTCCTTGTCCATCATTGTATAGCTGTGGACAGCGAGTGTTTATGTACCGATCAATTGAACGTTCACACAACTGAGACTCGTTAACTTAGAGTAATTAATTAATTAACTGAGAGTAATTCTGATGAGTCTTAAATGAGGCGTCGTTGTTTGCTACACTATCAATAAGTTGATCTGACTGAAGGACTGGCGGACTTCTGAAGTATTCACAGGACCCATAACACTCCGTGGAATTGCATTAATAGAAATAATCGTATAGAAAGACTAATTGTTAAGTAGTTTCTTTATTTGCGTCACCTCGGATCAAATGATTCTCCACCGAAAACAGCAAATACAATTCTTTTAATTCCAATAGGCTAGAGATAAATCAATCTGACGTAGGTTAGGCGGTGAAGCATATTTTTTATTTGAATAGTCTACGGTCATGAATCCATAATATTGGAATCATTATCTGTCAAAAAATTACATCAAAATATCCTAGGGTTTATAAAATATTTTCGATGTGATTTATTGTTGTAATAAAGCGTCATTCCATTTAACAACAAAAGACAACAAAAGACTAAATGTTGTACTAGTTAATTTCAGTGACAGGGTCACAAGTTGTTTATACTGGCAAAGTTTAGCATGATCTCAACTAAGCTTTTATTAAAGTCTATTATCCAACGCTCTCTGTAACCGCCGCAGATTTGATATCTGAATTGGTAAGCTACATAAGAGATTAACATAGAACCTCGGATTAAATAGAACTTCAGAAGGGAATTCTTTGGAACTATCCATGTGATGTGAAAACCGAGATTTAAAATGAGTTTTGCTACTTCTCTCGGTGGCGTGACAATTTCTACTTAGAAGTATAGGCCTAGATATATTTGTATTGCATCATGTGAGATGGAATAATGCCGTCTTGAAGGAAAGCCACTCGGGCTTCTGACGTTGACGTTAAACCCACATCATCAGTCATTTGTATCGTAAGATGCTTAGACAAAGCCACGCTTGAATAATTCAAACTACAATCAATAATATATATCGTCGAATAAACAGATGAAGGTTATGGAACTGAATCATTGCAGAAAACCGCACGAAATTCTGTCATAGGTAGGCCTAATTATTGCCGCAGAGGTCTATAGGTAAATCGTACGATCATTTGTCAATTACTGCCATGAATTCTGTAACAGCACTACTACTAAACTTGCGTAGTGTAGTGAAATGACCATTCTTCATATCACATCGTCACTGGCTGGAGCCAGTAGGCCTACCGATATCGGTAAGATATCGCCAAAAAAACTATTTGTTTTAAAACAAGCTCACATCTCTAGGCATCTCTTTTACTAGTCGGCTTGGCTTTGGTACAAATAGCTCGATATTGTCATTAGCGACAATAGCATTCTGAATTTTGTAATTGTTCTTCCAGGTGACTTTCTGAGTCTTTAAATGCCCTGACAGTCAGATAGACCTTAAAGTCTAGGAATCTAAGATAACAGCGTGAAAAGCACCGCTGTCGATTCGTGGTTGCCAATTTAAAACGAAATGCGATGAAATAAATCTCCTGGTACACCTTCAATCAGATTATCTTGAATCATTAAAGAGATTATATTGAATCATTTATCATAAAAAATTAAATGAAGTGTACAAAATTAACCCGCATTATTGCGAAATGATCAACTTTTTATATCTACCAGTAAATGACTAAATTTCCGAGATTTTACTCTCAGATAAGCGCGGCTCGGAATAGAACCCGCGAGAGTTCAATTCACGGCATGATCTGTCATTTAAACCTTCATGACGTTACCCTACGCCTCCAAACACAAACACTGCACTACTAAGACATTCACATGTAACTCTTTAGATAACAATGTCATTGACAGATCAACAGAGAAATACATTAGCAAATATTGTTAATCATATAATTAAATAGTATATTTATCTGAGAATTTATAATATTCATTTTGTCTCCGGGTTTTAAACATAACTTGCCTAATCCACAAAAATAACTAGAAGCACCATAGAGCTGTTGCTCTTTCAAAATGATATACGTATATTCTCTTGAGTCTATGTATTTGCTAGTGCTGGTGTAGCGCTGGTTGTAATTAAATTAAAGCTTGAGACTTCCTGACAATACCCTCTGGGGATGAATCGGACGTTAAATTCTTCATTGTATTTTATTTTAGTATAGTATCATTACACATTAACAAATAAATAACGGATTAAGATTAGGCCTAAGTAAATTACGGCATAATATAAACTTATTACTTTATGTTTTCTGTAAAGCTACATGCGTACTACATTAATGTCTACTGTTAAAATAATGAGGATTAATGTTAGTTAAGACAGAAAAACATTATTATTATTAAACATTGTTATTGTGTAAAAATTCTTCTAAAACTCGTTCTTGATTAATCACAGGAGTTATTATGTTAAACAAAAACAATGAAAATTGAGAAAGTCATGAAATTATGTCATGGTTTTGACACTAGGCAGTACATTAAGATAAATACAATATTTTCATACAGGATATATCTTCTATAGTCCATAGCCTATCTTAGATAGGCCTACATCCTCTAAGAAAACGGATTACCCAAAATTTGAGACTTTGCTATTGACTACTAGGAATATCAGAGACATTTAGTCTAAAAAGTGCACTATAGAAAAATTAATTGAAAATATAAATATAAAATAAACATATTAATCATAACAGAGAATAAATTTTCAGCTGGCATCCAAAGTGAGTTGGCTGAATATTGGACCACTATTGAAAAAGACCAGATGCGATGCGATTTTTCAATACCAATTAACCATTATTTGATCAGGTTTTATTCTGCTTTATTTTGTTATCAAATTTCCCGGGAAATGTTGACTTTACAGTAGCAGACAAATACTGATTAGACACTAGACAAGTAATACGATGAACCTGAGCGCTTTTGTCAAATGATAGATGGGCATTTATAGATTTAAAATAATTATAAAATATAGAAATTAGTTCATTATCTCCGAGCTGAGACTATCTAAGCAGTTTTATCCGAGAATGAGCACCTCACTAAGTTTGCTATATTAACAAATTCATCCATTTGCTATAGTATCACAAATTAACGAAATGTTAACAGAAAACCAAACATAACATAACGGCATACGGGGTCAGGAAGCACAGATGATTGTTTAAGGCCCATTTCCTCCTTCCTTTCCATGGTTGTTAGTAATCTTTGCCTTTTGATGGAGCATCAATTGTAGCCGGCGCGGATTTAAGAACAACCTTACAACACCCTGGGATTTTTTCCTTCAAAGTTGTCAACACTCGGTCTTCCAAGATAGTCACCCATAAAGTACTAACCGTGGCCGATGTAGCTTAACTTCGATCATTGACGCGCAACTAAACTAAGTGCACTAAATCCCGCCAAACACACGTATAAAAACAAGGAAAATCTAATTAGTATTGATGGCTAAGTTTGGACGCCGCTCTGTTGATCTTATCTTTAGCGCTGAATGATCTCTCGTGGAAGGCAGCTCCCCTTGTGGTGCCGTTCTTCGCTGCAGCAGCCATTACACTGTGAATCCCTTCAGACCGAGGCAAGCTTCCAGCCTCAAACCTCGACTTCTCTATCGCCTCACGCGCTGGACCCTCCTCCAGGACTGTGAAGACAATGCTGTCAGCTTCCTCGCTACCCTTCGATGTGTTGGTGGCAGGGCTCGACTTGACTCTTTTCTTCTTCCTCTCACGCTTCGGTCGCTCTCTCACCGCCACGTTTTCTTTATAAACGGAGTTCCTCTTCCTACATCGAGTGCAGCAGATGATCGCAATGATTAGTAAGATGATGAAAGAACCCACTAGCACAAGGACAACGATGACTGGAACTTTCCAAGAGTCACTTTTGTTACATTTAGACCCCGAACAGTCGCAGATGGCGATCCCTTCAGCTGTGCAGGTGCATTGACCTTTAGTGCAGGTCTTCGCGCTGCAATCGCAATTATCTGTGACATACGCGTACATGCATACTATTTTATTCATTGTTGTCTCTTGCGTTATATCGATTCGTATGCATATTAGAAATAAAAGAATAACCATTCATATTAACTTATTATTTAACTGGCCATTATTATGTGCTTTAATATAGAATATTATTACATTTAACATCTTAGAGAATATTTACAAAGATAAATATTGTGAATATGAAAGCTAGCATTGATTCAATATTCTGCAACAACATTTTATAACAGCTTCAAAACAGGCACAGAGCATTCCAGAACATAATTAGAAGTTGATCTTTAGGTTACAACCGCAGCTACTGTATAACTACCATCACCATTCAAATATTTCCACAGTATTTTTCATCTAGTAGAATGTTTATTTGGAACATGAATAATGCAAAATAATAAGCATTAATCGTATTGTTGTATTTTATCCTTAGCTAAACTATCATTAAATGTTATCCTTAATTGATATTAATATTATTTACTATACACAATTACCTTCGTCGATAGAAATATTGATTTAGCCATAAAACATAGTTTTCAACAACAACTATAACAACAACAGCAACATAATTAGAGGGCTAGCGATGACCATGACAGCACTGAACCATGAAATTACAATTACAACTATGTAACCAAATCCAACGATGATGTCAGTATATACGATGTATGGGATTAATAGAAATGCGTACCAAATCCGGAAATTTAATCCAAGTAAGGGTACTAGCGGAATGATAGACTACCTGTTTTGTATCAGTTTATGAAATTTGAGCCGACACGAGAGATCGAAGAGAAAAGCTTTTAGCCGCCAATGAAACTGTTCATTAAGAAGAAAAAGATGATCTAGGGAAGATGAGGGGTTAGCAAAGTTGAAGAAAGAGAATTCCAGATCTGTGGAGCAGCATGCTGGAAGGAGCGCTTTGACAGCTTGTTGCGTGAAAGAAGAGTTATATTGGACACAAATTAAGAAGAAATTTTTGAAGTGGTCAAAGTGGGTAGAATAGAAGAAAAGAAAAGCAGAAGCAGATCGATATTAGGAATGTTAAATGATTTAAGTATCTACTCATATGTGAACATGATGAGGAAAACGAATACAGAGAACAGTGGAGGCGTTATGTGTTATGGACTTGCCAGCAGGCATTGCACTAAGAGGGAGCGAGCGAATTAGAGAGAGAGAAAGAATGAGAGAGAGAGATTAGGAGTATAAAATGTAAATGTGAACATCATACTTCCAGGATCTTTCTTGATTTCATATTGCATGTAGTCAGCATAGAGGTAGTTGTCATAGAGATCGAGGAATTCCAGAGTTCCGTTGTCGACTTGTTGCTGCAGCAGTTGCACAGCATCAAGAGCTCTCGGTTCAGAGCCCTTTGCAATCTCAAAATCCATGATCAGGGTTCCTAAGAGAACAGTTACTGTAGTGTACAACATCTCGATATATGAATACACCTCAAATGTCAGTGAGTTTCTTTCGCCTATGATGGGTATGTGTAGCGTCAAGCTCAGACGCGCAAGGAATCTCGACAAAGAATACCATACTACCCAGCAAAATCAACAGATTAATGGGTTCTCACGCAATCTACACATAAGCATACTGGCATCAATTTTACTTAACCTGTATTTCGAATATACTCAAAGAAGCTTAGTATTAACAATAGTCTCAGATTGTTGTGTAGCTTTCTTTATATGCACTTTATAAAAATATCAAATAAACTCTACTACTTCATTAAATACATCCTATAAGGCAACATTTTAAACGTACTTTGGGATTTTAACATAAGAATGTATCTACAGTGTAGAAACTCTTTATTTTATCAAACTTGAACAGGTTCATATTCACTAATAAAATAAAACTTAAGTAAAACAAATGTATCGTCTGACTTGCCTTGAAAATACCTGGCTGGAAAATCTGTGCTTTCATATTGATTGATTTGCACCTTTAGAAAAACGAAATATATAATTATATGTAACAAAGAATTTATTAAATACTCATAAGAAGTCGGCGAAGAAGAAGATAAGAAGAAGAAGAAGTAAGAGGAACAACAACAACTTCTCACAACTTTTTCTTCGGTAAGTCGGTAAGGCACTCGACTGTGGATCAGTATGTGCGGAGTTCAAATCCTGGGCTCGCCTGTCACTGACATCGCTTTCGAGTGAGGAAACTGACGTTAACCTTAGCTGTACCAGCTGCTGTATATCATACTAAGTCTAGCGTCTGTTTCTGATGACAGGATTGTTAGAAACGGTTCAGCTTGATGATGATGATGGATTCAAATAGAACCCATGGCTTCTTACTTCTCAAGCTAGTATGTTATCAATTCAGCTATCTAAACTAGCACCAAAAGCGTTAACACTAATATTGGTAAGATTTAATGAAAGAGGTGCACGGTAAGATTTTCCTACCGTTGTGAGGCCCTTGAACAAGCTTCACGAGGCTCAGTCTACTCTGGCTAATGTTGGTAACCTCCGAGACACAGCCGAGGAGTCCCAGTTCATCGGCTTTACCTTGCGCCACTACGTAATCCAGCATGCTCGAATTGTACGGAGTCATCAGAGTCAGGCTTACTGCGACAGATTTATCTGACAGGATATGGATAGCAGTGGAGACTGAGGTCGTGTAGGCTGTGGTGCCGTTGTCTCCAGAGAAATCTGTAGTGTTGTCATCAGTAGTGTTGTCTGTAGTGTCGTCTGGTATAGGGTATGATGGAGTATTCGTCGGCAAAGTATCACTAATGACCACCACTGTAACACCCATCGACGGTGATGCATTTTGTGTACTGTTGTTCGTAGTTGTAAATGAGGATACTTCAAAACCAGACGTTTTGAGTCTAGTGGAAGAAAGAGAAATTGAAGGATTGTCTGATGCAGGAAATCTGGGCGTCGGAGTAGAAGAAGCGGAAATCGAAGTGCTGGAAATATTCAATGATATATCTGTTGAAGTTGATGGAACAAATCTAGCAGTTGATGTAGGCGATGATTGTGTCATTTGAGCAGACGTTGGTAATGGTGGAAATGTTGGTGTGTTTGTTATTGATGATTGTATTGGAGAAGAGCTTGTTGTCAGAGGCTCGAAGAATCCAAGCGTGGTAGGCCTTGAATGGTGGGATAAAAGAGTGGTATTAGTTGTTGATAGATTTTCCGACGTATGAGGAGTCAATAGAGAAGAGCTAAGAGCAGTCGCTGGTGGAAATCCCGGAGTGACGGAGAGTACAGCTTGTGTGTCGGGAAGAGTTGGAAAATCCGCTGCAGCTGCATTCTTAGTCGCAGTAGGCACTAGAAGGAAAGGTAGAGTCGTTGGCTTTGATCTGAATATAGTTGAAGATTTAGAGAATGTAGAGGTGTCGTCACTCAAACCTAAAAAAATTACAATGTTTAGTCACAAGGTTTTAAATTACATAATTGACATCGTTGCTATTATCAGAATCTGATTATTGATATAAATTTCTATTTAATAGTCGCCTCCGTTTAAAGATGATCTCTTTATTAAGAGCTTTTCTTCAGTTCTTACGTGAGTACAAATTACCATAAGTCTGGCAACGACGTCATTCGTCTCAACAAAAACCCTAATCTATCTGACAACTAGGCAATGGTCTAATTAAAGATCATAATCTATCTGACAACTAGTCACTAGTCTAATTGAAGATCATAATCTATCTGACAACTAGGCACTAGTCTAATTGAAGATCACAATCCATCTGACAACTAGGCACCAGTCTAATTGAAGATCATAATCTATCCGACAACTACGTACTAGTCCCAATAAATATCTAAATCTATCATATTTTGGCTCCCGGGTACTTGGAAATAACTAATAGGAGTCAAATAAGTACATATATGGTCAATCAATGAAGGGTAGGTGGCTGAGCCATTAACAGTGCAGCACTTTACTGACGAATTGTTACCGCTAGTTGTTAAGTCTCCAGTGCCATATTTCTTCATAATGGTATGCGAAGAATTGCTGGTAAAGTATTTCATTGGCAATGAATTAAATTTAAAGAAAACTCTTTAGTGGATAGTAACCTAACGCATCCTATATTCAAAATGGAATTTAAGCAAAATATAATCAATTGAGGCATACTTACTTCTTTCTGCACTGAATCCTATTAATATCTGAAATATTCAAACACCCATATACATTTGAAGTGGAAAAGGTAAAACAAAACACTCAATATAGTGAAATGATCAACTATGTTGACATCTATCACTTTTAATGCCACATGTTTAAAGATTAAATCGTTAGGCAATTTAGACCATTTTCCGTATAACCAGTCCAGTGAATGTCCGAAATTTTACTCTCAGATCAGCATGAAAATAGCAAATAATTTTTTAAACCTTTTTAGACAGGTAAAATAGTACGATTTCATAGCCGGGCTGATTAAGAGTTTGTATGTTAATTAATTTTGCCTACTCTTCATACAAATTAGTTACAATTAACTTTTAAACGATGTCTTAATTATAGTCTTCTAAAATTAGCCAATATATAATCACAAATTAATTTTAATATTTAGATTGACAATAATTTCAATTTAATTCTTATCTTCAAAATATTTTCATAATTATGCACTACTTGTCATTAAATTTTCAATTTATATAAACCTCTTTTTATACTCCTCTTTGGCATTTTTCTATAATGCATAAAAGTTAATTGGAGAATTATTCTCTGCGTAGACGCATTTAGTTCATTTGGCAAAAGCTTTAAAATATTAGCTATGCAATAAAATATTAAGTTCATTAAAAATTATTTAATTGATACAATGAAGATTGATTATTTTAGTTACTGTTCCGTGTGCTGTCAATTCTCACAGGTGAAGACTGTCTAATACGATGTATAAAATCAGATACCACAAAAAATGCAGCTGCACGACATTTCATAGCCACCATCCTGTAAAGCTGATCTGTTATCCACCTTTGACTAGACATTTCTAACCGGTGAGTTACTGCTCCGACATTCAAAGAAAGTTTTCTCAAGTATTGACTTCCATAATCACTTCATAAGTTCCGCAACACGAAAGTTTGAGTTCTCGAAACTTTCCTTAGATTATAACACGTTATGTGCATATAACTAATGGCGGATGTAGGCCTATTTGCACAATCTGTTACGTAAGTTTAATCATCAGTACTAAAATGCAACTCCGTATTAGGCCTCTACTTTCTGCATCATTGCATCGAAAAAGTAATGTCAAATTTAATACAATAAATTACATTAACTAAGTAAGGAGAATGTGTCTTATATTGGATTAAGGAAAAGGATTTTAACTTGTCAACAAGCCATTGTAGCTTGTTGACAAGTTGGTTAGCTGTTCTACATGGATCAGTAGGTGCAGAGCTCAAACCTAGTGTTGTCCCCGTCACTAACATGCTATTCGAGCAGGAAACTGATAATAAACTTAGCCTTAGCCTAATAAATTTCAAAAAGTATATTGAGTAAATGGGTCCAATATGGGAAATTTGTGTGGGCCCAATTTAGGAAACGATCGACAACTTTACAAAAACAATAATTATACATAATATTCTAAAGATATACTAACATTTTCAGAAACAGCAATATTTGCTAGTAATGTGTATTGTGATAGAAAATGAAATATTACACAAATTTTAGAGAATGTTACCTTCCAGCAGGAGCTTAAGAACTAAACCGCAATATTTTCATCAAAGTCTCGTTTTTTCGCTAAGTGATTGTAGTACAGAGACATGCATGAGTATATTCGGCAAAAATGCAAAAAGGGAGTGTTTACTAAAGACCTTTTCGTTGAGTTATTAGTTAAGGTTATTGCTGAGACAGAATTCTATATAGATGGGGGGCGGGGGTCCAATTTAGGAGACGGCCCGATTTAAGCAACCTTCCCTTACCATAAGGACTTTAAAACATAATATGCATAATTAATTCAAGATTCTCTCGTTCTACTACTTATTAGTTGCAATGTAAAGGCACATATTCCTACTCAACAATTATATTTAAGCTCAATAAAGAGAGCATTATCAGAGATTAATATAGAAAGTTGATCTTATGTCAAATGATATTTAGGGTATAGAGAAAAAGGATTATGCATGTATATTAGGGGCTCCCTCACTCTCGGCTCTAGCTTACCTTCTTGTTTGTGTACAATTTACTATCTAGCAATATATTTTAGCCCAATTCTGCAACGATATGCAAGCACCACAGGCGCTTAACGACGTATATGCGAATCAATTGTAATTAAGGATTTGTTAACTTTGTTAAACCAGTACAATTATTTTGTGCCATTGTACAATAAGTAATTCTACAAAGCAATACTAGATTTATGATTGAATGAAGATAATTGCCAGAATGGCTCTTTTGATTCATTTGCGAATAATTTCACTTTGGGGCGATATACAAACAGAAGGATGCATTTCTATCAAATCCTTTTACACTAGCTGTAATTTTTTCTAATCCGCTCGTTTAGTCACACATTGTTCACCCATAAATACAAGTAAAACTGCAAATCTAATTATCTGGAAAATAAATCTCTCAATGCATTGCTACTGGCTGTACTTTGGTGTTGAACACAATTTCGTTATCATTTGTTAACTAAGATCTTAAATAACAAAAACTTTCATAAGGCATGAGAATATTGATTTGTACTAATTGGATTGCTGAGTGAATAGCAAGCTTGCCTGATAAATAGGAGGCAACCTGTTCGAATGTCATCCGTACCGTCTCTAAAAGTGACCGTTATAGTACTAGGTGGACGTTAAACTAAAATTTAGATGCTAATGTCACTATCGAACTAAAATATCATAAATAATTAATCTGTGGCTGTCTCATTCATAGTTTTAACAATTCGAGGATATTGGCATTAAATAATTAAATTTCGACTAATTGTCCAAAGGGCCTGCTTCTCTTTAAAAGTTATACACATAAATTAGCTCAACTTTGTTAGTAAACTAACTGATCATTACAGTTATATGCAACTAACGACAAAATTAATAATTTATTAATTTTTCTTATTGTTAATGAGCATTATTATTATCAATAATAGTGAAACTATCATCGCAATAAGTGCCAAACTTGTACAGTTCACTAATGAGATAAAAAACCTCAACTCAAGCTATTGGGTCCTACATACTGCTAATAATGAGATACACTACTTTCGTAATATTAACAATAGCTAGAACGTAAATTAGTATAAGCCCAACACATAGTATTAGCCCTGTTGCGCAGTTGAATGAGCTCTCACCTTAGGCCCAATATATAATAATACTAGGGCGAGCACAGGACTGGTGTTAGATACATATAAACGATACAATGCACGAGCAATGTACAACGAAGTGCAGCTCATACAAAACCCGTCAGTACGAAGCTTTTGTAGTTAGACTTCTCGCTTGACTGACGATTACGCAGACGATATTTCTTAAATTTGTATACACGCAGCCATTTAGTCTAGATTGTTGTAAATAAATGCCATATAAAATTGGAGATGGGCAATATTATTGTCTGTCGATTGCATAGTCCATCGGTTAATATTATGTGTCTTTATGCATATATCTTCGCCCCATGGTAAATGCATCTGAAGAGCTATATGTAATTGCCACATTTAATTGAAAATACTCAAGTATCTTTAAATTACTTTGCATGTAAATCGATAACAAGAGAGTAAAGAAGGCAAAAGCATGTGAAATTATCAAGATGTTTTTTTTTCACTGTAATGTGGGCATGTACGCAAAAATGTCCAGTTCAATCTAAATAAATTACTCAATAAATTCCTCAATAAATTCCTCTTGCAATTTGTGTGGAGACTAATTGCAAGAGGAATTTATTGAGGAATTTATTGAGTAATTGAGTAGTCACACAATGTTATTATCGTTCTGAATATTAAGCTTTCGAAAAGTTTAGAAATTGAAAAACCAATTAATCCAAATATAGCAATTTACACAAATCTGTATTTTATGAACGCAATGAGCTCACTACAAACATTGTCAATTGCCTCCTATGGCCTGGCGCAGTTGTTGTTGAATTCAAATATCCATGGAGCAAAATTCTATAATGTTAGATGAGCTACTGGAGATCTCAATAGATAATATCCTAAAGGCTTAACTCGTAAGAGTCAACTAACTATAATTTTCGCGACGAACTCGTTTGGCTCAGCTCGCCATGAAATATTCCAGTTGTATGCGCTGACGTCATATTCTCGCATAAAATCTTCGGCGTATATAACTACTGGGCAAATAACGTCCAACTCGCTACCTTTTTAATCGTCTATAGTTGGTACGCACATCGAGCCAGTATTGCGATCACGATAGCGGCTCGTCGTTTGTCTATCCCGGGATCCCCTTTAATTACAACCGGGCTTAAGCTTTATTCAAGCTATAGATAGAAAACTTTGCTACAGGCTACACATAGCCATTAATAAAAGTCCGGATTTCTGTAGCAACATAATTCTTAATTAATTGAACTCTTCAGTTATAATTTTTCTTCAAACATTTGTTTCTAGTAAATTTTCGAAAGTAGGCTACTCCTAAATTGTGATTTTATCAACCACAATCCAGAGAATATAAAATAACTATTTTTTGGAAAACAGTATTATGTTTAAAATAGAATAGAAAGCCAGAATGGGAACCTGTAATGCTCTCATCAAAGTCTATGAACTAATTTTATTTTCTTATATCGATTTTCAACAAGTTTAGAAGCGCTCTACTGCTTCTGATGCAATAATTCATGCGCCGTCGGTCTAAAATAATATCGCAGCAATAGTATTTATTTGAAAGTCCCAGAAATTATTAGTCGGAGTCTAAATATTCAGTTTCTCAGGAGCTTTTCAGTTTACGAAGGTTCAGACTAAGTCAACATAGGCATGACTCATCCACTGAGTCGTGCATATGATAGTATTAAGCCAATATTATTCGCAGAACTTCTTGTCTACACTGTTTCATAAAGTTTAATAATATACTTTTAGAGAGTTTATAACCGAATCACGAATTTTCGAACAATAATCGTGTAGGCTACTACTTTAATACTTAATCTGTTTAATACTTTTTCTAGCAAGCTAGAATACATTTTTAATGTCCAAAATTATCGTACAAAACTTATCGGTTTATTGTTTAATATCATCGATCCCATTTGCACCGCTGAAAGAACCGACAGTAAAACTTCACACAATGATCTTGGGTCAACGGCGTAGGCCCTATATTGTATTTATACAAGGACGATCCGTAAAAAGTCCATTTCAGTTTAAACGATTAAAAACCTAGCCGACAGCCTAATAAACGTTCAACTGACGCCAAATAATTCATTGGCCTGACTGGGAGGCACTGTATTTGAACCATGCATGTATAAATCCGCAGTCGGGCAACTTGCCAAAGAGCCACCAGCTCAGCCCTGATTAGATGAGCCTGATGTGAATGTCTCAATAGCGCAATGGTTAAGGGTGTAGATAACGTCATGAAGTTTTAAATGACAGACCCAGAGGTGAATCGAACTCTCGTGGGTTCGATTCCCAGCCGCGCTGATCTGAGAGTAAAATCTCAGACATTCACTGGACTGGCTACACGGAAAATGGACTAAATTGCCTAACGGATATAACATGTGGTATTAAAAGTGATAGATATCAACATAGTTGATCATTTCACTATAATGTGTGTTATTAATATTATTATTATTATGTGGATCGAATTCTTGATATAAAACCAGCTTCACGTCAGAGATTATTCTCTTAGAACCGGATCTTTATGAAAAATTGTAGCCTAACTTCATATGAAAATTCACTAATTTACTCATAAATATATAAACTAGGAAGAGCATTAAAATGAACTCGAATTATCTACTAAAAAGCTCTTGCGAAATCATAAGATTTAGTAAAAATTGATGATGATGTGAGGTTGATGTGAGAAAATGCTTACGTTCACGAGTTAACAAAAGTATATAAATCTTTAACGCTACAAAGATAGGCTACTATCAATTAAGCAAAATATATGGTACTCAGAAATAGGCTCGAAATAAATCGTTTGTTAACCAACAAACCGTGTTGTGCTCGGGTGTGGTTGGACCACTGCAGAATAGGGCAGCCGCAAACAATCTGCCATGTGTACGTAAGAGGCGACTAAAGGCAGGAGTTGAGGATGGCTAGAGGGGACCCACCTCACCATGAAATATTATCCCCAGGATTAAATGGTAATTAATCCACCTAACTGAGGAAGGCAACGGGAAACCACCTCAGAAGCCATATTTTTCCCAAGCTATAGGCTATATAAGGCATAGATAAGGCATAGTCATTGTGAAGGGATTAACTTGTTAATCTAAGAAGTGCTCTTATGGAGCGAGAAGACAGACTTTGAGTATGAATATGTACCTTGAACCTGCCGCTTGGCAGTGCACTGAAGAAGAAGAAGAACCAACAAACTTTAACAGCTAACCAAACCAGCTTCTCGCTATTGCATCCCGCTGTTTGATAAATAAACAAATAATATTTACACAAACAGAACTAGTAGGAGAGTATTTGAAAATAATATTTTGCTTTTAAGCCTTTCATTTAAGCCTACGAGTTACAAAAGTTATCAAATTAAAAATCTATGTATAGGATGTCGGAGACTTACTGACCAGTTCTAAGGGGAATTGATTATTGGTCAAAGGACCACTGGAGTAGTCCTTTAAAATTCATAGCGTTACCTAATGCAATTACACGCTGAGCTATTAATACATTCATAAATACTAAATCCATACTGAAGGTTTAATGCTGATCGCCGTATTATAGAGAATTCTACTTGTAGAGAGGGTATAGGTAATATAGAATTATTTAAATCGCACAATAGCTGCGACTAAGCTTTTGTTGTCTCGTCTTAAACAGTATTGAGTCGTTTTGCAAGTTATGTGATTACCCTACCAGTCTATTAGTATTGCATTCTTATTGTTGCCATTAATACCGTAGATTGATTCTAAAAGTCAGTGATCTCGTAAACAAGGTTATAATACCCCAAGCTCTTTCAGTTAGGTCAGTGTTGATTTGCAATGGAAATTGTACGCTTAAAGCTAAACAAATTATTATACCTATCTCCTTTACGGAAGAATTACTCATGGCTCAGTCCAGATTACCAACAATGAAACTATAATGCAGGGGTCAATAAAACAAACAAAAAAGCAATATTTAACTTACTCTTTAGATGAGAGCTGATCAGTTCCCGATCATCCTCTCTTCATATAAACCATTTCATTTCGTAAAATTTACCCCTTCGATCCTTGTCATTTAGGTACCAGCTCAACTTTAATAGTCTTAAATGTTCTACCTAACGACAGGTCCAATGTTCGTATTCTCAGCATGCAATCATATTGACTACGAAACATATAATGATACCAATCTATAAACCTAGTGATCACATCCAAAAGACAATGTCTTTATCAAAAGAATTCTGTAGAGAGAGAATGAGAATAGTGAATTCTTTTTCAAAAGAATTCACTAGCTAAATCCTGCTTTAAACCAGGATTTAGCTAGTGAAAGTGTAGTTTCTGAGACGGGTTTTCTTCTGCAGCTTATTCGCCTATAACGACACGCGCAGTTTACGATAGGTCTATTTAGCAGATATCCGGAGACAGCAAGGACAACCTTATGTAGGCCTATAATCATCTAGGTCACAATTTTGGTTGTTATTGCATATTGAGTGATATAAAAACTCTGCATTAAAATTCTTGGCCTAGTGGAAGAATTTTAGCAGCAAACATAGATTTACTGAGTCATCAGAGTGCTCTACGACAATCACATGTGGCCGTCGAGGTATGTCGTAAAACTCATAACGGTCTGACAGGTTAGAGTTAGAGTGTTCGCCGCGGAAGCAAGTGTCCGGGGTTCAAATTTTAGTTGAATCAACGCGCAACCCACACCACGTGAGCTTAGGTTTAACGTACATAACTCAGAATGTGCTGAACCGAAATATTTCACTTTACAAACATGAATATTGTCGGGAGAATAGAACCTACCAGTCGACCGAATTTCACAGCTGATTAAAAGAATCTCAGTCATACTCGTTTCAACAGCAACTCTTAATGTAATACAGTCAGCATTCAAGTGATGTCTACAAGCAGGTTGAACGAGTGCGCAATAGGATAAGAAGAAGGATCAGAAGAGGCGTTAGGAGTAACCATTCAGCAAAGGATAGATAAAAACAATAAAGATATTTGTAAGAGAAAACAACAGAACAAATCAGCTGAAGATAATATTAATCATCAGATTTAGAAGCTGAGACATAATGAAATGACTACAATTAAATGTTGAGAGAAAATTATGACAACGAGATATTTATATTAAAACTTATATCACAGTCATCACAAATACTAGCAAATGAAATTGTCATTGACAGGGTCTTCAGATACAGTTTCTATATTTTACAGGTCAAGCAAATTAAATCTACTCTTATAATTTCGTATATTAATATCGACTCGGTTAGAGATTTCAAGACTTTTATATTATACTCTAAATAATTAATATACTGTATGCATGTTAATATTACATCATACAGGCTTTTGTCGACCGACTAGAACAGTTAATATCACTCACGGGCATAAATATTATTAGTTGAAAATACGAATCTATGAGGCTTTACAAAAACTAGACTTCAGGCAGATAAACAAAATCTACAAATATAAACAATGCTATCGACTAGAACTCTGGTACTCTAGGAACACAGTAAACAACACATAGCAAACTGAAATAGCAAATAAGATGTTAACCAACTCATCAGTAACAAGTGCTTGTAGCAATTTAAATAAGATAACTTCATCGCAGAAAAAATCAGTACAATGCAATAGTGATATGCACAAAAAACTGCTAGTGGATATAATGCTCTGCGTGTAATGACCCCTTGAAATAATTTCTAATGTGTCCAATGAAATGAGAAAATTTAAAATAAAATAATAATCAGTAATATTTGATAGAAATCTACATTAGAAATATATAACCAATTCTGAAGGAAATTGAAAAATCTCCTTTAAATATCCCTTCAAAACATGTGAGCGAGTCGTTGAGAGTGAGTACCATACACACATTAGCAGCACAGCAACAATAAGTAGTAAAATACTAACACTTAACCACATCAACAATTCATACAATAGTCAAACAAAGATTATTGAAAAAAAAGATTTTGACAAATATTCCTCCAGTAATTCAAGTCCATATATCAATAACCGAAAATACTGAGGCAGGCAGGTCGCTATGTCGTAAGATATCCAAAACTGAGAATCCGCTTTCAAGAGATGAAGCCGTCGTTAACATCATCTTTTTATATCTCAATTATTAAAAGAAATCCTATCAAAAACACAAATTCATCCAACAAAACAGAATCCAAGATCGAGCAATTAGCCAAAATAAATGATAATAGCAAGGCTATATCAAGTAGTACAAGTTTAGCCCGTCAACACGCGTTCTCTTCAGCAGTAGAACGACTCCAGAAACGCTAGCTGTGTAGAAGTCATATAGTCGAACCTAGGTGATCACAGTGGGTTCATCTCGCCCAGTGAACTGCTGTAGCTGAGACATCTCCAGGGCTATACCGACCAGCGGCTGTAGCATTTCCTGTACACAGAACCATAAAAAGCCTAGCTCTACGTCTACATTTACGTCATCTAGATAACAGCTGCTACAGGGATAACTAGGGGTCTAAAACAATATACCAGCATAATTGGATTATAGGCCCTACAGCTATAGAAATTATTCTTGCCATTGAGCTGAGACAGGGGCTTGTAGGCAAGTAGTTCGACAGTGGATCAGTAAGAGCAGGATTCAAACCAGTGCTTTCCTCATCAACTTCAATTAAATTAAATTAAATTAAATGGCTTCGGTCTTTTTGACAAAAAGCAGACTTTAAAACTACATAAAATACAAAAACACGAGAGGGCAGCACCTGTGCACGAGAAACATTGCAGCACATCTTTATCATCACACAACATTCATTCTAATCATCAAGTTTAGACACATTGTCTATAAAACGATTAGACAAGAACTTGGAGACAGTTTAGCTAGTCTATCAGCACAGTGATATGCGAGTCTGGCTCTTCAAAACAACTAAGAATATGTATATAATCTTCTAAATGGAGCTCTAAATGATTTGTTGCAGCTGGATGAGAACGTCACGTGACTCGCGATCAAACACTAGGTCAGACGAACCTGAGCCTCCTTCTCGACGAGGTCTTCATGTGACTCGTAGCTGTCGATGTAGAGACGCAGAGTCGCCCCGCTGCTGCCCGTCCCGCTGATCCTGTACACGATACGAGACCCGTCCTCAAACGTTATCATGATGCCCTGCACAAGCAAAACTAGTTAATAATAAGCGTTATCATGATGCCCTGCATGAAATAAATTCATGATTGAATCAATCAATGCACAATTTCAGTCAACAAAACTGAATAAAATTTAAATCTAGAATGTTTATAATTTAACCTTCTCACTGTACCAAATATTAAATCTGCCATGGGCAGACGCCCCTTCATGTTTTCTGCTCCGACTATATGGAACTCTCTGCCACAAGACCTTCGATCTTATAATTGTATTGGTACTTTCCTTGGCAATCTAAAAACCCATCTCTTTCCGCCATAGGTCTAAATGTTGACCCGCTTGCCTTGGATCTTGGACTTGCACTGTGGTCTCTGTGTACTCAGTCGTCATCGCGTGGTGCTTTGACGCCTGTTTGTGTAGTGTCTGCAAGAGACGTCCCTGACATTGCCTTATGGCGAGGAACTGGACGTTAAATTCTTATTGATTGATTAATTGAAAAGTAACTAACAGACTTAAGTTAGCATTGAGACCTGACAGACGATATACGAAAAGGTCTGTAAACATAATCATAAGTTAATATCGCTAAAGAAACGAGCCTGATTATCAGCGACGCTGCCATCTATAGGATCAGTATAACTGAAGTCAGCAGCACTGGCAACAGTGAAGGTCTTGCCGTCAAGCTCGTAGACTCTGCCCACGATGGTTGGATCACTGATGAGCTGATTCAGGTGAGTTATCATACCCTCACCTCCCTCTGTTGAGCAATTCTCATAGTCGTATCTATAACATCAGTGCAATTAAATGTTAACATCCCCTCATGAGCAATTCTCATAGTCGTATTTGTAACATCAGTACAATTAAATGTTAGCGCCCTCTGATGAGCAATTCTCATAGTCGTATCTATAACATAAGTGCAATTAAATGTTAACATCCACTGACGAGCAATTCTCATAGTCAGATTTATTGATAGAGAGATCTCATAATCAGATCAGAGTTATCTTTAACATCAGAGCGATTAAATGTTATACATCTTCTGATGAACAATTCTCATAGTCGTATCTATAACATCAGTACCATAAGTACAATTAAATGTTATACATCTTCTGATGAACAATTCTCATAGTCGTATCTATAACATCAGTACAATAAGTACAATTAAATGTTATACATCCTATGATGAACAATTCTCATAGTCGTAACTACAACATCAGTACAATTAAATGTTTGGCATATGTAAAAGCTAAGATGTAAAACAATTACTGGCAAGAAAACCTGATCACTAAACGAGGCAGATGAGCGATAAAAATGACAGAAAAGTGATTAAAATAGAATTAGTTTAAGTAAAAAGAAGTGCTTTAAACATACGTGGAACGATAAAAAAAGGCAGCTAAGGTTGCAAAATTTCTAAAGTAGGTAAGAAAAGTAGAGTCCACATACTGAAGTGAAGCCGTTGAGACATCGAATAGACTCGAGTCAAAGGAAAGTTTAAGCAAGTGCTAATGAGTAAATAGTGCTTCAATAGATTAGAAAAAAAAAAAAAAAGTGCAGTAAATGATACATTGGATCAATAGAGAAAATTGTTATATCGTATGAGAGTCATAGAATCGTGGGCTTAGCCAGTAGAAAGTTCCGTTGTGGATCAGTAGATGCAACTGTTCAAATCCTTAGCTCCTCTCATCACAAATATGCTTTCGAGACAGGAAATTGTCGTTTAATAGGACTTTAGCTTTTAGAAAGCCAGTGACAACCATTAATATTATAGAAGAGCAGTGTGAGCTTAGTTACTCAAAGTTTACCTTGTGAAGAAATTTCGCCCATACTTCGTCCAATGGTCTTTCAGTATTTCCTCAACTGTCATTTGTCTCCCTGCCAGAATAGAGAGCCAGGCTAGGGCAGCCCAAAGACCATCCTTCTCTCTATTACAGGCACACTTACATACACGTAAACTGCACGTGCATAGTGCACACATACGTGGAGAGTCAGGCTATCAGCTAAAAAACAATCATTTTCTCTATTACAAGCACACGTACACACATATACAAATTATACATGCATACATGCATATACTGAAGCACACATAGAGAGATCAGATAGGGTTGCCTCTGACACTACAAACGTATTTATGACAACATATATTCACAAAAACATACAATTATACATAAAAGACTGAAGTTAGACAACGAATGAAGCTAGGAGTCCATTACAAAACTTTCTTAGAACATTTATATTAAGCTAATACATACGCACACATGTACTTACTACTTCAACCTACACAGATATACATTCAAAAACGCACACACTGAACCAAATAGCTAAGCAACTACAAAGATATATAATTAAATATCACGCTAGAAAAATGTAACTCAACAGCATAGATCCTCTATTAGAGGATTAAAAGTCAATTTCTAGAAATTTTAAGAACAAGCAAACACCAAGAGACTATGGTATCAAGCGCAGTATAAACACTGACCATGTATGATAACAGAAGGATATAATGACTGACTTTAATGAAGGCATGGAAGCACGTAGAATAGGGGCTGAGATCAGTGCAATCTTATTTATGACATATAGACCACAACCCAAAAACGACCAATTTAATTCCTGCTTCACTAATCCAGTCCAGCAGAAAGTTCAGATAATCTACTCTAGACTCTTGCTTTCATAGTACTACATGCATATTCACACACCTGATGTGATCTGAGCCAGTACCAAAGCTTTCTTCTCCACACAGTGATACTCTACCGGCATCCATCAGATTTCCAAAGTACTTCCATCCAGTCGGCACCACATGTATCTCTAAGTGCTTGGCTACGGCAACTCTGCGTTAAGTATAAATATACATAAATATATCATGATATTAAGAAGGTCCATCTCCCAATGATGACAACGTCAGTAATGTCATTTCATATAAACAGAATTTAGAATTGCAGTATGGATAAAAGAGTGATACAATTCCATTAAACTTAGAAACAATTTAATGAAGTATATGATTTAACAAACAGTAAACAATGGATACACCACAAATCAAATATGTCATAGCTTCAAATATGAACATTAGTGCTTCTTGTGCGTCAATAATTTTACTCATTCTAAATTCGTGCTTATGAATACTTCATCTAAGTACTATGATATTCAACAAATATTCAACCCTCCCAAATCCCTTAAAAAGAGTAGGACGTTATTCAAAGAACAAATTTAAATATATTCCACCGACAATAATCTCAGCTAACAACAGGAACATATCCATGTAGGACACAATCTTTCACAGAATAGTAATTAACATACAATACCAGTTAAAACTTGTCACAGTATACTCTATAGACTAACAATAAAACACAAACCACACGTTGTTAAAACCAAAAACTGAGAAAGTTTATATGGCAGACTAACCTGTCAAGGGCTCCACTGGTTGGCATGCTGCGAGCAAAACCTCTCGGGGGATTTTCTCTGAAGTATGGAATGAATTCAAAGTTAGCTCCAATAACGGCCACAGAGTCGCACGGAGACACGAAGAAAGCATTGTGACCCAGCACCATGTTACGATCCTGCAGAAATGCACATTTGTCACACATAAATTACACTGAAAATATCATTGGGAAATTTAAATTTCTATTTCTCAATCATACAGTTAATATTAAATATTGCACAAATAAAGATTAGAATTATTAGGTCTTTTGCACTTGGCTTTCAGACAAGTTCAATAGTTCTTATAACGTCAATCGTGGCATCATCGTATTTAATTTAGGCTACGTTTCTTCTAACTGCTCACCAACATTCCTGGGTTATGCTCAGTTAAGATTAAGGTAATAAAATGTTAATGCCCTGAAAGCGTTTTGTATATATATACATATTAACTAGAAAATTCATAGTTTTATTTTCTTCTTTGTTATGTTAAGTTTATGCTTCATTTTTATTGGAAATTAATTACATATTCTATAGCAGTGAAGTAATGAAAATCTTACAAGGACTGATGAAGTTTAAAATGGGTAGAGCTGCAGCTGGAAAATAAGAGGAGTACATGTTTAGAAAAGCAGAAGTTGACAAGCTATCGACTTCAGTATGTGCTTTGTAAAAGAATACTAACCAAATGAATAGCACAAGAGTCTACCAAAAGGAAAAGTATTAGATATAATTTTTATTGCAAGTAAAAATTCCAACATATTTAAGCATAATATTGCAAAACAAAAATTAATAAATAAACATACACCATCTCCATCAAATGCAAATCCAATGTCATGCAGGCCTTTACTCATGTCATTTACAAGCTCAGAAGCATAAGTGAGGTTGGGATCAGGGTGGCCTCCACCAAAGTCTGGCAGTGGCACACAGTTCATAGCATCACCCTCCGGCATTCCCAACTCATCACACAGTATGCGCTTCACATAAGGGCCAACAACTACAACACAACGTGTCAGTAATCAATCAATTCATCACATAGCATGCGCTTCACATAGGGGCCAACAACTACAACACAACGTGTCAGCTATCAATCAACTCATCACATAGTATACGCTTCACATAGGGGCCAACAACTACAACACAACGTGTCAGTAATCAATCAACCCATCACATAGTATACGCTTCACATAGGGGCCAACAACTACAACACAACGTGTCAGTAATCAATCAACTCATCACACAGTATACGCTTCACATAAGGGCCAACAACTACAACACAGCGTGTCAGTAATCAATCAACTCATCACATAGTATACGCTTCACATAGGGGCCAACAACTATAACTCAATATGTCGGCAATCAATCAATTCACTAAAACATCCATGATTCCATCAAACCTTCAATTAGTGCAGCACAGTTCATGCCAAGAACTTAGAGCATTTTCAATTTATCACAATAACATGTCTCTAACACTATAATTATCATTTATTCATGATTTAATTGTCCCTGACATCATCCTTGTATGAGGAAATGGACGTTAAGCATTTATTATTATTATTCGTTTAGATTAAAATAGCTTTAATATTAATAGTTAATTGGTTTTACATAAAGCAAAGCAAATGCATAAACAGATGTATCATATAAAATAATCAAGAGCATAAAAATACAAGGTGTTAAGATGCAGTTTTCAAGAAATTGAGCATATCATAAAAATTAGAGTAGCAGTAATCAAACGATGGAAATTAAATCAGCAAATCTCTAAACTATGCAGCGACACAAGGCTCACAATCAACATCCTAACCAAGGTTATCTCGTTATATCTGCAACAAATGAGGGTCAAATGATAAAGAAGCAGGTCAAGGTTGCTGAAATTGAAATTTGGACACATATCAATCCGATGTTTTCAAATCTTTTTTTTAAAGATTTGTTAAATCTTTTTTAATACAATTTTTTTACCTTGTAAAAAAATTGCATTGTATGTCTCTCAAATGCTCTGCCAATTGGCAAGTCCAAGCACACTATTGATTTACAAGTTAATCCATTTACAAAAGGACATGCCTTCTTTACCTATAGGCCTACATCAATTTAGTCCATCGCTTGAGAATAATAAGGCCTCTGAGGCAGCATCCCATTGACTCCTTCAGTTCTTGCTCAGTCATTTCTAATGACACTTGCTACTTATGGTTGCTCTAACTTTCATTGGCCCGGACATAAGAAAGGTAGTAGGGGCATTCCATCTTCCTCTGAAGCAACGATGCAAACATGCTTCAACTCCTCACCTCACTCACAATGCACAACCTTTTCTCTTCCTTCCCGCTTTTTTTATGACAGGTAGTATTGCATGCAAATAGCGAATAATGGCATGTTTGAAGTAGTATTGTACAGCAATTTAAATCCATTTATACATAACTTATCTCATGCATGAAGTTAATCGAACACACCTCCATGCATAGCATTGCACACAACACCAAGCTTTCCTCTGCCACTGATGCCCTCTGTCAGCAGATTTCTGATGGAATGAAAGTCAAATATCTGCTTCATCAGCCTCGTGTAGTCCTTAACAGGGTCGATGACCTGTAGCACAAACTTACCCACTCTCTCGACCTCCCACGCACGAGACTCTATGTTAGAGAGATGGATGGCTAGCGGAGAGGTTCTGTACTCAGTCAGCTTCGTGCTCAGCTCATACATCTTCTGCGTCACGTTCTCCTGAGCGGGTCCTATACAGCAAACAGCAGCAAACACTGTGCATTGCACTGACCATCACAACAGTGAGCAGTCTATTAGTAAGAGCAGGGCGATGCTCAAAACACAGCCAGCATACATGAAGAACTGTCTAGCACTAGTGATGAATCACAATTCATCAATTACTTTGATAATATAGTTATATCATGACAGTTATCATTTGAAATCACGATTACTTATTTTCATTTACAAGATTTCATCTTCTTTAAAATTCCTTAGCACTAAAATTATTTCGTTACAGAGAAATCTCTGATTATATTTATACATAAATTGCTCATGTGAATAGAATTTTCAGAAATCACACAGAGCAAACTTACTGTGAAAGAAAATATTACCTAGAGAAAATAAATTATAGCAATTTTAAGGATAACAACAATAAATTTTAAACATTTTAATTAATACACTGTAAATGTTCAGTGTACATACTAAAAAACCCAACCTCCATTTGAAGCATTGAACTTGATTCCAAAATCTTCATTAATTCCTCCAGGATTGTGAGAGGCAGTCAGTATAATTCCACCATCGGCTCTATACTTGCGTATAATGCAGGACACAGCAGGGGTAGAAAGGATGCCATTCTGACCAACAAACACCTTACCCACCTACATTTAATTAAACATTACAGCAAACTAAATCTTATATCCGCATTGACTTTTGTACCTTTCTGCGGTTGTCAGACTTAAAACAAATAAATGAATATTTTCAATATAATAACTTAATTTTTCTGAATTTCAATTCTATGTATCAAAGAATCAATCAAATATTACAAATTAATAGAGAAGAAAATTTGTGATTAATATTCACGAGATCACTAATTTAATCCTATTTAATACACCAATATTAATACAGCAATTTAATTTAATACAATTTAATACATTAATTTGATATGAAATGTCCCAAAGTGGCCAATCAATATGCAATAAAATTCTACGGAATATTACATCTACAATATATATAGAATTATCAAAAATTTGTGTCTCTGCATTTGTCATACAACTCAATTTAGATTTTACTTCTATATGCTCCTCTACCATGCATGAACACAATGCATAGGTCTCATTGTATAGAAAAATTGCATAAAATATCGCTACACTACAAACCCCATTAGCAGCACAGATACGTATAATCTTCTCGGCAGCTTCTCTGCAGTAAAACCTCCCGTCACCTCCAAGCACAAGCCTAGCACCTCGCAGCTGCTCCGGCTCTAGCGCTGACAGCAGAGTTGCCTGGACAAAATTCTCAGTATAATTTGGCTGCATGAAGACACTCGTCTTCTTCCGCAAGCCACTCGTCCCCGGCTTCTGATCATCGAACGGCGTTGTACTAACAACCTTTACTCCTACATTAGCCATCTTGTCTGCTACGCTTTATCAAACTAAAACAATAACAACTTTATATAGTGCTACCATCTATTGTACTGGACTCAATCAAGCTAAGTGCATGAGCTGGTAGCAAATTGGTGAGCCATTCAATTGTGGATTAGTAGGCACAGGGTTTAAATCCAGTAATAATATAACAACAATTAGAGTACTACAATCATCAATGACAACATCGAGCACTATTGAGACAAAATCAAGCCAGCGAGCAAAAATAAGGTCCAAAAACGGTGCAAATTCCAAAATCTAGATAATCAGTCCAAAGTAGTCATCCTGTCAGTTATATTTAAAGTAATTACACAAGAAAAATATCCTGAAACTCAAATTCTAACTCTGGCTTGTAGTTTTTTGCTATGTATTGGTGAAGTTTAATATTTAACATATCAAAATGACTGAATCGCGCCTATAATATAATAACAACAACAACAACAGAATTAGTGCTACTGTCGTCAGTGACAACATTGAACACTGTGGTACCAAATCAATCCGATGAGCAGAGTGTGGGGTCCAAAAACGGTGCGATCGAAAATCCGGGAGTTCGGTCCGAGGAAGGGTACTAGTGGAATGGAGGTTTGTGTTTAACAAGAAAGGAAGAATTCAAGGTAGGGACAGCCGGCATTTTGGTCCATGGACAACAGTATATTTTTCATGTATATTTTCAAAAAATTCACAAATCTTGAACCTGCCACTTGTAGAACACTAGAGGAAGAGGCACTGTTGAAAAAAATGGGTAATAACAAAATCAAATAAATCGAAGCTCTAGCAACTTTATAATTATCCTGTAATATTTTGAATTGCTTTCACTCCTTAACATCAGATCACGTCAACAACAGATACAACAATTGCAACAACGAGCATTATGGATTTAAATCAAACTGACGGATAACAACCAAAATAATTCAACTTAAAATGGAATGTTATCCGATTAACTAATTTAAAATTTCTCACCAGCATGCAAATCAAAGGTCAAGGTCGTCTCTAATAAAACTTTCGCAGAGTTACCCAATAAAATTTCAACAACAGTAAAGAAAATACGTAGGAGTAACATTACCAATTTTGACCAGAATCTTAATTGACGAATCAGCGTTAAACCGACATACCAACATTGAAAAAGCACACAGAGCCGTGTAAACTCTGTAGGCTAAATCAGTGACAGGGAATTATTGGAGAAGTGTGTGCTTTAGAAATCCAAAGCACCACGTACTTTTTTAAATTTATTCATGACAAGAGCGATTACTGTATAATCAGCACCAGCCTAGTGCCGACTAAATACGAACAAAGAAATAATATTTTCAACCACTTAAACGATGCATAATCAATAAATTCAATATATAAAGTATCAGTTCAAGGACGATGTATAGGCCAGCTATATATACTCTGTTAGCTATGGGTTCTTAGCTTATTCATGTAGAGTTTCTACTTTGACATATACATGTTTCAATAAATTCTGGTCAGTGTTATTCTTTAACCTCTAAACCGCTCCATTGAGCTAATTGATATCCCCTCAGTCGCTGGACCATCAACTCTTCGCTGTCGTCACTAAACTGTAGGTCTGCACATGAGCAATACCCCCGTCCCCCCACTCCCATCGTAATGCGAAGCTTTTATACAGCACCTATCAGTCGATTATATCATCATGAATGCGTACTGAATTCTTAGCACTTAACCCAACGCTAACTTTGTGTTGTTTAGGCGCTTCAACAACTTTCAAAGCAGAGTGGCGTGTCCCCTATTCTGACCTAGCAGACATCTTCTGTGAAGAATATACATGTACAGTATATTGGTGTGGTCCGTAACACCTATAGCTTACACTCCATTAACACTTCACAGATGTCACAGGCATGTTTCTTCCATATTCGTGATCTTCGTCGCATACAACCATATCCCTATCTTCAGTCTGCCTCTATAATTGGTGCTGCTCTCATGCCATCCATGTTGGACTACTTTAACCCCTAGATGTTTTTTAATCTTTTTTGGCAGCGAAATTAACAGGATTCAATTCATTAATTATTCCCTTGTGCGTGCAGTTTTTCGTAGCTCCAAATTAAATACTCGATCGTATATGTGACTCCAGTTAACAAGTCGTGGCACTATCTTAAGTCAGATAACATATTGGCTATATATTCTGTTCAAGACAATGTCTCTGACACACAAGTCCACGACACTGGCTAAAGATAACATGTCCCATGCACTTACTAGAAGTGAGGCAGCATATATCTTCATGAAGTCGTCTGCTAAGTCCTCTAAGCTAATTACTCTAAAGAAACCAAGCAATCCTTAATTCTCACATCCAACTTTCCAGGCACGAACTCCTTCCAATACGATGCTCCATGGTTCTAGAATTTTCTTCCTTCCGCCTTGCGCACTCCTTTATCTTCTCCTGATGAGCTTTCCCTTCTTTATGAACAGTTTCGTAAGCGGTTGAAATCTATTCTCTTTTATCCTTCCTATTCATCAGTACTAATGAACTGAACCCAACACGTATGCCTAAATCTCCATTCCGCTATAGCCTAGTACCCATCCTTGGACTAAATTTTCTTTCTAGGATTTTTTATTAGCACCAGTGGTTTAAGTGTGATTTGAGAGCTAGGAGAGCGGTCAGAATTTATCGGGCCTATCCGCCTGTAATATATTTACAGATCTCCTAGTATGTACATTAATATGGGCCCCTAGCAGAGGAACACACCTCAGTACGGAGTTCTCCTGAGCCCCCACCCCCATTTAACCACTAATTAACGCCATTTATTTTTTATTGACCCCCCCCCCTGCATTCTGCTCATCGGTTGGAATTGATTATACTGTACTCAATGTTGTCATGGGCAACAGTATATTCGCCCAATTACTCTAAGATTAAACGGACCTATTGCAATGTCATATTGCCAGTTACTGTACACGTGACGTGTTATTTTTTATTGCGTAAGCTGCTCCTCAAAGCTATTGCTATTCAGCGCTGTCGCAGTGTGGAACGATCAATTCAGCCCTCGGTCCATTCTTAAAGACACCTAGACTATACAATACGCCAGCCACAGAATGTATTCATATCACAGTTACTGACTATGTGAGCCTAATTCATAAATTTTTCCAACTTTCGAAAATTTCGACAAATTTTCCTCTACATGTATAGGCTAAGCCATTTGTAATACTACAATTATAATTATAAATTGTAAAGTATACCTGGTACCTATGATGGTACCTGATGTTGTCATTGATGGCAGTAGCACTATAATTGTTGTAGTGGCTACCTACTATCACTTACGCAGTACAGCATAAAAAATTAAAAAGAAGATGTCACAAGTGTTTTATAAATTTGATAAATATAATCTACGAAAGTTTAATAGTGCAACTGACTCAACGACAAATGGAGCTTACAACGTTTGGAAGTACTGTATTGACTACCTGAGAAAATTTCTATTTGAGTATTTGTCACTATTTGATAAGATAATTTGAGTATTTGATAATTTTAGCAATTGTCTATCACTGCCTATTATAGGCCTACCTACTGTACATTGTATGTACATTGTTATTGTCTACAATACTGCCTAGTGCCTCAGCTACTCCAGCAGTCACTTTTTAAAAATCTTTCTAACTCAATTACTTAATTGTATTGTATTTTAGTTGGTAATACTTGTTACTTGGCACAACATGTAGGTAGTTATCGGCTTGATTGTTAAAACAGCTTGTTAAACCTGTGAAACATGAAGATAGCACTGAGCAATAGTAACCCTTCTCAGTCACTAGATATTAGACAACCGCCTTACATAGAGTAGTGCGTGTATGCCGCAAGGCTAAGAGGCGACTAAGCTGGAGATTGAGCCCAGAAGGTAATGGAGAATATTCTCCAATAGGCTACGCCTTTATCGTAATAATAATAAACTTTGCGTTACTACATTTTATTATAATTATTTGCAAATGACAATAATGTATATATGTTTCACTGTATTTAATAGGCTACATTTTAAGCAAACGTTTACAATAACGTTTAATAACGACAGAGTTTTCGTTATGGGATGAAATTTTAGGTTTAAAATAAGCGAGAGAGGTCATCGATAGCCACGACAGGTCACTACTGGTGACTGGTGATGTGGGTTTAACATCAGTAGTGAGGTTATAGTTATTAATGAGGCATTATGATATTATTATCAGACGCAGCAAAGGCACAGCTATTATAGGCAATCGATTCACGGCTGATTGAGCACAGCCGTAGCCTTTGTTCAGTATTGTCAGCGATGCAGTAAATATTACGTATCAGTGGTTAAAGTAGGACTTGAGAGCAATAGAGGAATGGTCAGAATTTTTCAGGGCCTCCTGTAATATAGCCTATTTATAGATCTCCCAGTATCTAATATGGACCCCTAGCTGGGGAACGCACCTCAGAAAAATGAGAGCTAGATGATCTGAGTTCTCATGTCCCCCCTCTTTAACGACTGAATAATACTACGTAGGAATTTGCGTCCTGATTCCTGAGAGATCATTTGTCAAAATTTGCCAGATAAATTATATTACGTTCAATCTTGTAATCAGGATGGCATTTATGCACTGTCAGCAGATACAAATTTCCCTGTCAGCTCTTAGCTAAATTGCAGACTAAGCATGTTTGTAGGCCTCACTATGAGTAGGCGCACTGAGCTGTGTGTATGCCAGCAAGCGAGCCTAGTTCATGTGATTGTGTGTAACCTGGCTACAGACTGCTGTTTATATAGACATTGCTCGGCTGTTTCACAGTCTTGTGCAATCTGTCGGGTATAAGGCGATAGTAGAATACTTTCTTGCCGGTACATATATATATATATATATATACTTATATGTAGTAATTATTGTATTAGCTTTCATAAACTGAGGTAAGCGTCTTTAATGTTTTCGTTGGCTAAATATTGTAGACTGATATGATCGTTTCCTGAATGCCGTAAACCGTGTGTGAATAATTAAAAATTTTGCTAATTCTTGCATTGATTACGGCCTTTACCTGCAGGCAAATCTATCATGCAGCGTTAGTTACCGACCTGATTTGACAACAACAACATCTTCAGGAGCGTTAAACATAGCCTAGCCTTAACTCTAATTCTATCCTAAGCCCTAAACCAGCTCCTGTCCAACCAACCAATTTGACGGGTCTATATATGAAATTATTGAAGCGAAATGAATTAGAAAATTAAATCCGGAAGGTTTCCATGTAATCAGGTCAATATTTAATGGCTTGTGGTATAGGCCTACCCATGCCGGTACATACTTGTTATAGGCATAAGTGCTTGCGTGATAACCATACCAGCATATACAAAAATTAATTAGGCCTATATTCGTATAATTTATTATATAATTAGCCCACGGAATAACTAGTTATATAATGAGCTCTCGGAGTTTATTTGACCCTATTTCAATCAAATATGACCAAAGCAATTAAATGATCACGAGATTGTACGGTACTGAACTTGAAGATTTGTCGAGATATCTTAATGTTTTATCGCACACCATTGTTATAGATGAAAACTTGAGAACTTACAGTGAAAACATGGAGTATTACAAGTTACAACCAAGATATTGGGGAATAAATAAAGGTGCGCGTCAGGGAAAGTACCAATGAAGATACTATCAGCCTAGACATATCAGGAAAATGAAAATATGTGAGAATATTTACAAAATCCTGGACCAGGTTCAAATCTCAGAGAAGTCAAACAAATGACGGGAGAGCTAATGAAACATAGCATGTCTCATCTATTTAAATACCTACGCTAAGAAGTATTCAGACAAACTACAGGAGTTATTAATTAATTAAATGAATATCAATTCCTTAATTAATGTTATATTATGAATAAAACAAAATATAATGTGCGAGAAACTATAACAAGTCAAACGATGTGAATGAATACTTAAATTACAGTCCAATTAATAATAATTATAATAATAATAATTTAAATAAATAAATAAACAATAACGAAGTTGTTCATAAATTACTATACCGCCTTTTAAGTAGCACGGGGCGAAATACAGCCAAAGAAAAATACGAAAAGGACGTTAACAATACTTCCACACTAGGACATACTTTGTCTGTGCTTAATACATGTGATATGCTATGCACCAGTGTATCATAATATATAGAAAACTTCACCACTGCGGAATTCCGCTAGTGACCGGTCTCTAATCTATTCCTCCACACAATGAGTCGTCACCCATAAACTTAACTAAAGGATTTGCCGCCTGTTTCTAAGTCCCAAGGATTTAATTAATGAATCACACTAGCTCTGTTTAACCTTACCCAGGCTAGAGTCTCTGAGTCTTGAAACGGTTTAGCCGTTTTTTATACCTTGTAAACAAGAACCCCTAGAAACTATGTTAGCCACACCTGGTAATTTCACTAAGGCCTCACGTACCCTCTCTTTTTAATTCCTGGTACTGAGCCGCACATAAATTTACAATAGTCTACCCCAGTTAAGGGTGTTAGCTCTAACCCTCTCTCAATAGGGTTCAAAAAATATCACTTGAGCTTCTCTACAACACAAACAGACTTCACCACTGGCAAATAAATTGTCACCAACACTAATGAGACTAAAAGGAAGAAATTACCACTGAGTGCTTTTCTCTGATACACAATTAGGCACACATATCACACATACTTACATATTCGAAAATATGGCTCAACGCAGACAAAAGATTCATAGCGCCTTCCTTCGCTCGGCCATTATTAAATAAAATTCAGTTACTTCTTTAAATAAAGTTAACGCTTAATGAATGTCAAAATAATAGAAATATAAAAGTTTTAAAACTTAAAGCATTTCTAAGTTACATGTTATCTTTCTAAACCCGAGCGAGGAAGTGATTTAAAATCCAGACAAGGCGCATCACCGCTAACAACAAACACAAGCAGCGACACGGCAGAATACTATTAAAGGTATCCAGTAATACAGGTAAACAAACACGCGCAATAATACAGTCAATATAACCAAAACATCCCTAACAATATCAAGCAGATATCAATCCGCGCCTGACAGTGCGCTTAATTTTTAGAAACACAATCAATGACCCCCCCCCCCCCCCCCCCCCCCCCCCGTCTCGTCAGCCCTACTGCCGGATAGTCTAGCCTCCGCTATAAGAGGGCGTGACTTTATTTGTGAAGAATGATATTGAAAAATTATTTTTGAAGCAAAATGGAAAAATGTATCAAAAAGCATATCGAGCCCACCCCACCGTAAACAATTTCTGGATCTACCCCCGAATACAATTCTATATAGTCTACTTGTGGATTTGGCTCAGTCCTCTATGGCTTAACCTTATTTACGCGCAAAAGTCTTATTTGAATTGCCAGATTTAATAAGGGGATATAGGGCCTAATTTATAACGAACTCTTCAAGAGACTTCATGCAAATGAAATCTTGTGTCAACTTCCTTTGGGTCCGGTCCTATGAAAGACTAGAAGCTATGAACGTATGTTATTTCCCAGTTCAATTGACTGACTTGAATACTTGAACGTTTCAACGCTTCCTTGTAAGACTGGAACAACCGCATGCAACTTAGGCCAATTTTAAGCTACCGGAAGCTACAATGCACAATACTGTACATGCATGCGACTCACTAGACAATACAGTTTTTTGCGAGTAATATTTAATAAATTAATACTGGCTGGAGCCAGTGGCGAAGTCGGTAAGATACTCGACCGCGAATCAGTATGTACTAGATTCAAATCCTGTGCTCGCCCGTCACTTACAACGCTTTCGAGTGAGGAAACTGACGTTAACCTTAGCTTTGTTAAAGCAAAGACTTAAAATAAAATCATATTATAGACTATTTTATATCTATTTTTATGAGTTGCATTATAGTGAAATGCAGGCGGGGGTCCAATGAGGGGGCAGCCCCCCTGCCTTAGGCGATAAAATATTGCTGTCTAGATTTTGTGTTCATGGCTATGTGTATGTCTCCCCGTCACATGTCACTACAAATGTGTATAGCGAGTAAATGTGTATATAAGAGTTTAAAATGAGTTTAAATGGTGTAAGTAAAAACACATTGAACTGAAACCTGGAGATAGCGTGGGCGTAACCGAGAAATGTGGACACTGTTCAAAAATATGTCCGCCCCCTCCACTTAAAGTAATTTCTGGTTCCGAGACTGGTGAAATAGTATAGAATATTCGGATGTGCCTTCGTCCTTTGACACAAATTTCGAAAGGTTTCAATAAATTTGTCAATAGTTTAAAAACCTGAATTATGCCATAGGGCAGTAATTGTCGAATAGGTTATAGATTCTAGTAAATTGATATAGATATATCACAAAATTTGGTTCGAAAGGAAGCGCAAATTCAGAAGTTTGATTAAGAGCAAAACTTTTATGACTTTTATGCAACGAACAGCTGTTTGCAAATATGAATAAGAATTCCACTAGTACAGGAAGATTGTGCATTTGTTCAATGAAGTCGTGTGGCATGTTTGGACTGGTCTGTAGGGACGTAGGCCTACACACACACACACACACACCACACACCACACACCACACACACACACACACACACACACACACACACACACACACACACACACTGGTATACAGGTAGCACTTGAATCACTCCTGCCTAAGCGTACAGTGTTTGCTTAGGTCGACGATATCAGTTGCATTGCATATCTATATGATCGGTTGTCTACTTGTTGCATTGGTTGCCTGTATGATCGGTTGTCTACTTGTTGCATAGCTTGCCTGTATGATCGGTTGTCTGCTTGTTGCATTGCTTTTTTGTATGATCGGTTGTTTACTTGTTGCATTGCTTATCTGCATGATCGGTTGTCTACTCGTTGCATTGCTTATCTGTATGATCGGTTGTCTACTTGTTGCATAGCTTGCTTGTATGATCGGTTGTCTGCTTGTTGCATTGCTTATCTGTTTCATCGGTTATCTACTTGTTGCATTGCTTGCCTGTATGATCGGTTGTCTGCTTGTTGCATTGCTTGTATGTATGATCTGTTGTCTGCTCGTTGCATTGCTTGTCTGTGTGATAGGCTGTCTACTTGTTGCATTGCTTGTCTGTATGATCGGTTGTCTACTTGTTGCATTGCTTATCAGTATGATATGTTGTCCATTTGTTGCATTGCTTATCTGTATGATCGGTTGTCTACTTGTTGCTTTGCTTATCTGTATGATCGGTTGTCTGCTAGTAGCATTGCTTGTCTGTTGTCTATATGAGTATTAATTTGTTTGACTATATGATCTTTAATCTGTTTGCAACTTCCCTGACTTGCCATTTCGCTAGTAGTCCCTATGTTGAATGGTTTATTTATGACAGTTATCAATACAATAAGTCTAAGTCGTCTGTTCTGTTTCTGTTTTTTCAGTGTTTTACTTCTGGTGACTGTTGTTACTACGCTTTTGTAAAGTCATATCTGTTTTATCATTGTCTAACTCTTGTTAACAAACTCTACGATATCAAGCGGAAGTAAAGCGATTACTCTATGTAATACTTTCAATGTTTTTGTGAGCTAACTCATTTATTTTCTTAATTACAGCTATTTACAATCATTCGCAAAATTATTAGACATCTGTTGCATTATCCATTATAATATCGAGCACGATGGCTTCTGGACGCGGCGCACCACCTAACGTATCTTCAAACGAATCTCTGTATCGCATTCCACCATACTACTATCTACACGTTCTCGACTGTAAGTACACGGGTTTACTTAATTGACGGTGTAAATATGATTTAGAGCTGGTTAAGCTAATGTTAACGTCATTTTCCTCATATGAAAGCGATGTCAAGTGACGGGCGAGCCCTGGATTTGAACCCCGCACATACTGATATGCCCTGCACAACAAATGTTAATCAAAGCTGAGGAAGACATAGGGGACTCACCTCGTCATATGCGGAATCCCTCAAGTATATTGAGTGATACATAAAAAGAAATGTTATAGATGTGGACATGAGGAAGAAAACAGAAGATAGAAATTAGTGGAGGCGTTGTATACCATGGACCTGCCAATAGACGGTGCACTAAGCGAGCGATATATACATGTATGTATGTATATACATGTATATAGATACACTGTGAGTCATAAAAAAACGTGCGCAGTATTTCGTCCACAACTTTGACACTTCTGAACCGATTTTGAAAATCTTTTCAGAATTATAAAGAAGAAGAAAAGTACTAATCTTACATCTAGTTTTTTTGATACTGCCGGCTTAATGTAAAAAATAACAGACGATTTTACAAACATAGTCTGCTTTTGTTGAAATTTTAAAATGGTGCTTACTAATGAAGATATAGCGCTCGTAAAAAAACTTTTACCTTTTTAAGGGGTTATGGCGCATATCGGTTGATTGCCGAATTTCCAACAAAAAGCTGGACCCTGGGAGGGTTAGATTGCTTTTTAAAGAAATTACGCCGGACTGGGAGCGCCGATAAAAAGAAGGGCAGTGGACGACCGAAGAGCATACGAACAAAAGAGAATGTCAGAGCAGTGGAGGAGTTGATTCTGGTTGCGCTTATTTTCAAGCACTGCTTCAAAGAAAAAATAATAATTAAAAGAGTCACTTACCGTTATTTTATAGCAAATGCTATCCTGATTATAACTATGCAAGATGTTAAAAAATCGGTCCACTAATACCAAAATTATGGGCGAGAGACTTCGCAGATGTTTTTTTTTACTCGCAGTATATATATATATATATAGTATATACATGCATACATGTATATATCGCTCGCTTAGTGCACTGTATATTGGCAAGTCCATGGCATACAACGCCTCCACTCATTTCTATCTTCTGTTTTCCTCCTCATGTCCACATCTATAACATTTCTTTTTATATGCCACTATATTATATATATATATATACATGTATATATATACATATATATAATATATTCTTTTTATTCACCATTATATGTCAGACACAAATATACAAACAAACAAAACGAAACTAAAAATAAACGAAAAAAGACAGAAATTAGCCGATATGCATAAATTTAGTCTAACAGATTTGATAACATACATAATATATATATAAATACATCATATAAATATATATATATAAAATATTCATATATAATATACAAACTTATAAACATACATGTATATATGTATGTATATATATATATATATATATATATATATATACTTATATATATATATAATATATATATATATATAATATATATATATATATTACATGTATATATCGCTCGCTTAGGCATTGTATAATAAATAATATATATATATATATGCACTGCCTAACGAGCGATATATCTGTATATATATTATATATATATATAGTATATATATATATATATATGTATATATATACATGTATATATATACATATATATATACATGTATGTATATACATATATACATATATATACATGTATATACATATATATACATATATATGCATGTATATATATATACATATATATATAATATACGTATAAATATATAATATAAAAATATATATATATATATATATAATATACATATATAATATACACACATATGAACGTACATGTATATATGTATGTATATATATATATATAGTAATATGTATATATATATATATATATATATAAATATGTATATATATATATATATATATATATATATATATATATATATATAGTATATATATATATATATATATGTATATATATACATGTATATATACATGTATATATATACATATATATATATATATATATCTACATACATATATACATGTATGTTTATATGTGTGTATACTATATAGGCCTCTGTATATATTATATATATATATATATATATTATCTATTTATATGTGTATTATACATATACAATGTTCTCATGTATGTGTATATATATACATGTATATATATATAATTATATATACATGTATATACATGTATAATTATATACTGTATATATATACATGTATATACACTGTGTTTTTTGTAACTGATACCCCAAATTGTTTTAACAATAAAGTCGTAAGAAGTTGACCAATGTTCTTGAAATTTACAGCACTTGACCCGCAGCCAATTGTACAAACATAAAGAAATTTCGTTTTAATATCTCTAATAGCGTCAAAGTTATACTTTCCCGAATAGGAATGGGGTCAGATAAGAAATTTCCAATACAGGATTACGCGCGTGTTACATTGAGCGTAGATTATCTCTATAAAAATACTAGCTACCACGCAATTTAAAATTTCTGCTAATGCTATTTTTAAGAGCAATCATTTCTTTTCAAAACGACGTAAAATACGTGCTGAAATGTTCTTAATTGACAAAGTTATTGAACTTTTTATGCATGCATTGCATGAAGAGAATAAACGAAAAAGTTATTTTAACTGTGGCGCTGCAGGACGCCGCTGCAGTGGCTGTGGTGATAGCAGTTGTACTAAGACATACACTGCATGCATTAAAAGTTCAATAACTTTGTCAATTAAGAACATGTCAGCACGTATTTTACGTCATTTTGCAAAGAAGTGATTGCTCTTCAAAATAGCATTAGCTGAAATTTTGTGACGTGTTCGCTATTACTTTTATAGAGATAATTTTACGCTGCGTGTAACACGCCTGTACTGGAAATTTCTTATCTGACCCCACTGCTATTCGCGAAGCTATAACTTTCACGTTATTAAAGATATTCATACGAAATTTCTCTATGTTTTGTTGAATTGGCTGCTGGTCAAGTGCTGTAAATTTCAAGAATATCGGTCCACTTCTTACGACTTTATTGTTAAAAAAATTGGGGTATCAGTTATAAAAACACAGTGTATATACAGTATATATAGGTCTATATAACTCCTTTATTTGTTCTGCTTGATTGTTGCGAAGGAGGTTGTAACCTTACTGTTATAACTCATTTGAAGAGTCCTTTACAATGTGCAATTCGTTGATAAGTTAATTGAGAATATATGTTATCGCCAATCTATTCACAGAAATAGGCTACTGCCGAGAGATTGAACTTATGTGGGAGTTGTGACTTTATATTATTTATGGCTATCTTGTAGCCATTAACTTTTGATTTATCATTATCTGTACTTGTGGAGCCTCAAAACTTGCGTTATTTCGGCTGTACATGCATGCAATGTTAAAATTTTCTTTAATTAATTTTGTTTATCACATGTTTAATTGTTACCTATAGGCGAAAATTGCAATAAGCATAAATATGAAGCAAAAGAATGAATGCCCATCAAATACTCCTTCAAATCAGTGGATTATAAATTCCTCATATGATAGCAATGTTAGTCTTAATATTATCTCTTTACGTGCATTATACAGTTAATACAAACGTAACACGTCTGGAGATTGGACCCAAGACATATATTCGTCAAGATAATGAAAGGTTTGTCTTCTGCTACTGATTAAAAAGTGTAATTATGTAAATAATGAATTTAATTATATTAAAATATTACTGGGAAATTATTGATTTTATAACTGATATCTGATTATACTGGAGACTTGGACATGGTCTGATAGCATATAAAATTGATTATAAATGCGTAGAGAACCGTTTAAACCTCTACGCTTGTGACAGTTTAGATCTTTAGTGTCTTTCTTAGTGTCTCTCTTAGTGCACTGCCTACTGGCAGGTCCATGGTACCTAACGCCTCAACTCTTCTCTGTCTTCAGCCTTCCTCTTCATTTTCACATATGAGTGGATCTTTAAATATCTAACATACCTAATCTCGGCCTGCCCCTGCCTCTTTTTCCTTCCATTCTACCTTCTATGACCTCTTTTAATAGACCTTCCCCCCTTAGAATGTGTCCTATCCATCTCTTCTTCCTATTTCTTAATGCATTTATCAACTGTCTATCTGTGTGAACTCTCTCCAGGACTTCCTCATTTGTAACCTTTTGCGTCCAGCTAATCCTCTCCACTCTTCTCCAAATCCACATTTCCAATGCCTCCAGTTTCCTAATTTCTTCCTTCCTTAAGGTCCATGTTTCACATCCATAAAATGGCGTGGTCCAAACCAAAGTTTTATTATTGGACACTCTCATAACCTTGGTCTTTTTTATATTAATCTTCATGCCATATCTTAGGGCCGTATCATTCAGCCTATCCATATCTACTGCATTCCAATCTCGCTGCCCGCTACCATTCCTTGGTCATCTGCAAATCGTACATCTTGTAACAAATTCCCTCCTACTTTTATTCCTTCTTCCAAGTCTTCCATGGCTTCCTCCATCATTGCCTCAGCGTCAATGTTAAACAGCAGCGGCGAAATGCTACAACCTTGTCTTACTCCACGTCCTATTTCACCTTCTTCCTTTGATTACTGCTCTTTGATTCACATACAAGTTTAAAATTAGTCTTCTATCTCTCCAGTCAATTCCTACTCTTTTTAAGATATTCATCATCGTTATCCAATCAATCCTTTCAAAGGCCTTCTCGAAGTCTACAAAGCATACAAAAACGTCATTTCCATATTCTAAGCTTCTTTGACAAAGAACCCGCATTACTCCTATTGCTTCTCTTGTGCCGCATCCTTTCCTAAAACCAAATTGTGTCTTGCTCAGCATCATCTCTGCTTTTGACTGAATGCGATTATTTACTATCTTTAATAAGATCTTCCATGCATGAGGTATTAAGCTGATTCTTCTGTAATCCGAACACTCCACAGCATTGGCTTTTTTGGGAATTGGTATATAGTTTGTATATAATTGTCTTTAGTATATAGAAATAATAATAAATATAATGTCACATTTCTTAAGCATTTGACTAGGATTTACATGAATAATTAGGGGCTTTTTGCGCCTAACCAGTGCTATCATTTGGCCCTGCCAGTTATTGGTATCGTTTGTCTTTGTGTGTCATTAGTGTGGTAAATCAATAGATGCTATTAAAGGAAATTAAAACATTAACTAAGAAAACTTAGGCTGCAATGCACAGTTGGGGTTTCTTCACAAGAAACCCAAGGTAGCGCTGTGTTAGGTCTTGTGTATCAGTCACCAATCCAGTGATTATAAAACTATTGCTGCTCTTGTTTATGTGAATCAATCCTCAATCCAGTGATTATCAGATGATTGTTGCTCTTGTTTAAGTGAGTCAATCATCAATCCAGTGATTATAAAATGATTGCTGCTCTTGTTTATTTGCATCAATCATCAATATTTGCATCAATCATCAATCCAGTGATTATCAAATGACTGCTGCTCTTGTTCATGTGAATCAATCATCAATGCAGTGATTACACAGGTCAACAAAATGAAACTTTTTTTTCTCATCAGAGATTAAAATATACTTTTCTTAAGTACTTTTTGACGCTGATTACAAATCTATAACCAGAATTTTTCCGTCACGTATATTTTGTGAGTTATGACCGATTTAACTTTAACAATACTAAGCTTAGAATAAACACATAAGCATAAGTTTGTAGTTCATTTTCTTACAACATCTTTCAGTCAAAACAAATAAAAATATGTGAAACTGATCTCATTTGTCACTCACCACATCTTCTATTGTCATGGAGTAAATGGTACTTAATTATAACCGTTGTGCGTACGATTTTCTCTTGTGTGATTGGTTTCGATTATCTCGGTGCACATCCAGCAGTAGTCTGCCATCATACTCTCATTCCAGAAGTCTTGATAACGATTATCCATTCCTTTTATTTCTTGGTGGAACCGCTCACCCTGTTCATCACTGACTGCATGGTTTTCCAAGGTTTTCTGGGAAGAAATCTAGGTGTGAATGCAAAAAATGAATCTTCAAAGACAATCTACAATCTATCTCTTTGTAAGCAACTAGCAAATTCTGGACTCATTGTCTGTTGTACGGAGACTTATTGTTTTCTAAGAAGTTTTCACAAATCCTTCTGAAGGCTTGCCATGCTTCTCGTTCTGAGGTATTGAGACTTCTATCGAAGTTGTCATCTCTCAAAATCTCCCTAATCTGAGGTCCTACAAAGACACCCTCCTTCAGTTTTGCGGAGCTAACTCTAGGGAATTTCTCAATCAGACATTGATATCCTCTGGAATTTGACTTTCCCATCGCTTTCACGAACTTTCTCATTAACCCAAGTTTAATATGGAGAGGTGGAATGAAAATCTTGTTGAAATCAACTAACGGTTTTCATTTGACACTTTCTTTTCCTGGCCCGTATGTAATTCGGAGCCGCCACTCGTGTGTGGTAGTGATCATCAGTAGCGCAGCTGTCCCACAGGCACCCAATTACGATGCTACAAACATAGCAGTCCGCATGATGATCTCTTTGCTCTCTCCATACCGTATATCGAAAGGCAAGGAAGGCTTCCTTTTGTTTATCCAGTCGCGTAAACCATTTGAACAAGCAGTGCATATGATATGTGGCACCCAAACCTTATCTTGGTCTCCAAGTGGACAGCCGAAGTAGGTTCCGTAAAGTTTTCGAATATCCTTCGTAATAGTTCTCTTTAGCGACTTCGGAGTGAGTGAACCACACACAGAGCAAAATGTATCCGGTTGGTTTCTACATTCTCGAGGCATATTGATTGATTTTGCCTATTAATATAAACTCAAGATGATTGTTACTTTACATAGTGACGTCATGTGGAAGTTCCCAATTACAAAGACTATGAAGAAAAAATTTAATCGAGGTCCGTAGAAGTCAATGCGTACGTAACAGACCTGCAGAAAATTGCGAATAATATAAAAATATAATCTGCCTCATCACAAAAACTAGACGTGATAGAGAAAAACTGCTTGCATATTTAGAATCAGCGTCCAAAATCCTATATAGATGACCCAATAATTTGCTTGATGAAAAATCATTATTGACCAATGTTATCAAATGACTGCTGCTCTTGTTTATGTTAATCAATCATCAATCCAGTGACTATCAAATGATTGTTGCTCTTGTTTATGTGAATAAATCATCAATCCAGTGATTATAAAATGATTGCAGCTCTTGTTTATGTGAGTCAATCATCAATCCAGTGATTATAAAACGATTGCTGCTCTTGTTTATTTGCATCAATCATCAATCCAGTGATTATCAGATGATTGCTGCTCTTGTTTAAGTGAGTCAATCATCAATCCAGTGAATATAAAATGATTGCAGCTCTTGTTTATTTGCATCAATCGTCAATATTTGCATCAACCACCAATCCAGTGACTATCAAATGATTGCTGCTCTTGTTTAGGATTGTCTACGGTCCAGAGCGCATGATAACGGTGCCACCTCGTCACTACTGTATCGTAGAGAACCCCGTACTGAAGGGTCAGGATGGCGAGATCCTCTCTGACGACCACGGGCAGGTCAAGCTCGCTCACGCCGATCAGGAGATCCGCCTGGCCCAGCAGCCCTTCCCCCTATGGCCGGGCGAGACCCTCAAGCAGCCGGTCACTCCCCTCAAGGTCGTACTCGCCAACCACGCGCTGCGCCTCAGGGCCGTGCTCGACATCGAGGACGAGACGGGCGAGAAGAGAACGGCCGGGGACGAGTGGCTGTTCGAGGGGCCGGGTGGGTTCCTTAAATAAATAAAATAAATAATGTTTTTTTTAATTTTTACTTTAAGAATAATATTTGACAACAACTTATAATAATAATAACAATTCCTTAAATTGGATTCAATTAGTTCAATCAATTAGATTAAATAATATGAATAATAATTTAATAAATTAAATTATAATATTATTAATAATTATAATAATTAAAAATTAAATAATAATTAATAAATTGGATTCAATTAGAGTGCTGCTGTCGTCAATGACAACATCGATCACTATTTAGACCAATACAAGCCGACGAGCAAAAAGCTGGTCTAGAACGGTGCTAATTCCAAAATCCAAAAAATCAGTCCAAAGATCTAATCTAATACTATTGATATAGCTCAGAGGGGCCTAGTTTGTTACTTGTCAACAGCTGTTCTGTATTCTCTGCCTGCCTGCTTTTTATTCATTGTTTTGCTTCCTTATATGTAAATATTTACTTATCTTTTGTTGATACAGGCTTGCGATTGTTAGAGCTATTAGTTACAGGCATGCACTGTAATATTGAAGCGTTATATCTGTACATTTAAAGCATAGTGACATTGCTAACGTGCATAACAAGCTAAGTGATATTACAGATGTATATTTTATTCCAAAGGGCCAAGATGTATGTATATAAAATAACGGGTTTTTACAGGCATTCAATTTACTTATATTTTAGTATAATAGCAGCCTAAGATGAAACTCGAATCATTACTTAGTTTATGCTCGCTGGAGATAAGCAAATAGTAGTGGACTTGAACGATCATAAAGCTGTGTAGGATTATTAAAGTAAAGTTATTATTATTATCTCAGAATGATTCTCCTAAATTCGAATGCATCTTCCTAAATGACAGCAATTGTTATACAACTATTTCTAATTGATTTGAAAAGCGTTTTAGCGAACGCTACAGCCAGTATAAACTAACTATATTTTGCAGGTTTAATTGTAGCTATCAGGTCATAATCTGGGCTACCATCGAGTCCAGTTAGACTCCATGCTACGCGTAAATAAATAAGGCCCTGAAGACGTATTTCACTTCTTCCTCTCCCGGAGTCGTAGAACAATATTTTAAGTAGAATATATATCGCTATGTAAAAACTTAAGGTTAACGTCAGTTTCTTCACTTGAAAGCGATGCCAGTGACAGGCAAAATAATGTATTTGACAGGCACGTATATACCACGCAAGGAAGTTGTAGTGGAGGAGACGGTGGTGGCCACAGTGATCAAGCCTAACCAGGCGATCAGGCTGAGGGCTCGCAAGGAGTGCGTCGATAGGGCCGGCCAGGCCAGGTTCACGGGCGAGGAATGGCTCGTGAAGAAAACTGGAGCCTATCTTCCGGGAGCCTATGAAGAAGTTGTGGATATCGTCAATGCATATGTTCTAACAGAAAAGGTTTGTTTTCTATTTCTGACATCGCTTAGGAGTGAGGAAACTGACGTTAACCTTAGCTTTACCTGCTTTACCTTTGTAGAAGATTAACGGAGATCAGTCTATTTCTTCTCCAAACTCATCCTGTCGCTAATTAGTTCATTGTCTAGCTGCAGTTTTCTTCAATTCTTCTGGAGTACTAGCCCATGTAGTAGCAAACATTCAACGTTAGTGACCACAGGCCAAAACACCTCTATACATCATCATTGCTGTTTCTAATATTGTTAATCTGAGAAAGTAATTATTTTCTTCAAGCTTCCCACAGATGATCCATCGTAAAACATCAGCATTTAAAACCTTGGGATATTATAACAAAAATAAAAATAACAGATTGACACCCTAAGACATGGCTTTTTAATTCCTAATTATGTATGACCAGTGAAATTGAATATCGCTGAATTGACGAAAATGCAATAGGCGTTTAATCTGCGCCCTATTTCAGATTGAAATCTCGCGTTTTAGAAATGATCGCTAGGGCATCCCACAGTCCGGGAACGACTGTGTCCAACACCGAGACACACATTCCACACAGTCACATTCCATCAGTAATATAGTATCACTATTACCATCAGTAATATAGTATCACTATGACCATCAGTATTATAGTATCACTATGATCATCATTAATATAGTACCACTATGACCAGCGGCAAGATAACCAATGTCTGAAAGGGCATTCGGTTGGTAAGAGTCCAGGCTCCAGAAATTGCTAAACATTTGGTAAAAGTAATGGAAAATTTTAACTTTGTATTCGTATTCCGACTGTAGCTAAACCAGGATTCAAGGGAAGATGATGACGATGATGATGATGACCATCAGTGATATAGTATCACTATGACCACCAGTAATATACATGTAGTAGTAATATAGTAGTGAACGTGTCTATGTGAGACAGTCTATTCGTATCCCGACCCTAGTTAAACTGGGATTCAAGGGAAGATGATGATGATGATGATCGACGACGACGACGACGATGTTAGAGAAAGTGTAAAGTTGCAGTGTCGTGTATTTCGTTGCTACAGAAAGCTCTGTTATTTACGGGTAGAGTGCCATTTCAGATAGCGTTGTTTTGTTATCCCTACAGAAAGCTCTGCACATGAGGGCTCTGCGCACTTTCAAGGATGACTTCGGCATAGTGAGGAAGAATGGAGAGGAGTGGCTCATCAAAATGGCCAACACCGAGACACACATTCCACACGTCTACGAGGAGGTTTGAAACGATCTCTACTTCTTAGAAATACCTACCAGTTTGCTTTAGCGCAATATTTTAACTTTTGAAGAAATGTAATGTAATTACAACTGTACAAAGTGCAGTTTATTCTTAATTCTGCATTAATGTTTCCTTTATGTAAATTAATCATTTCATTTAGGAATACGTTAGAATTCGGTTAATATTTTGATTTTAGAATTCTAATCTTCCTTGGTTGTTTCAATGTTCTTCGAAAGCTGATTGAGTTGTGTTCTTCTAGAGCCACGGGCAGTAATTATTGAGGACGTAGAAAATCCTCCACAGGATATATTTCTATGAGGTTCTGGAAAGGCAGGACTTAACAAAATTATTTCTTTCGCGTTAATCAATCAAGCAACAAGAATTTAACGTCCAGTTCCTCGTCATAAGGCAATGCCAGGGACGTCTCAAGCAGACTCAGCATTAACAGACGCATAGGAGTGGAGACATGAAGGAGCGTCTGCCAATGACAGGTCTATTGTCCGGTACAGCAAAAATGGTTTTACTAAAGGAGTGAAGCCTGCGAGAGGGTTTAAAGATTGATAAATGGTTAGATAGGTAGGATGGTATACCATAATTTAAGCCTTTGACAGTTAAGAAGGAAGCTTTCTTGAATGTTATACGTTGAACAAAATTGGAGGCCAATGTCGTTTCTTAAAAAAAGAAAAATTGTGAGAGTTTATTGATTTATGCCTGAGAGATTCTAGGACTGACATAACCGCTATTAGTACTAATCTTCAGTATTGCATCGGACATTTGTAGGGTAAGATAATATATTGATGTTACTCCTACGGATGAAATATATGTCATTGATTGGTTAAATGATTGATTAATTGATTGATTGACTGATTGATTGATTGATTGACTGATTGATTGAATGATTGATTCATTGATTGATTGACACAGGTAGTAGGAGTTGTAAATATAACGACGCTGACAAACCGACAGTACTGTGTGATACTTGACCCAGTGGATGAGAAGGGAGTGCCTCAGCTGGGACGTAAGAAGCTGATGAAGGGCGAGAAGTCTTTCTTTCTGATGCCTGGAGAGAGTCTGGAGAGAGGCATCCAGAACATCTACGTGCTGGGAGAGGATGAAGGTCTCATCCTCAAAGCTAAGGAGTCATTCACTGATGGCGTATGTTGTGTATATGATTATTTTGGTTATTACATAATGATTTAATTATCCTACATTTCAAGCAATCGTCCTTCAATCATCAGCGGCTTATATTTAGGAGTCTCATTCGATTGATTTAATATATAATTCTTAAATTGAAGAATAGTGCCTTAGTTCTACATCCCTAAATGCCCTTGGATTTCGTGAAAATTCAGTATCATTTATCTTTCAGCAAGAGTTCTGTTCAAATTCAAAAGTTGTCTAATGAATAAAAATATGTATGGAAAATATTAAATATGTGTAATTATTAAATTTAGTTATCAAATATTTAATTATCTAATAAAGCTGAACTCAAAATAGTAAGTTCAAAAGGCAAGATAATTCGTTTCAATCTCTGTCTTCATTTTAATAATCACTTCTGAAACATTTTATTATTACATTATTATTAGGAACTTTAGAAGTTTCTGTTTTGCAAACGAATGCAAAAATGCAATGAAGTTTCTTTAGGTGAATGAAGTGCATAACTTTGATATTTGATGCCAAACTGGAATTTGAAACTGTGGTGGTTAAATTACTAAATGACTATTTGTATAATTGTTTGATTCTTTTTTGACTGTTTAATTTTTTTTCTAAATTATGATTAAAATAAAGTATTTAATTGTCAACAAATGAAAGCATCGACTTGTTGATTACCTGCAGGATGAAGCACGTAAGCCGGGTGACAAGTGGATGATCAGGGGTCCCGTGGAGTACGTTCCTCCAGTGGAGGTCGAGGTAGTAACGAAGCGCACGGCTCTGCCGCTAGACAACAATGAGGGTATCTACGTGAGGAACATCAAGACTGGCAGCGTGAGGGCTGTGACCGGGGAGACGTACATGCTGAATCAGGACGAAGAGCTGTGGGAGAAAGAGCTGCCGCCTCAGGTGGAACAGCTGTTGACGGTGGAGCGTGATGCTCTGGCTGATAGAGGTACGAGGGGAGCGGCTGCTGGGCCGAGCCGCCCGAGAGACAAGACTAGAGTGGTAACACTGAGGGTGCCTCACAACGCCGCTGTGCAGATATATGACTACAAAGAGAAAAAGGCTAGGTGAGCTTGAATTCTTTTTTCTCTTAATCTATCGATCAATTATTTAATCTAGCTATATATGACTACAAGGAGAAAAACGCTAGGTGAGCTTGTATTCTATTATCTCTTAATCTATCGATCAATTATTTAATCAAGCTATATATGACATCAAGGAGAAAAAGGCTAGGTGAGCTTGTATTCTATTATCTCTTAATCTATCGATCAATTAGCCAATGTAGCTATCTGACAGACGGTCAATTTGCCAGTCATGTGATCTGTCAGTCAGTAAATCGGTCAATTAATTTATCGATAAATGAAAAGGTACAAGGATTTACTTTCTAACGGTGTATAAGAATTTTTCCAGTGGGCCTATGCTTATGGATTAAGAATTTACTTCTGAAATTTGTCAAGAGAAAGGCGTCAGATCTTGGAAGGTAAAAACAAAACTGATAGTAGACGATGCGATAATCCAGGTAGCAGCTTCACTTAGACCTCTAACACAGCTGAGCTAAGACAGCTTAACGTAAACAGGCCACCCGACTGGCAGGTTAAAGGGCATTCCTCAACGATATGTAATATCTGTAATTCACTTTGACCCAATGAATTTAGCAAAGTATATTTTCGAAGACTCGATTATTTTAGCAATGGTATTTTTGATTACTCAATGATTTTAGCAGTGATATTTTCGATGACTCGATCATTTCAGCAACGACTCAATGATTTTGGCAATGATGTTTTTCAATCACTCGATTATTTCAGCAATGATATTTTCGCCTATAACTTCACATACACTTACAAGCATTATATTTGCTCATAGAGTCGTGTTTGGCCCAGAGCTGGTGATGCTAGGACCTGACGAGCAGTTCACTCAGCTCAGTCTCTCGGGTGATAAGCCCAAGAAACCCAACGTGATTCGCTCTCTCTGTCTGCTGCTGGGGCCTGACTTCTGCACCGACATCATCGTCGTCGAAACAGCTGACCACGCTAGACTACAGCTCCAACTCTCCTATAACTGGTAAGTCTCTCTCTCTTTCTCTCTCTCTCTCTCTCTTAGTGCACTGCCTACTGACAGCTCCATGGTATATAACGCCTCCACTCTTCTCTGTCTTCCGCCTTCCTCTTCATTTCCACATATGAGTGGGTCTTTAAATCATCTTACATAACTAATCTCGGCCCGCCTCTGCCTCTTTTTCCTTCTGCCTCTTCTGGTAAATCATTCCGTAAATGATGAAATCATTTAATGGCAAATCATTGGTAAATCATAAATCCTGTTAAATCATTTCAGTTTGTCTGAAATTCAATCAAATATTCTCTATACTTACGTCTTACACATGTTCACAGGTTATTTTCTAGTGTTGACTTGTAGTGATAATTTAATTTTCTTGAAGAATATGTTTTACTTGTGTTCGAATTTTTAAACTAAGACTAGTCATTGTCTTTTTAATGTACAGTAGGTGGCCCTAGACTGTTAAAAAGTAGGCCTTCATGATTGCAGAATCCTCATTCTTATCAGCAGAAACAATATAAATTTTAAAAAATGTTAACGCATTTACTTTGTTTTCATGATTTGAAAATTTTATTTGAGTTAAATAGCTGTAGATTTGAGAAGCATTGAATTGCCATTATATTTTATTTTGAGTGTAGTTGATCCAAATCAATTACTGTGACAATCTTATAATAAATTTTCGCTACACTATCATATTGTTAATCTTTATTGTTAGCAAACGTTATTATTAACAAACTTTATCGTTTATTAACATCCGCAGTTTTGTGTCTGGGTTGCGAATGAATACACCATCCGTACTGCACGTATCCTAAAAGACGACCAAACACTAAGATCCAAACCAACGTCAGAAAGTGCATTAGGCTGATGAGCTCTTAGGCTCTAGAAATAGCTACAAAATTTTCTAAAACGAATTTAAAAAGAAGGTCCATTCGTATTCCGACCATAGTTAAAATGGGCTTCAGGATAAGATGATGATGACGACTGTTAACATTTTTTCAGGCACTTTGAGATCGTGAACAAGGAAGATCCTAAGGAGTCAGCTAGGCTCTTCAGCGTGCCTGACTTCGTGGGTGATGCCTGCAAGGCCATAGCGTCCCGCATCAGAGGCTCCGTGGCCTCCGTGCAGTTCGACGATTTCCACAAGGTATTTTAAAACAGGCACCTCCTGCTGTGCATAATTTTAATATTTGTAAAGTAACGTGCTGTAAATATTGTCAGGTTGAAGTAGCCTAACATTGTTTCGCCATTTGAAAGAAATATGCCTTTTAAAATTGTATTGATGTAAATTCACGAAATATTTTTAAAAGTAGTGATTATTTAGTCAATATATTTATTCATTATTTACTTTTTATGTATTTATTTAGATCACTGAGCCGATGACGTGTTAGCAAGCTGTTCGACAGCGGAATTAAGTGCGATGTTTAAATTTAATCCAGTGCTCTGCCCATCACTGATATGCTATCGAACATGAAACTGATTTTAAACTTCATCTTTTCTTAATTTTAGCTTTATTTCATATAGTATTAAGATTACTTAAATATGAACATCGTTGGCTTTGTAATACTATGTCGTCGTTAAAGTCTTTAACATTTACAAGCTTTGCATGTCTAAATGAAAATCTTTGACCTTTCAGAATTCGGCTAAGATCATTCGCGCGTCAGTGTTTGGACTGGACGAAACGAAGAAGGTGAGGGACAGGTTCACGTTTCCTCAGAACCAGCTCGTCGTGACGAGCATCGACATCCAGACAGTGGAGCCCGTCGATCAGAGGACCAGGGACGCTCTCCAGAAGTCAGTCCAGCTCGCCATCGAGATCACCACCAACAGTCAGGAGGCTGCCGCCAAGTGAGCTCTTCCTATTAATCAATCAATCAACCAATCAATCAATCAATCAGGAGGCTGCCGCCAAGTGACCACTGCCTATCAATCAATCAATCAATCAATCAATCAATCTGTATAACAGTTTATGCTGATGCCCCTGTATATTTGATCGTGCTGATGCCCCTGTATAACTGATCGTGCTGATGCCCCTGTATAACTGATCATGCTGATGCCTCTGTATAACTGATCTTGCTGACGCCCCTGTGTAACTGATCGTGCTGATGCCCCTGTATGACTGTTTGTGCTGATGACCCTGTATCGTGCCGATGCCCCGCAGGCACACGGCTGAGAGGCTGGAGCAGGAGGCTAAGGGCAGGCTGGAGCGGCAGAAGATCACGGACGAGGCGGAGGCGGAGAAGGCTCGTAAGGAGCTGCTGGAGCTGCAGGCCCACAGCGCCGCCGTGGAGAGCACCGGGCAGGCGAAGGCCGAGGCCCTGTCCCGCGCTGAGGCTAATCGTATCGAGGGCGAGGCAGCAGTGGAACAGGCTCGCCTCAAGGCTCAGGCTGCTAAGATAGAGGCTGTGAGTATCCGCTGAGACACTTGAGAATTTGTGAAAATTACTTTTGTCCAAGTAATTCGCTATCGTTTCCCTGTATGTTGTGATAAATTAATTTAATTAAATTAAGTTTCGTATTCTCTTGTTTTTCTTATCTCTCTCATTCTCTCTTTTTCTGTTTCTCTTTTTCTCTTTCATTCTCTCTTTTTCTTTTCTCTCTTTCTTTCTTATTCTCTTTTCTTTCTTTCTCTATGTCTTTCTCTTTCTCCCTGTGTCTCTTGATGTACTGCCTACTGGCAGGTCTATGGTATATTACTAACTTTCTCCCTATATCTTGCTATAAATCTATAAATCCAACAAGTATTATTTCTCTTTTCTTCTTTCTCTCTCTCTCTCTGTCTCTCTCTCTATCTCTGTCTCTCTCTCTATCTCTCTTTCTGTCTCCATTTCTATTTTTGTCTCTTTCTATCTCTTTCTTTTACTCTCTGTCTCTGTCTTCCTCTCTCTCTCGCCCTCTATCTTGCTATCTTCGCAAGGTAAGGTAATGTAACGAAATTTAAATGACCAGTTGCTTTTAAGTCGCGTACTTGGAAGGAAAGAGAAGCAGAGGAAGCCCGAGAAATATTAGATGATGTAAAGATGCATTCATATGTGGACACGAAAACGTCGAAAAGGAAAGCAGAAGACTATATTATTTTTTAGATCTATATTATTATTTTTATTGGTGTATTTTTTATTTCTGTAAAAGTGTTATATAGTAAAATTGATAATACAAAGGAAATTTCTCTATTAATACGAATGAAAATAAAACAACATGAGAAAATGCGCATGTAAGCAGATATATACTAGACCCTACATAACTTGATTAGTTGTGTCTTTACTTATGCAGGAGTCAGAGTTGGAGAGACTGAAGCAGGCTCGGGACGCAGAGACGCAGTACCTGAGGGAGCGCAATGAGCTGGAGATAGTCAAGACCAAGGAGATGGCAGACATCGAGACAGAGAAGTTCAAGAACATGGTCAGCGCCATCGGCTCCCAGACTCTGCTCGCCATGGCTAACGCTGGGCCAGACATGCAGGTATGTTCTCTTCTATGATTTTATTATCTTTATGATTTCTGTGATTTTATTATATTTATTATCTCTGTAACTTTATTATCTTTATGATTTCTATGATTTTATTATCTTTATGATTTCTGCAATGTCTATTTCCCCTTGTTGTGCTCGGGTGTGGTTGGACCACAGCAGAATTGGGCAATCGCAAACAATCTGCCGCGTGTACGTAAGAGGCTACTGAGGCAGGAGCTGAGGATGGCTTGAGAGGACCCACCTAATCATGAAATATTTTCCCCCAGGATTAAAAGGTAATTAATCAATCTAAATGAGGAAGGCAACGGGAAACCATCTCAGAAGCCATACTTTTCCCAAGCTATAGGCTGCATAAGGTTGACTGATGCATAGACTTTGTGAAGGGATTAACTTGTTGATCTAAGGAATACTCTTATGGAGCTAGAAGACAGACTTCGTGTATGAATATGTACCTTGAACCTGCCACTTTGCAATGCACTGAAGAGAGAGAGAGAGAAAGATGATTTCTATAATGTCTATTATCTCTGTGATCACTTTTGTCTTCGTAATCTATGTAGTCATTATGATTTCAAATAATCATCATTATCTCTTTGATCTACATAATCAACGTAATCCTTGTGATCTGTATGATCTCGGTGATCTCAACAATCTTTATGAACTGTATGATATCTGTGATTATACTATTTTATCTACTGTGTTGGAATTTCGGAGGGTTGCAGAGTTTAACCTCCACTTCTGTTCTCTTATCTGCATGTATATTAAATATAAGTAGCAGGTTAATATCCATGAAAATAGGAGTTCCATGAAAATAGGAGTTCTAAGCTTATGGGATTAAGTTCTCTCAACTCTCCACCTCAGTTTTGCAGAATTCAATCTCTTTGATGGGCTATATACTTTTATAGCTTTTAACTTAAAAGGGTCAAGTCCACTAGAAGACTAGCAGATACAGCTTTTGAGTCCACGGAACCGATCAGACGGCAGTTGAGAAATCTGTCGCCTTGTTTTATACTTGAAGTGTACCGTAGACATGGAATTTCAAAGATTTAAGTAACATCCGCAGGATGCCTGTAAAATTAATTTTAGTTCAACTGGAAATCAAGTCTTAAAAGACTTGTGCGAATTTATTCATTAATCAATCAGCCTACATTCATTCATCCAAGTTTTTTTTATTTTATCAGGGATCTGATATTTCACTGTTGACAATTCTTTATTTTTCAGGTTCGCATGCTGCAGGCGCTCGGCATGAAGTCCACACTGATCACGGATGGAAAGAATCCGATAAATCTCTTCAACACGGCCAGTGGTCTCATCGGAGGCATGGTGCCGGTCCGCAAGCGTCACGGCGGCGATGATCCAGATGATGATGACGAGTAATATCCTGTCTCCATGATTTATAAGCTAATGCCCTATTTAAGATCATCAGATTGTATAAAGACATAAATGTATAGTTCATTTAATGATGGGATACTAGTTGCCGCTTCTGCTGGGATCTTGTTGTCGATACAACAGGAGCGTCAGATGTTTTCTTGATATTGTTTTGACATTATCTTGAGATGATAAAAAGTGAATTAAATTTATTTATTAAGTTTACTTGCACACATTCGTGCAACTCTCGAAGCTAAAAGGGCTCTGATCTTTAGTTATGTTTGTAAATATTGACTTTGTTATACGGTAATTTACCGTCATACCGTAATCTTTGTTGTACGTTAATTTGTTCTACATGTACGTTATTCTTGTGATAAAAGCTCTGTATATAGATGTATAGTTATAGCGCAGACAAATGTTAAATTAGCATCTTTTAATTTGCAATTGTGTTATTGAACTTGTTATAATGCTACGGTTTAGAGCTTCAGCGCATTGTTATAGAAATAGGCTTGTAGATGCATGGGCTCATAATGTCTGAAGTTGATGTTAAGTTTTTCTGTCTTATGAATCACTTCTCATTTTATTAGTTTTCTCTTTTACAGATACTAACAGCAATATAAACCTCAACCTCTTGTCATATATGCAATATTAAATTTAAATGTGCCTAAAATTGTGAAACGAGTGATACAAATTGTAAATATTTTGTACTTAGTTTTGTTTATCTTTCAATTCATAATATAACAGCTTGACTTGCCTTGACTATTCGTATATATTTACCTTCTTCAAGTAACCTTTTAAAAGTAAGCTTTTAAAATGAAGTTATCTATCTGTGTAGCCTACTATAGGATTTTAAAAAGTAGGTAACCATAATACTTAAAAGTGCACTACATAACCTTAAAATTAGACCTGGACCAATTAAAATGTTTGCAAGTTTTATTACTAATTATTATTAGTTTTATTACTGATTATTATTAGTTTTATTACTGATTATTATTAGTTTTATTACTGATTATTATTAGTTTTATTACTGATTATTATTAGTTTTATTACTGGCCAAGGGATTAACAATAGATTTGAGTTGGCTGACTGGATGAAAGACAATTTCGTAGTAGAAGTTGACAACCTGCACACAATTAAGCATACTCAATCAATGACGAGATATTTGTTTGCAGCTCGAGCGAAGGAAAGAGTTCAAAGAAGTATCAGAAAGTTTGAGGAGCATGTTGAACGGCTCTACACTACAGAATCTTATGATTAAGCATACAGATCATCGATGCTCATCTTTCATGAATCTTATTCGATCTCCAGTGAGAAACTAATTACCTTATAGTGAACCAAACATCTATTATTAATTATTGTAGATAGCAGAGGATTTCGAGTTTTAACTGTATTTGACATATAGCTATAGCTACCTATGCGTGCATTAATTCTATGCTTTACATTGGATTGTAGATCTTACTATATAGTGCTTTTATTTTTAATGACATGGCCATCAAAATGTTAATAACAGAATTGAGTATTTTAAATTAAACTATAGTTCTACTACGCCTTACAAAACTACCAATATAAATAGCTCTTAATAGCTCTCATGTTTCTTTGTAAAGAGATGTAGTCTGAACTAAATGCTTGCTTAAAGATTGAGGACTTCAAAGGGTTACTGAATTACTAGTAAATAAAAATATTTCATTCTGTCTATAAATTTGGTATAAGTAGTACGCGGAACAAGTTAGCTACTATAGTTCTCAAAATCTAAAAAATGTCAAAGTTTAGGAAGAACCTCTCGGGGGGGGGGGGCTAAGTATTTAGTAGGCTATATATCATTCGAGAATGACTCGAGCACTCTAATAAATTACAGCAATTAATTATTCAATAATACTAATAATATTTAGACTACATTAAGCTACAGTGTCAAGCTTGCTTAACAACGTTGAGATTATATCGGACTAAGCAAATAAAAGATGCTCGAGTTCGAATCAAAATGTACGATCAAGCAAGATACCCTATCACCAGCCCTGAATAATGGGACGAGAGACTAGAAATTGAACATAAAATACACGAAGAGTTGAGAATACTAGTCTAGGCAAGCACTAACAGCGGGTCTCGATCAATTTGTGTTATTTTCGTACTGTTCCTATCCATTCATATACTTTCCCATTCCATTTCTTATCTAGCCGATTCCAATACCAATTTCTATTAAGTATACTTTTGATCAGAGAATCGTTTTGAATTTACAGAGATTATCGTATACTGACATTTAAAATATCAAATAAAACCACCGCATAAATATAATTGTGTAGTAGTGGAAAAATGAAGTTTAAATAATTAAATTGATAGCAAATTTGACAGATGGTAGGCTATAGATTCAATATAATATCTTTCTCTTAGTGCAGTGCCTACTGGCCGGTCCATGGTATATAACGTCTCCACTCTTCTTTGTCGTAAGTGAATCTTTAAACCATCTAACATTCCTAAGCTCAGCCTGCATCTGCCACTATTATATCTTAGAATAATATATTAATATTATATCCATTGGTCTAATTTTTTCCCTAACCAGTTGTAAGCACAGCAAAAAATCAGTTTTCTTTCGCAGGTTCATCGCTAACACTGTAATTAACCCTGATCCAAATTTCATTTCCATCTCTCAAAGTGACTTTGCTGATAGAGCTTTAGATTTAAAATAGATCTCCTGATATGCAGCCATAAACCTAACAGACCATGAAACTAGATTGGACATAATTCTCAGAACTTTATGGATGACAAGCAATACGTCACCAAATTCAAAACGGCTTCAAATACATGACAAGACAAACTGTCATCATAGACCACAAGTCTAAGTGCAGATTACTTCAATGTATATGCGACAAACATGATATAACTAGTCCCAGCAACTAAATAAGTGCAAATATATGCATATGAAATGGAATCCAATTTCTAACTTCATAAAGGTTCCCAGTGGCATGTTGGTTAACTTCAATTTTAAATGTACGAGAATTGATATAAACTTTCAAGATGAGGATAGTTTAGCAGGTAGGTTCTACTCTGCCTCTTCAATTTTTTAAGTGTAGCCTCTACATTAAACTACGAATTCAATTAAAATTTAGGATTTAACAGAAAACTACACTAAAAATAAAAACAAAACAGCAAATTGTAAAAACCGTCAGATCATAATGTAATGCAATTCTTCTATCAACATCTGGTGAACACTTAGTAATTTGTACAGTGATAGAGAAATTTACGCACATAACCATCTTGAATTATCTATTAGATTTCAGGATTAAAGATTGCAAACAGGCACACCGGCTTTCAGTAACCTGAAACTAATGCACAGGCATCATGGTTCATCTCACAGTACTTATAAACATATTGAGAAATGTTCAAGAAAACTAAATTTTCTATTTGCAAATACATACATGCCACGAGCCATTTGATGTAGTTATACTTTTTCTGGCAAGATATGGCACTTTGGTATCAAATACCAGTATTTCATTTTTATAGTACGGCAAATGCCATGAAATAAATACTGAAATAAAATGCGCTTGGTCTTAGTGAAACGTTACTGGATTCCAGAAGTTCTATAGAGAAAAAGATGCTATAGCTAACACAACACACATACACAACAGTCCAACAAATAGCATAGGCTGCCTAAAAGTTGCAGTTCTTATCTACAGTTCATACACAGACGTGTCTCTACTTCTTGGCTGTCTTTTTGGCAGCAGCCTTCTTCTTTGGGCTAGCCTTCTTCTTTCTGCCACGCTCTAACAAAACAACAAAATAGTTAATCAGTGATAACATTAAATAGAATAAAATGACAAGCTTCAACTTGCATGAATTAAGTTGACAGTTCAACTGTTCAAATAGCAATCACGTACAGCAGTGCAATGACAGCGTAAGCTAGCAGGCAAAATGGTAACATTATATACTAAAAGAAGACAAAAATGTAAAAAACCTCAAATATCTAAAATTAACAACAGAACAGTGGTAATATTAACATCGTGACTTTACATAAATCTATTATGCAAAAGATAACAATTATTTATCCAAGTCAATTTAAGAGAAAATAAAAACAGTGTCATATAGCGGCACTCACAAACTTTGATATTAAATTCAACAAACTACTATATACATGTAGAAAAAAAACAGATTTGAATTGCATCTCAATTGGCCAACCTCTATTAATTTCCTTTAAAAGGTATAAACATATTGCACACAGGTACAGAAAGTATTAAATGATAGTTTAAATACTACCAGAACATTATGTTTGGAACACTTATCTTGCATCATAAAGATTTAACCCTGCAGCTGGATATATATCTACACCACATCAAATTCCCTGATGTGCCTCGACATTTCTCTTGCCAATGTCAGACAACAAGCCAGATGTGATTTTCTGTAGGCATATGACTTTAAAATTTGTTTGAAGGTTTTGAAGTGTTGCCTTTAATTTCTGATTAGTTTGTGTTCATTACCAACACAACCCAAGTGATTTTTTAAAATTATATGCATCTTAAATTTTTTTATTCTAAATAAGTGAAATATACACCTAAATTCTTCTGCTGATTTTTCCATAACTTATTCACTTTCCCTGCCTCTCCCCGACCATTTTCAAATTCTCTTGACTTTTCTGGAAGTGTGGTCACTCTGTATCCGAGAAGATAATTGGAATTAACTAAAAAGCATGATAGTTTTCTCATTTATAACACTAAAGTTGAGTTAGCAAATTTAAGTATGAACTGCAGTAGTTTCTTATGTTACTCAACTAGAATCACACAAAAAAATATAAATAACGGTACTGAATACTTACTGGCAACCTTTCCTGCTTTCGTCTTCTTAGGGCTGGCGGCCTTAGCTATACATTAACACATTAAAAAATTAGTAAATACAATAAGTTACAAATATTAGATTATTACACCTGCTAGTATCCCATATGCTCAAGTAAGGCTTTACAAATTTTAATTTTTTTATACCAAAATTGTAAAACCTATTATTTTCCCTCAACTTCCACAGTGGCTTCAGTATATATACAATAAATCAGCTGCAATATTATCTAACTTAATTGTTGTAATTGTTTACAATTATTTGGTGTCTTTTTTCTTAATTATTTGGTATCTTTTTCCTTAATTATCTGATATGTTTTAATCCAGAATATATCGTTCTGCTACACAATTTATTACAAAATGCAATTCAGGTATTCTGCCATACTAACTCAACTATCTGCTTTATCAGCAATCGCACACTAAGGCAACACACAAAGACTTCAATTCCCGCCCTTAGCCACGACTTTATCAATATGGGGTCAAATGCTGCATGATAGTAATTATACTCATAATTTTAGTTTATCTTAGCGACATATAACGGCGCGCGCGAAATAAGAGGATAAGCTTGAATATTTGATGTTATCTTTGCAAAGATCTTTCTGAAAGATATTCCTTAATACAGCTGCAAACTGAAACTGAATAAAAATGATTTAATAATTTAAATGTTATCTGATATTTAAACGTCATCTGATGGATTGTGCAACGACCATCCTGGTTCTAAAGTTCCTTAGTTAATTCAGGTTAGAGTTGGACTTCAAGTAGGCTACAGGCCTGATCTATTAACTAGACGGCTATCAGGATGCTACATCTGATCTAATGTAACATTACTAAATGTACTGAGCAAGATACAAAATGGAAATTTACCTGCAGAATCTCCTGCCTCAGCAGGGGCAGCAGCTGTTTCTACTTTCTTAGCCTTGGCCATTTTGACTTCTAGCGTTCTCTCTTGACCAAATTCCTGGAAACACAAAAATACCCTGGATGCTTCAATTTCAAAAGCAGCTTCCATATATATAATATGAATTTATAAGCTTAAGAATTAACTTACATTAAATTTTTCAAGGCCTTACAAATACTATTAATCATGAAAGTTAAAATTGCAGCTGTAGGAAAACTATAGGAACAAATTTTGCATTAATAATTTATACTTTTATAGTAGTTACTTTAAATTGAATAAAAATTACTTGCATTCAGAACGTCAAGAATGAATCTCAAGATAGCCATTATCTTAATGATCTTGAAACGTTTTGAAAAAATTAACTAGATCGTTAATGAAAATATTAACTAGGTTACTAGATAATTAAGGTCATCAGCCATTAAAGGCTCAATATCCTTTAAAACCGCTTATCAGGAAGTTGCATAAATGATAACATTCATTGCGCAAAAAAGAGAACCACTTTTTTATTAGGCTCAACTGCGTAAAATACAATTTCGGAATTGAAGATTGAAAGCAAGGTACGACTTGCGAGTTTCAAAATTAAGAATTATATTGGGACAACATTTGACAAAAATAAAATAGAGAATACCGTATAAATATTTATAATATCTTGCAAATATATTATTTGCATCAATATTTAACTTATGGACTTTTCTTTCCCGTGAACAGTACAGCTGGCAGCTGAACCATTGGTACAAAAAGCTCTTCTAGTATCTTCGCTTTTTCATCAAATTTCGCGTTAGAAAAAATATCAGATTAAACGACAGTGACTAATCGCGAGTGCAATGATTGAAAAAACTGTTCATCGAAAAATTTACGAGAGTTAAAAAAGAGATCAATATGAAATTTGAGTGAAAAGTGGTTAAATATTTTCAATTCTTACCTTGAAAAATATTTCAGCGATCGCTTCTTCTCTGTTCAATCTCTGGGAATGAAAGCGACGCTATCCCAGAATGCATCGGAGTGGGCATGGCTTAACACAGTCCCCGCCCCCATTTGGCCTCTAAGCTCAGCCTTCAGCTAGGCCTAATCTGCAGAATCTCGCAATCACCTGATTCATTAACTGTAATGTAAAATGGATTGGTTATTTATGCAATTGATAATTTTACTATGAATAATTTTATTTAAAATAGCTTACGCATCGAAGAACTTAAACAGTATTGATTCTGCCATGGCGACCTAAATATATGTTTATCATACTTAAATGTTTACTATACTGTAATTATAATAATAGTGCAAAATGGAAATACGCCAAAGACCCTACGGTTCTTACAGAGTAAAATACTTACAGCGAACAACCGATTGCAACCCAATCGCGTATTTGCCTCTGAAGCTTGTTATGTGAGTCAAATATATATTCATATTTAGGGATGATTTAATCATATTATAAGCAAAGTGTGTTATAATTAGACCATCATATCAAACTAATAATAATAAATTAAATAAATAACGGCACACTGGGTCAGGAAGCACAGATGCTTGCTTAATGCCCATTTCCTCCTTCCTCTTCATGGTTATCAGTAATCGTAGCCCTTTGATGGCGCATCAATTGCAGCCGGCGAGGATTAAGAATAACTTTCCATCACACTGGGATTTTTTCCGTTCAAAACTGTCAACACTCGGTCTTCCAAGATGGTCACTTACCCACAAAGTACTAACCGAGGCCAATATAGCTTAACTTCGATTAATGACGCGCAAATAAACCTAGTGCTCTAAATCCCGCCGTATTGCGCTAATTCCCGTCGTAATCCTCATGCTCGAACAATACTTTTGCTTTTTACTCCTTTTGCACAAAAGGTCTGTCTAATGAACTCCCTCAGATAGTGTTCCAGGCTTCAACTCTTTTTAAATTTTCTCTGCGCTTCACAATTTTGGTGGAGCTTACCAACGCTGATGATGGAAACCGTCTAGAGGCATTTTTAAAAGTCAAAAAGTGCTGGTTTATATAACAAAGAGCTAGCTTGTACGAATTTCTGCTTGTCAGCTTATCATAACCCGCATGATACAAAGTAATACTATAAATCTATAGCTAAATTAACCTTGGTTTAAACAGCATTGCTTGTATTACTATAACATTATCTTCTCGTATAGTGTTTAGGCTACTGTAACTATATTCATATCTTCTATTTCGTATGTTCGTATGTTACCTATGTTGTCAGCTTATTTCGAAATAAACGAAGACATATACTTACTTGCTCTAGCTTGATCAGAGACTTTGACAAAAATATTTATTCGTGATACAGTCAAAACGATATAATATTACGCATTCGAATTGCATTCCCAGTGAACTATCTACCTTCTAAACCAATCAGACCTAAGACATTGAAGTTTGTGGATTCATAGCTCACATTTAGGTCTATATTCAGTATTCATTTTAGTTGCTCTCCTTTGAACTCATGCCAAACCATCAATAGCTAGCCTTAAAATGTCTCCGTGGCTATATATATATATATATATATATATATATATATATATATATATATATATATAATCTCATTTACGCCATGTTAATGCTTTATATTATTTAGCTATTACAGCCTTTCTACGACTCTATATAGTTCTAGTGAGACCTAAAGTGTGATGAACATAATTTGACTTCCAATATTCAACAAAATTTAGGAGGGTTTTAACCCCGTTAACTCAATTACGGCATTACATGCTTCTATTTTTAGACTATTGACCTCATATTATTTATACAAATGTTATTTAACTTACTAAATTAGTAAATAAGCATGAAGAATTTTATAACTTTCTTGGTAGCGTTATAAAATCATGACGTAATTTCATTGATTTGTTCAGAATGAAAATATTTCAATAATTATTCTGATGTAAGAAAAGCAATGAAGAATCGATAATGCTCATTATGACCTAGATTATTCCAGCGTAGCAGGGCTTGCAGCTTAAGCCTAACAAAGCCATGCGGCTCTGCTGCCGTAAAGAGTGGCGTTTGTATTTTGTAGCGTTGTTTGCTAGGCAGCTCTCAGGTCGGGCCTGCTTTGTTTACGTGGTGTACGCTTAACCACGCCCACCTGCGCTGCTAGGCAACTGTCCATCACTCTCTAGCGGCAAAATCAGCTTCATGTTCTACCAACGAGTTTTGAAAAAATCGTTGATTAATTGTTAGAAAAGCAATGACAATACCTAAATTCAGGTGAATATTGAGGTCATCTCCGGTCACTTACTAAACGCCAAATCTTATCCAATGTGCAAGCTTCTTATGATTTAAAATTTCAACATTTTCTCTTTTTAATGTTCCAATTGTTGTACGTCTCATTTTCTAGTTGAGATTTCGACCTGAATTTACAACACCTCTCATATGTTCTTGGCGAAATTTTTTCATGGTTTAGTTACTTCAATACCAATCGTCTCTCTCTCGGTCATTATTTCAAAATCTGAATATCTTGTAATTGGCATTCCCAACTCAGCAAGAGATGACAAATGAACAGTGGGAAGGCCAAAAGAAAGAAAGGGGTATCGAGAATTTTGCCCGGTAATTTGAAATAAACCGGGCAAGAGTGTGTTTTGCCCCGATACTTTGTGCACTGTTAATAATGAATTTGGATTTTGCGCTACGTGAATACTATTGTTCCATTTCAGGCTCAACAGCTTCGGAACTTATATTATTACAGTAGTTACTTAACAAAGAAATACAAAGCAATTAATGTGTTGTGCCCACACTCCCTAGCTCTCATAGTTCCTTTCTCCCTTGCTATCTTAGCTCTTGCCCATCCGAAAATTGATAATTGAGATGTGAAATCTTTGAAATGTAGATCGCTTAGCTGGAAGTCAACCCAGGTGTTCTTAAACTTTATACCATGGTGACTCACTCAAAAATTTTGAAACCGGCGACCCACACCATACAGTTTATCATAAGATTGTAAATCAGACATTTCATAAATATCTATTTACTAGTGTTGTTGTTACAATTTCATTAAATAGTGTAATAGAGGAATAATATATGATTTGCGGAACTAATAGAAATATACAACTATTTAATACCGTCTTCCGGAACAAAGTTAACCGTCACGTTAAAACTTATGCTGAACAATATTCTTAAATAAATTTAGTAAATTAGTTAAGGCTAAGTACTACATACATGTATATACGCGTGTAAGCGACTAATAATTACTAATTAGCCAGTTGTAGTCATTTGCTACCAGTGGGATAGATGCGCTTGCTTAGCATTAATAAGGAGATCAATATGTGTATCAGGTGGTGATAGACACAACCCTAGGTCGTCAGTAACATTCAGCCTAGCTCTGTACTTTGTTTTTACGGCAGATTGGCAGTCATTGCAGAAAATCCATCTTCGCAAAGATAAGTGATAGTAAATGGTAGCAGTAGGCTATTGTTATGGCTATGTCTGATAATTCTGGATATTCCAAAGATGCGTAAATCTAAAAATCTGAAAGTCTCGTGGTGTCAAACTTCATTCGCAACGACCTATCACGCGAAAGCTCAATTAATTTTGCCTCAGCTACGGCAGAAAGTGACAGTAAACTGACACCTACATCCAATGTATTTCTTATCCACTGAAGATCGGAGTTTGACTCTGTCAAGAAATATTGTTCAAATTTGTTGGAATACAAATGTAGATAGTTAGCGATTACAGTAGTGATGGAAGCTGATATGGTAGCAGTTTCTGCGTGTGTATGAATATCTGACAAGCAAGAAAACATGTCCATTCTACTTTTTTCTATGCGCATTTTCCAAGGCTTCAGTATCTTCACAAATGCTGGTATTTTATCTGTGTCCCAAAACAGATCACTTTCTCTTCCCTGTAGGCTTAGTTTTAGATACTTGAACATATACATGTATTCCAAAAATGCCTACCAGGTAGGCCAACTTTGACAACAAAAGCTGATCAGTCAGGCAATCTGTTAGCGACCGATAGGAATTCTTATTCTGCAGGAAAACAAGTACTTCATTTCTAAGTTCAAGAAGTCTTTGCAAAACGTTCGCTCTTGATTCTTGATAACCACCTTCTTCTTCTTTTTCTTCTTCTGTGTGCAGCAATAAATGCTCATGTAGCGCATCCATTTCTGAACATAGACATTGAAACAAACGCGTTTTCAGTAGAGATGGGAATCGAACCGAACCCGAACCGAACCCTAAAATTTAGAATTTTGACCGAACCGAACTCGAACCCCGACTCTGACCGAACCCGAACCGAACCCGAACCCAGACTCTGGTCGAACCCGAACCGAACCCGAACCCAGACTTCGTCCTAACCGAACTGAACCAAAATCCTGGAGTTCTTGTCTTCTTCACCAGCCTGACATTAAATAAAGATAATAAGAATAGATCTAATACAAACATATAGTAGTTTTTGCATTTACATGTCTTACAGTATCAAACAGCATAAATTCAGATAAGGCTGGTTCCGACACAAATTTTAAATTGATAGCGGTACAAAAGAATGGTAGCGGGAAGCGAGACGGGCCTACAGAAGATAATGGATAGTCTGAATGATACTGTATTGAAATATGAAATGAAGATTAACATGAAAGAGACACAAGTGATGAGAGTATCCCATAAAAATCTGAAGATGCTTGACCCAATCTAGGTGGATTTGTTCTTGTTAAATTCAAATTATGATTTTTTTCTAATTTTAGTGTGCTACGTTAATATTTTTGCAGCCGGATTTGCAAGTAGTTATATATGACATTCTATATGTGTTAAGGCTATCTGGAGTAAATAATTTTGCACCTTAGCAATGCAATAATTTCATAACTATTTTCGTAACTTCATAATTGATCTGAGAGTATCAAATTTGAAACCCTAAGGCAAATTATGAAGCTTATTACTGCTCAGTTGATAGCAAACGGTGTGTATTATGATCATTTTTCTATGGAAGTACACAAGTTTACTAAATCGACTTTATTTGACAATTTTATGTTACTAAATTGCACTTTGTCTCTGAAATATTGGATCAAATTTTAGCCGAGACATTTCCACTTAATTATAAACGTATCTAATATATAGGCCTATAGTGACAATAAAAATTTAAAAATTGATGAAGCATTCTATTTGATCCTTATAATCAAGGAAAATATTTCAGATACAATAATAAAGCTAATTATCTATATTATGAACATTTGTTGGTCAACTAACAATATTTTAAGAAATGTACAGGAATGAATACCACTTCTTTCCTTTTTTCATTGGCATATTTTTACCCAGGTTAAAAAATGTGGCAGCTATTATGACTTAATTAATTTTTACGCATATTTACCATAAACCATTTTAAACATGTTTGTCATAGCCTTGATTATTATAAGTAGAGTAAACAATTGCAACATTATCCAAACCAAACCATTTCGAACTCGAATCGAACTCTTGCGAGTCGGAAAGCAAGCCGAACCCGATCCGAACCCGAACCCTTGTTAGAACCGAACCCGAACCGAACCGAACTTTCATTTTCAACGAACCGAACCGAACTCTCAGATTGTTAACTGCTAACCGAACCTGAACCGAACCGAACTTTCATTTTCAACGAACCGAACCGAACCCGAACTCTGGAAATTCATAAAATTACCATCTCTAGTTTTCAGAACTCGCTAGCTTTAATGGCATTGATCATTTTAACTGCCTTGCACAACACGTCATGCAAATCTTCACCTAAATATCTAGTTGCTTCGCGGCGAATGAGACATTGATAGGACACTGCAAGAGGAGCAACGTTTTTATGCTCTGAACTAATACTGCACGAACATCAGTCACTAGGCTGCAACGTCTGTAGTAATTCCTACACAGTCTGACCATTGTAGTTTGTTATCTGAGATAAATTTGTTGGCACAACTAAAAACTTCCTCTCCGTATGTTTTTGTTGCGAGCTCAACGAAACAGATACCCTCGGTTAAAGTTTGTGTATTGTATTTATAAAACATACACTCACCAAAAGCATTGCACAGTTACTAATATCCGTCCACCTCTTCTAATTGCAGTGCAAACTTCTCGCTAGCTTTCATCTGCTCAATCAACTGATTTTTGACATCGGATGAAATTTCAATAATTCTGCAAGCAATAGTAGAATTGAAAGTGGAACAAAATGTACAGTATTGACAAATGTTTCGCCATAAACTGATTTAACAATGTTAACAGCACATAGGAGAATGAGATCTTCTGCTATCGTGTGCGGTTTCTTGGCTTTCGTTATTCGATATATAACGACAAAACGATGCCACCATTTCTGCAAAATTCAACTTGGTTCTTTTAGCAAATTTATTTTGTTGTGTTTTCAGTTGATCAAGTTTTCTTCGGAAAGAGTCTATTGGTTTAATAGCCACTTCACAATGCTTTGTTCTCATATGACGCATCAAGTTTGACGGCTTCATATATATTCTGGCGTTAAGCAACATTGCTGAGCTAACAACAAATTGAAACTTTTTTCTGATCATCCAGACCAACACATGCAAATCCAAACCCTAGTAACTAGTTCATCGTCATATCACGTTATGCTGGTTGAATATTGAGTCAGTCACGCAGTCAGAATTCCTCATGGGTGGCAACTTCAATTGGTAATGGATACGGCGTACATAGATCATCAATGCAAATTTATTTGGATGGAGGGGCAGTTGGGGTGGCAGTCCTTTCATCTGTAGGGGTCAGCTGCCCTCGCCCCCCGTATTTACGCCCCTGCTTCCAGTCCTTAATTACACAGTCTCGACCTCTCCTAATCTCAGAAGAACTTAAGCTTTCTGCCAGTCCTTATTCTTGCTCCTCTTATCCTTTGTACTCTTAGCTTTGTTATTGTTGATGTTCTTCGTCTTAGTCTTGTTTTTGATCTTCTTGTTCTTTTTATTATATAATTATATATTGCTATTATTATAATTATGATGATGATTATTATTAGGCCTACTTTTTACACCCACACCCCAGGTGTCATCTGGCTTTAAAATAATTACTGAAGCAGTCTCAATTAGGCAGATTGTATTAAATCTTTGTAAACTCATAGAAAGCCATAATTGCTAAAGAAAGGAGATCTCTCCCTTTTCGCCGATTTGATCTGCAATAAGTCTGCCTATATCTATGTCTGGCTGGAGCCAGTGGCTAAGTCGGTAAGATATTCGATCGCGGATCAGTATGTGCAGGGTTCAAATCCTGGGCTCGCCGGTCACTGATATCGCTTTCGAGTGAGGAAACTGATGTTAATCTTAGCTTTACCAGCTTTACTATATGCCATTAATGAAGTCACCTCCATCGGGATTCATATATATAGGGCCCATGATTTCAATGACCACCGGGACAAGTACATAACCTTCGGATCGAGGGTTCACCATAGTGTCAATGGCCGTGATGTCCCTACGCATATTTACCATATATCACCAGGGCACCAAAAGTTTTGCCTTCAATGCTCTTGCAATCAGAGCTAGACAACCCTTAGCGCTTGATTACTTTAAGAAAGGATGCCCGCTCGCGAAGGCTAGTCAAATTGTTTTCGTATAAATTGTTGTGCCGTGACATTATACCTGAGCTGCGTTGGCAGAGAGACTGTGGAGCAGCTAGGCACGGCGCAAAATGGGTAGTTTTAATTCTGCCCCCAGTTTCTGCGAGGGTGAATAATTTTCTATGTAGAATATTACATATATTATGCTTTGCTATGAGTAATAAAATAATGGGAAGCAGCCAGCCATTCTACCTTAATTAAATTACTCATGAGATACACGGAATGTGTGGAGTGTTGACTCAGCCGGATGAGTGTCTTATGCTGAGTACGCTGGTCTTTAAAGTTCTACTGTCTACAGGGGAAATCTTTGAAATCTCAGTATCGTAGAGAGGGGGAGGCAGTAGGGGTCATGTGCCTCCCCTCAAGTAGTCAATAAAATGTTAGCATTCAATCCATCCAAGACTGAGTTTGTGATATTTGGGACACCTCAGCAACTATCAAAACTGAACGAGGCATCCAGTGACGGATCCAGGGCAGGGGGGCCAGACCTCTCTTAGGCCCACCGAAAAAAGTTAAACTATATTTTCATTGTTTCTATGGCTATTTCTATGTGAAAATATGTTTCTAAGGGCTTTGGTTAGGGGAGGGGGATGGGGTGGGTACGAGAGAGAACTCAGTTCCACTAGCTCGGTTTTTTCAAATATGGGCCCCACTAGGGGCCCTTATTTGGTATACTAGGAGTCATGTATAATGGAAGGGGGCCAAAAACATATTAATTGTTGACCGTTTCACTATAGCTAGCTCTCAATTTTCACTTTTACCACTAGATACCGTATAGGTTAAGATACTGTGCGCAGTAGTGAAAAAATGTTAAGCCCCACAACATTTTGTCTGGTTGCATAACATGTCCCGAAGAACGCAAAAACTAGTGCGTAAACTATCCCAAAATTTTTTCGGGCCCTCCTTTAAAAATTCCTGGATCCGACCATGGAGGCATCCCTCTTTCTCACTTCTGACTTAGCCAGTTTCTCCTGTCATGAGTCTCGACCAGCACCTTACATTCCGTAATTATCGACCAGCACCTTACATTCCACGATTATATCACCAAACCTTCTCAGGCTTGCTTCTTCCACATCAGAGGTCTGCGACGTATACGTCCATATCTAACCCTTGAGACCGCTTCTACTATCTGTGCTGCTCTCGTGCAATCCAAACTGGTCTACTGTAACTCCTTGTTTCTGAATCTCCGAAGCTGTGAGATCGACAGATTGCAGTTCATCCAGAATTTCCTCTCACGTGCAGTCTTCCGCCGCTCTAAGCACTCATACGTGACTCCTCTCTTGAAGTCTCAGCAAGGCTCAAAGCTAGGGAACGCAGTGTTTACAAGGCAGCTTCTCTGACATACAAATCCGTCACTACCCCGGCCAAAGGTTACATGTCCCACTTATTGCAAGTGAGACAGACTTCCTCTGTGCATATATTCAACTATTAGGATCTCTAAGTTAATTACTCTAGAGCTACCTAGCTTTCCTTCTCGCTGTAAGCTCTACTTGCGTTTCTTTCAGCACACTGCTCCTCATATCTGGAATTCTCTTCCTTCCACTTTGCGCACCCCCTCATCTTCTCCTGATCATCCTTTCCTTCTGTATGCACAGTTTCACAGACGGTTGAAGGCTTTTCTCTTTGACCTCTCATATTCAAACATTGTACAGGAACTGAGACCAACACGTAAACCACCACTTCATTAGTACCCTTAATATTCACACACATTATAGTGAAATGATCAACTATGTTGATATCTATCGCTTGTAATACCACACATGTTTAAACCGTTAAGCAATTTTGTCCATTTTCCGTGTAGCCAGTCCAGTGAATGTCCGAGATTTTACTCTCAGATCAGTGCGGCTGGGATTCTAACCCACGAAGGTTAAATTCACTTCAGGATCTGTCATTTTAAATTTCATGACGTTATCTACACTTCTAACCACTGCACTATTGAGACATTCCTTCCTCTGACTGAACTCCCTGATTTTGACTTGAACAATTTTTGAACCCCACACTCTGCTCATCAGATTAGATTTCATACCATAGTTCTCAATGTTGTCATGGATGACAGGAGCATTCTAATCTGATGTTGTTATTTTTGTTGTTGCTGCTGCATCATTTTAAAGTTACAAGCACGTTGTAAAATTAATTTCCAAAAAAATTGAAATTTCCAAACAAGAAGTTGTAAACAATAAACAAAGCCGTTAATTGAACTTAATTCTCGACACTTATTGCTTATACTAGTACAGTCTTAATATTACATGCAAACTATGTAATGTGCTAATTATTTGCAAATTATATAAATATACGTACGAAGATGTCATGCGTTTGTGTTAAAATGATCTTAGGATGAGTTTGGATTTGAGTAATCTTGAGTAAGGTCGGAATGGTTAATGGTTTACAATAATCCTATAAATCCTTAGATTTCCGACGTGTATTTGAATCTTCTGTTTTTCTTAATTAATGCTTTGGCCTCTGTCGCCGCATAGTACTCATTTCTTCATTTACTTTAGTAGTGCGAAAACTGTTGTTATTAATGTTGGTTAATAATAATTGTTAAAAACAGCATAGAAAAGGGTCGAGTTTTAGCGATTTTTCAAAGTGTAAAGTATGTACAGTGTGGTGCTGGTGGGTGTGGCAGCTATTAAAAGTCTAAATTTTTATTTATCTTTTAGGAAATTTGAGTGTTCCTTAATGGTATTTTAAATGACAATCGTAACAATTTTTATAGAATGTCTTAATAGCGTAGGGGTAATGTCATGAAGTTTTACATGACAGGTCCTGAGGTGAATTGAACCCTCGTGGGTTCGAATCCCAGCCGCGCTGATCTGAGAGTAAAATCTCGGACATTCACTGGACTGTTTACACGGAAAACGGAACAAATCATGCCTAACGGTTTAAACATGTGGTGATAAAAAGTGATAGATATCAACACAGTTGATCATTTCACTATAATGCGTGTTTACTTTTTGTTATAATTAATGCTATACGTAATTACACATACATGAGTAGATGTGCTATTACGACAATTGAATATATTGTATAATCTATTAATCTTACATTTTAATCTTACATGTTTTGGTTCTCCAATTTCATTTTGCTCTTGCACTGATTGTAATAACACGCATTATGGTGAAATGCCTAACTATGTTTATATCTATCACTTTTAATATGGCATGTCGAAACCGTGAGGCTATTTAATCCATTTTCCGTGCAACTAGTCCTGTGAATGTCCGAGATTTTGCCCTCAGATCAGCGCGGCCGAGAATCGAACCCACATGCAGAGTTTCATTCGCACTAGGATCAGTCATTTACAATTGCATATAGCGTCACTGGACTCTCTAACCACTACGCTTTTGAGACATTCACAATCTATATTTACAAGAATTTAATAAAGCTGTTATTAGCACACAGCATAAGCACTAATAGCCACCATAATAAAATATCAATAGTTAGGCATATATGACAGAGGAGAAAAAGCCAGTGCTTTATTTCTGTCTCCAAGCAAGCATAATTGCATAATGCGAACATTAATGCAGAGTGTTGAAGCAGCACTTTAAGCATCCTCGTGTAAGGCTTTCTACAAATTTATCGCCTAAAAAATCTGACATCTTTCATCAATCTAAGCTTAAACTATTTATAGGTATGACCTTGCAAACTACTATTTGAAAAGGTAAAAAAATTATCATAGTCATAAATTAGTAAGCCAGGCCGTCATAAAATTATTTCAATGAACAAATTGTTTTACTTATTTATTTATCTGGTTTATAAATGTAATTTTAAAAAAATCGAAACCATTATTAACTAATGTTGCCTCTATAGAATTATTTTATTTTTATAATAGTTTCTATCGGAATTGTGATGCAAATAAATATTTTACTATGAATATATATACAATGCATATATACTGACTTTACCAAGTCAGTGATGATCCCAATTAACAAAAAAGCTAATACTGTGGAGTATTAGGATTACAGAACAATCAGTTTAATATCTCAAGCATCAAAGATCTTACTAAAGTTAGTAAATAATCGCATTCAGTCGAAAGCAGATATGATACTAAGCAAGACACAATGTGGTTTTAGGAATGGATGCGGTGCAAGAGAAGCAATAGGGGTAATGCGGGTTCTTTGTGAAGGAAGCTTAGAATATGGAAATGACGTTTTTGTATGCTTTGTGGACTTTAAGAATGCCTTTGACAGGATTGATTGGATATCAATTATGAATATCTTGAAAAGAATAGGAATTGACTGGAGAGATAGAAGACTAATTTTAAACTTGTATGTGAATCAAAGAGCAGTAATCAAAGGAAGAAGGTGAAATAGGACGTGGAGTAAGACAAGATTGTAGCATTTTGCCGCTGCTGTTTAACATTTATGCTGAGGTCGTGATGGAGGAAGCCATGGAAGACATGGGAGAAGGAGTAAAAGTAGGAGGAAAATTGTTACAAGATGTACAATTTGCAGATTACCAACGAATGGTAGCGGGCAGCGAGACTGGACTGCAGAAAATAATGGAAAGACTGAATGATACAGCATTGAGATATGGTACGAAGATTAATATCAAAAACATCAAAGTGATGAGAGTGTTCCATAATAATTAAATAAACTATGTAATAAAACTATTGTGCATTGTTAACCTTGACTGTCCATTCAGCTCTGTTGTAGCATTTAGCATGGAGTGGCTCTTCGTAAATATACTTATTATTATTTTTATTGTGCCTTCTAGATTTTGTAATATTCAAGTTTTTGTACAAAAATATATAATGACATCAACAGAGGAACATCATAAATCTTCTGCTACAAGCAGCCTATGTGAAGAGAATTCCAGTGGAGGGAAGGTGTCAGATGACTTGAGTGACACTATGAACTCTACTGATAATGTCAAACTTGTCAGAGATATTGCCAACCAATATGCTGGGTTAATTTCTGTGGAACATACTAAGGAGGTTAGTTAATTACATATAATCTGCTGTGATGTTAATGCACAATTGCACATTTGCAATATCGAGAGTAGATAGACAGTGAAGTTATAAAAGTTAAATTAACGGTGGCTATACCAGAGAGAGTTTAAGTTTATTTCAGAATCATAGTCCACTACAATATTACTTACAAGTTATGAAAAGTCCAAAATAATATACGGCATGAATTCATATCAGAATAAATATTTAAATTAAAAACATAGTCAGCACATAATTAATAATTTGTCTATTCTATCAGTAGTAGTAGTTCTATGTATTTGATCAGAAATAGAGGCTACCAAAACAGCGACTAGTGCCATCTAGTTGGTTACCTCAAAAGTACAATTGAAAACAATCATATTAATTTTAAACTATGCAATTCAACAGAAAACTAATATAAAAACATAAACTTGTGAGATAAAGCGAAAGAAAGGAAATTAGCTATTTCATGCTCTCAACGTATTCCTTATTGATAGTTCTTTTTCTAAATAGTTAGTATTTGTGTAAGGTTTAATATTAATAGGTATTTGTGTAATAGTTTCTATTTTTCTTATACAAATAGTTAGTATTTGTGTAAGATTTGTGTAAACTCAACGGTTTCCTTATATTAAAATGGGAGAGAGAATTGGTGAATCTAATCTTTTCTATGAACATTTTTGGTATTTTTTCCGGGCTATGAATACATAGATGAGCAAGTTTTAATAGCTTAAACTTACATAGTTGGCATAGAGGAAGTGAATTTACTATTTCATATAGTTCAGAAGCTTTAGTTGTTAATTTTTTCTTAAATAGAATTCTTATTATAGAATTATTCATTGTTATCAAATTACTTAAGTAAGTGGAGTAGGTATTTCCATATATTTCAATGCAATATTTACTGAATCTGACTATGAATAAAAGAGTAGTAAATTTTTTTGAGGCAGTGTTTTGGTAAGAAATCACGAACATTATGTAAAATACTGATATATCCTTTTAGTCTACTACATACCATATCAACATGGAGTTTCCAAGTAAGGTTTTCATCGAGTATTACACCTAAATATTTAACTTTAGATGTTCTAGAGATCAGGACATTATCTAAAAAGACTTCAAGCTTTTGCAGTATACTGTACCTTTGGTTTGCATTTTGAATAATCATATAGCATGTTTTATCTAAATTTATGCAAACTTTGTTAGCATCGCAGCATACTTTACGTTTTTTAAGACATATATTCGCATTCTTTTCTAGCTCATTAACACTTTTACCGGCAATAAAAATATTAGCATCGTCTGCAAATAACTTAGGCTTATAGTCCCATAGAGCATTTGCCATGTCATTAATGTAAATAAGAAATAATAGAGGACCTAAAATGCTACCATGTGGAACCCCACAATTGTTAAATTTCTTCTCAGAGCTGGTGTTATTTACATATACATATTGAAGATGATTTTTTAAATAGTTCCTTATCCATTTGTTCTATTGATCTCTTATTAGTGATACCACAAGTGTATTGTCAGATACAGTCCTGCTATGATTCTGTAGAATAAAATAATAATGTAGGCATTAATGAATCTAGCAGAGCTCCTTGTTATCAGTTATAACTAACCTTGTATATTTATTTGTGAGCTGAGCCGATGGCGTGTTGACAAGCTGTTGACAGTGGATCAGTAGGTGCAGAGTTAAAATTCAGTGCTCTCCTCGTCACTGACATGCTATTGAGCAGGAACCTTATGTTAAACTTGGATTTTGCCTGTTTTGTTTCTTCAATTCCTCTTTTCTTCATAAATTTTGTTTCTCGGTCACTGCTTTAAAATTATATAATTTGATTAATAGCATTAGTGCCTTTCATTTTGCTCATTCATTTTTGCCATGCAGAAACTTGTAACAGTTTGATCAGAAGGTATAAATATTAATACTTACAATTACCTATGTTTTGCAAAAGAATATCTTGTATTCATGCTTGTAGATATTTCACCTCTATTTACTTTAGCTGAAACTTGATTTTGTTCTGCTATTTTATATGTTTTTAGTTTGAACAATTTGGAGAAATTGTAGATGATTTATTGACAAAGCTGGACGACTTTCTTGGTTACGCTGACCTGGTAATTAAGGCTAAATTATAATTTATAGCAATTTTATTAAATTTTTTGAAGAACCTGGTACATTACCATACTTTTTGAATTTCAAAGATTAGTATATATATCTACAGTTTTCTACACCCGATTCTTTTATAAGGCTGCATTCAAATAGCTAAGCAAGAATCGTTTTGATATATTGTTGTTGTTGGGTACTAGCTGCTGTTCATTCTGAATGGCCTCTGTGGTACCAGTACACTAGCCTTGTCGTTTATTCATTTGAGTCTCAGGTTTACCTACACTGCACAAGACTGTTATTGCACCTCGCAAGGTTCTATGCCTATCCTGAAAAATTTAGCTCAGATTCATTAACCCATCCTATCCCCAGTTCATTAACCTATCCCCGTGTTGTGTCCGGGTTGTTTGAAGAATTGACCAACCGGTGACTGCGCGTGTCATAGTAGGCGACTAAAGCACTAAGATCCATACCAACGTCAGAAAGGGCATTCGGTTGGTGTGCCTTAGCTCAATGCCCAAGTCAGTAAACAACTAAATGATATCCACTTGGGTTGTGGGAAGTTTAATCGTGTATCAGAGCTTGCTGCGAATTGGTACTAGCAAGAGCCAAAGATGTGATTAATTGTGGAAAGGGTTAAAAATAGTAAAATATAATATTAAATATTTTAAAATGAATGCTTTAGGAACATGTAAGGCATTCTCGAAGATTGCTCACCGGCCATGGCACTGTTATAGATATGATCCTTTAAAAGGGTGTCCAAGGCTGCCTTAAACAGGGGCCTTGCCATGAATTACCCTTTTCAAAACTGCAATTATTGTTGCTAATATGACTGATACAAGAGAGGAGCAAACTTTTATTCCCATGCCAAGTGTTTGTCTCTTAAGAACCTGCGGCAATATTAAAACTACTGTGCTTATTTAATTATTTTCATAACAACAAATGATTGTGTATAGGAATAATAAATAATATTATGTGCATATTATTGTAGTATTGTGTTTTGTATTTGATTTGTGTTTTAGATACGTGGTGATGTTAACATGGCTCTGGGGGTCACTCTTGATGCTGTGCATTCTAAGACAAATGCCTTGAAAGCTAACTTTGCAAAAATAGATAAATTAGAGGTTACTGCTTTCTGTGTGGTTCTCTTGAATTAAAAAATCAAAGAGAACTATTTAATATATCATAAAGTTTTAATATATTTGTTATTCTAAATTATTTAATATAAATGTAATAGATAGTAATTGGCTAATGGGGCTAATAATAATAAATAGACTGAGATGCATCATTCCAAACAAACGCTATTTACCAATTATTGTTTCTTTTAATTTTAAGATGTTGGCCGCTGAGATGTATTGTACAAAACAAATAATATTTACCATTTATACTTATTTTATTGTACATAGAATGTTATTGGCTTTATTATTATTATTATTATTAGTCTTTAATTAATTAATTTTTTATTTAGATACTTGATACAAAAATGCCAGTTCTAGTCTTATGATATTCTTGATACTTTCCTAAATTGCTAAATTCTATATTTATACATTTTTAGATTTTATTTTGCTAATTATTTTGTTATTCAGATCATTTGTTAAAGAAACCAGTGAGTAGGAAAAAATTTAAAATTTATGTGTTGTTTCTTGTTCATGATAATTATTCAATTCCAGATCCTTTTAGTTATAATTTTGTTGAAAGAATGGCTGTTTCCTTGCTCTGCGTGATGAATGAATTCATGAGCCTTCATTTGTTACCTTTGCTGTCATTAAGCGATGACTAATGAGATGACTAATGAGATGACTAATGAGATGACTAATGAGATGACTAATGAGATGACTACTGAGATGACTAATGAGATGACTGATGAGATGACTGATGAGATGACTGATGAGATGACTGATGAGATGACTGATGAGATGACTAACGAGATGATTAACGAGATGACTGATGAGATGACTAATGAGATGACTAGAGAGATGACTAAAGAGATGACTAGAGAGATGACTAATGAGATGACTAATGAGATGACTAATGAGATGACTAATGAGATGACTAGAGAGATGACTAATGAGATGACTAATGAGATGACTAATGAGATGACTAGAGAGATGACTAATGAGATGACTAATGAGATGACTAATGAGATGACTAATGAGATGAATAATGAGATGATTGATGAGATGACTAATGAGACGAACAATGAGACGAACAATGAGATGAATAATGAGATGACTAATGAGATGACAATGAAATAACTAAGGAGGTGACTGACGAGATGACTAATGAAATGACTAGTGAAATTATTAAAGAGATGACTAATTATATGACTAATGAAAACTCTGTTGAGATAGCTAATGAGAGAGGGTGTATACCCTATTTATTTAAATGTACCCATATATTCTTTTTCTTTTTTTTCTTTTTGCAGGTGGTATGATGTAGGATAGAGAGAATTTAAGACAGTTTATTTGTATGCCGACCCAGATTAAATTGAAATTCAAAGGAGGATGATGATGATGATATTATTTTATCCATAGGTAGCAAAATAACCTGCTAGTGGACCAGAACATTGTTTCTCGTATTTTGAGTATTACATAAAATTTCACGACATATTTTGTGATGATAGTGGACGGTGGTCTATGCATTGTTTCAGGTTCTTGTCTCCACTGTAAAGAAGGACCTGGCGCTGCTGGAGGCTAATGTAGATCAGGCTGAGCTTGATCTCGGTACTATTCATCCAATTAAGAAAGCGCTTAACTCTTTCACGCTGCCGTCACTTTTTACTCCTGTAAGTCTGTTGTGTTGAGTTAATCTTGTGTTGTAATTCTACGTAATCAGTAAATATTTGCTATCAAAGAGAGATAAGGCTGTTTTCATCTTGTGAGATAGGAACGTATATGTCTTATATGTGTGCGGTCTAAAGAATTTATATTTTAAATCTCTATACCACTGCAGTATTCAAGTTTTAATAGCATTAATGATCTTCTAGAAAGGTTGTAATTTAATGATGTGCACTTATATCAGCTAAAATACTGTTACAGTGTTTGTGTAACTATATAATCCAATATAATGTGCAGTAAATATCAATTCAATGGTATATATCATATTGTTGATATATTATCTTTCTGTATGTTTACATTTTTGCAGAAATATATTGATATATTGTTGATGTTTTGTATATCTGTGTATACATGTATATGTGCAGAAGTCAACTTCAGTGAATCAGGCACCAGTCAGGCCAGGTCGACCGATCTATCGACATATTCAAACATTCCAGACTACTGACTACTTTCCATCTAGTTCCTCAAAAGCTCAGTGTAGTAACGTAACTGGGGCTCAGTCTAATGCTGGGGGCCTTAATGCTGGTGGAATTAATGCTGGTGGTCTTAATGCTGGCAGTCTTTCCACTACTGGTGCACCGTCAACTATTGAAGGACCACAAAGTACCAGTGAACAATCTAAAACTGGTGGGCCTCATACGTCTGGTACGCAGTGTAATACTGGTGGACCTCAAACTACTGGTGCACAATCTACTACTGGTGAGCCTCAAACTACTGGTGCACAATCTATTACTGGTGAGCCTCAAACTACTGGTGCACAGTCTACTACTGGTGAGCCTCAAACTACTGGTGCACAGTCTACTACTGGTGAGCCTCAAACTACTGATGCACAGTCTACTACTGGTGAGCCTCATACGTCTGGTGCACAGTCTTCTAATGCTGGTGGTTTGTCCACTATTGCTGGTGGGCTCCTCACTACTGATGTGCAGACAGGTGGTGTACCTTGAACATCAACTTTGAAAGATACTGCTGTGGAATCTTGTAATGATAGTAAGTCAGACGTATCAGCCAGCAGTGAAAATTTTAATGTTTGCGTTACGCTACCCTCTAGCGATCAGTTTGAATTTAAACCCGAGCAGAATGTAAATGACCTCGTGTCTGCTGAGGTATATAGTAATCCTGCTTCAGAACTCCTGCAGAATACTTGTGATCAAGAGTCTACGAAGTCATTAGAAGAATATATTGTGAATGTAGACAAACAATAACCACGTGATATTTGATTCATAATGTTATAACTGATGTTAATGGTGTTATCACATAATGTTATCAAAAGATTCTTCCCAGAAGAAACATTTGCTTGTAGAATTGCATTTAGTTAATGAAGAAACCAGGACAAATCGGAAGTATTTAAATTAATGTTATGAAATGTTAAAGCAACTGTCATATGATTCTTCTCTAGTCCTTAGGCTCTTTGTACCATATATTTAAATTTAGTTAAATTTGCAAGGTTTAGTCTTTTAGGGGGGTAGGTTCGAAGGGGGGAAGGTCTATTTAAAGAGGTCATAGAAGGTAGAATGGAAGGAAAAAGAGGCAGGGGCAGGCCGAGATTAGGTATGTTAAACTATTTAAATACCCACTCATATGTGGAAATGAAGAGGAAAGCGGAAGCCAGAAAAGAGTGGAGGCGTTATATACCATGGACCTGCCAGTAGGCAGTGCACTAAGAGAGAGAGTCTTTTAGAGCATTAAAGATATCTCCCGTGTAACGTCCATAAACTTTTAAATGCTCAATAGCGCAATGGTTAAGGGTGTAGATAACGTCATGAAGTTTTAAATGACAGACCGAGAGGTGAATCGAACTCTCGTGGGTTCGATTCCCAGCCGCGCTGATCTGAGAGTAAAATCTCGGACATTCACTGGACTGGGTACACGGAAAATGGACTAAATTGTCTAACGGATATAACATGTGGTATTAAAAGTGATAGATATCAACATAGTTGATCATTTCACTATAACGTATTATTATTATTAACAACTGTTAGTTATATATGGCGATTGATGTGAAATTAGGCTTGCACAAAGTTACTATAAAATAATTGAAACTTCTGATTATGTAGTTTTCTTGAGTTTTACATGTATAGTTGTGATACTGTCAATACTTAATTATTAATAAATAGTCCTTTGTAACAGGCACATATTGTAATAAAAAGCATATTTAAGCAGTTCTGTAGTTTAGAGTAAATGTAGCGTCGATATACATTTTACAAACTGTGCCGCTGTGCCAGGATACGTTTCGTGTTAAATAATTAAGTAATTGAAATATCAAACGCTTTGAATCAAATGCAGATTAAACAAAATGTAAGGTTTCTTATACGAAGCTAAATCATATTTATGAAGCTCCTCAGCGTGCCTTTGTCTTATGATGTTATAGTAGTAAATTGTGTTTAATTTGTGTGGCTCTTGAGAGGTCTCATTATTGTGCTTTGTGGTGAAGTGTAATGTGATCACGTGACTGTCTGCTTTATTTGCATAATTTATTATTTGTAAAGCTACTGTTTTGTACAAAGTAAAGTGCGAATGGTGTAGTTTGAATTGAGGACTTTATGTTAATTTCACTGGTTGGTCATTAGTCACTCACTTATGAACCACTGTGTGGTATTAAAGTCTACACAGAACTGATGCTGATTCAGGGCTTTATTGAATTAACTTGTTAAATGACCTATCTTTACAAACGTTTAATTTATTGTTAAATAAACAGGAAGCTAAATTGAAAGTTGAACTGATTTTAGTAAGTGAAATTTGATGAGGATATGTTTAGCGATGATGCTGATAGGCAGTATTACGAGTGTCTAGGACTTGTGGATATCGGTGACGATGTGATGGTCAAGACTTTAACAAGATGGTAAAGAATATAAAAAAACATTAAAGGATTTAATATCGAATCGCTGTCCCTTATATTAACTGGGCCATGTAAATGAAATTCCATGTAATAACTCTCTCTCTCTCTCTCTCTTAGTGCACTACCTACTGGCAGGTCCATGGTATGTAATGCCTCCACTCTTCTCTGTCTTCCGCTTTCCTCTTCATGTCCAAATATGAATGGATCTTTAAATCATCTAATATTCCTAATTTCAGCCTGCCTCAGTCTCTATATCCTTCCTTTCTGACTTTTATGACCTCTTTTAGTAGACTTGCACCCCATTGGAATGTGTCGTATCCTACTCTTCTTCCTATTTCTTAATGCATTTATCAACTTTTTGTAATAAATAAACATCATAAATAAATATCCTTTATTTTATTTACTGCGCTTTATAAATAGAATCGTTTATTTTAACTGCGCCTTATAAGCGAAATCCATTATGTTAATTTATAATAATATAATTTTAATATTATATATTTAGTAAAAACTATTTTATTTATATAAATTGTATAATTGATAAGTGTACTTGTGTCTATATAATTGATGTACTGGTATATATGTCTACATAATTAATATAATGGTACGTGTGTCTGTGTGATCGTAGTTTACGAGTTTTATGTAATTGGTACAATGATACGAGCGTCTCTGTGTTTGGCATAGACATTAGTAAGTTTACGAGTGTCTATGTAATCTATATAATGGTGCGTGTGTCTTTCTGATTGATGCAATGGTAAGACTGTCTTTGTGATTGACATAGACACTCATACGAGTGTCTATGTAATTGATATAACTGTACGAGTGTCTATGTAATTAATATAACAAGTGTCTATGTAATTAAAATAATTGTACGAGTGCCTATGCAATTAATATAATTGTACGAATGTCTATGTAATTAATATAATTATACGAATGTCTATGTGATTGATATATGGGTACGAATGTCTACGTAATAGATATATAATGGTACGAATGTCTCCGTAATAGATATATAATGGTACAAATGTCTACGTAATAGATATATAATGGCACAATTGTCTACGTAATAGACATATAATGGTACAAATGTCTACGTAATAGATATATAATGTTACAAATGTCTAAGTAATAGATATATAATGGTACGAATGTCTACGTAATAAATATATAATGGTACAAATATCTACGTAATAGATATATAATGGTACATATGTGTACGTAATAGATATATAATGGTACAAATGTCTACGTAATAGATATATAATGGTACGAATATCTACATAATAGATATATAATGGTACGAATGTCTACGTAATAGATATATAATGGTACGAATATCTATGTAGTTTATATAGTGATACGAATGTCTATGTAGTTTATATAGTGGTAGAGTGTCAGATGTATGTGATTAGTTCTACTTATATATACAATCGACATCGAAGGGCTCTATAGAAATTATTAATTTATAACAAGCGGTTAGTTTATTTGACTCTTAAGTTGACATAATAATTTAAAATCATAAAACTTAATATGTACTTTGCCCGCTTTTAATATTATACCGCTCTCAAATTCCATACAAATTATTGAAGAAACATGGTCGTTGTAAATATGAAAAGGGTCTAGACCTTTATTGAAGGTTTAGTTTTGAAACAATTAGAGCTTAGATGGTCATTTTTCAGTGCTTGTAGCGCCGGATCCTATAGAAGGGTTTGGGAGCATTGAATGTATCTGAGTAGTTACAGAAATGTGAAATTTCTATACGTCATCAGTTATATTTTATTCTGAACTCAAATAATTATCATGGGACTGTACGAAGTGTCGTAAACTCTAAGTATAATCATAGATTATTCATACAACTAAAATAATTCATATGCAAGTGGGTGACTGCTGCGGATGATAGCAAAGTACATAGGCACAGGGTCCCACAGGTTTGGCTTAAAGTAATTTAGTCGTCGTGAAGAATGCTTTGACCGCTTGAATCACCACAGCTATCACGTGAGTGTTATAGAACTCGTATAATCACTCTCTTACTGTCGGTTTTGAGTAGGCCTACTTAAACGTCTACCAAGTCTAGCATGATTTGAAAGAGTATTTAGATTAATTATGCATTTTAACTTAAAATATAGTATTTAATATGAAGTAAATAAGTATTTTAACGTTAATACAAACATTTATTTAAAGACTTTTTGAAATCAAGATAGATTCATTTGGAGAGATATTAATGAGCGATTTTCTAAAAAGCTCTTCACTTTCAGAGATAAAAAGTACGGAGGAAAACTCCCACTGTAATTATAACCTCGTCATGCAGGGAAGAGCTGTAGAGCGAAACCTTCAGCGCACATCGCTTGGTTTAGTGTTTAAAGTTTTAAACTGTGAATTCTGAAATTATTCAAATGAGATTTGTCTGAAAGTCTAAATGTAACCTGTGTACATTTTGTCCCTAATCTAAACAGAACATTGGATAGCGATGTAGCTTAGCGTTGTTCATCAATCCTAATGTCATGGATTCGACCTCCGTCAGGGATCATCTATCAATGAGACGATGACATAGCCGGCATATAGATTAGCTGTCCAATTATTTATAATAGTCTTTCATTGACAAAATTAATGTATCTCCTACAATTGTTCCCAACGTTTTTGCGCCTAACTTGAAGGATTTCTATGTAGTCGCAAGTACTAAATTACTAGATTTCATATTGCAACGCTTAAGTGACTGAGTTAGTTTGAATACTTGTCTGATAAAGCATGAGGCCTTGAGTTCAAAACTGGTGAATGATCAAAGAAAGTCTCAGCCGTATCTTCTCTGATTGTTTCTTTGCGCCAAATCAGCCTTTACGCAGCTTAATTGTTTATTTTGACCACAAAATTTATAAAAATTCAAGTTTATCTATACTTGTATGTTAGAATGTTATCGTATTCAAGTATCCATGGCTACATAATAAATAGTAGATAGTTAACCAACTTCATGTAATTGCTTATAATGTAGCGAAAGGTTACACATTTTATTAACAATTGTACATACACGTACAGTTCAAATGAATACATAAGACCATTGAGCGAAAAAAATACGAAATAATTAATGCTAATATCACAATAGAGCGTGTTGCAAGATTCCCAGCACGCGTATTTCCTGGAATGAATTAATGGCGGATACAACGTTACAAGAATTGAAATAACTCACATAATTGAGCAGCAACCAACTTGTTCGCTTTCTTCCCCTAACACTACCTCGTTTGTATTGCTATATTTCTGTTTAACAGAACCTCCTCTGAGATTCTGTTCGCTCGATGATTGTTGTATAGAAAACACAGCTCCACCCCTATCTAGCGTATTCCCACCATTGCTGGCTACGCTACCGTTATAATACGCTGATCTGGGCTGCTGAGAATTGTCTATTACTGTTGAGGGCCCACCCACCGCCTGCCTCTGAGCCCTTTGTCGTTTTAATTCTGCTAAAGTCTTAGCGGGGGGCACGCCCCCCAGTGTAATACATCCAGGGGTGACACCTCCGGGTTTGAAATCGTTAGTTAGAGTCACCCCAGAGGAAACACCTCTGCTGTCACTTGACTGGTTCACTGGTTTATCTTTCTTCTCTCCAGACGAGGACCTGCCGTTGAGTTCATCCGATGGATTCACACCTGGAACAACTGATGGATTGATCGTGTTGGCGGGATTTCTCTTATCGTTCTGTTGCTCGCGAGATTTCGCGACATTACTAACATCGTTAGACAATACGTGAGATTTATCAGCCTTTATCTGCGGAGAGGTTTTATTCGCAGCGTTCTCTTTATCAACGCCGGGTGAAGTGTTAGCTCTTATGTTGCCGCCTGCCGATGGACCGTTTCCAATCAATTCAGAATTCTTTTTGTTGTTACTCGTTGTACCTGTTGTAGATTCTACTTTCAACGCTGCTGCATTGTTTCCTGATGGCTCCGACCTTTGAGATACGGAATTATTAGAGTTATTGACATTGGGCTGAGCCACACTAGCAACATGAGCTCTGAGACGTTCAGGTCCCTGTGGTTCAGGTTGATTTGATGAAATAGTTTTACCTGACGAGCCAAACGAGTTAGTGACTGGCTGCGAGGGTGGTAATGTGGGTTTTTTAGTTGGGGGAGAAGAGGCTTCTTTCGTGAAAGATGTTGCTGAGCTTATTATGGCGGAGGAGTGAGCGGATTCCAGTTCTATAGCTACTGTGTCAACACTTAACGGCGGAGGTAACTGAACCTGAGGTAAACAAAAATCATATGAGAGACATGACATACTTAGCATCTTTCTAGGATTTCGCTTTGTGTGATAAATGCTACTGATTGGGATAATTGGATAAAACTATAAAACTAATATAACGTCTTAACCAAGTTAACTTAGCTTTTCAAAAATGTAATGACTAATTTTGTGACAGAATCGCAACATGTTTCTCGAGTCAAAACGTTGCAAGGCACACATTCGGATGCTAGTGCGTTGTCAGACGTAACTGGCCACGCCAAGGAAAAGGAAACCTACCTGATACATGTATATCAGACACAACTCTTCTGATATATGTTGTTTTAGCAATGTAATGTATTTCAGAACATATTAAATTTTGGGCTTTGAAAAAGCGACATGTGCTGAATGAAATATTTAAAATATATTAGCTACGATTTCGCATTAGAAGCTACGGTTAACGTTAGTTTCCTCACTCGAAAGCGATGTCAGTGACGGGCGAGCCCTGAATTTGAACCCCGCATCTACTGATCCGCGGTCGAGTATCTCACCGACTTCGCCACTGGCTCCAGCCAGTACAGGAATACATATCTATAGGCTTATGAGTAAACAAACTAAAAATAATGTAAAAATTCTTCAAATAAAATGAAAGCGTGTGGAGTTCACATATGCGTATAATAATCAGAAGACTGTATTTTGCAATTCTTCAAACTTATAGATGGATGAGGAGATGCAATAAGCATGTCCTAGTTCTATATATATTTTGATGTATCTAAATTTAGTACAATTCCTTATGATTGTATTTACCAGATTCCATATGCTAAAACACTACTAAACCTCTGTAATGGTCTAAATTCTCATCTTTCTCACTAAACCTCCTGATACAACGAGGTATGCATATAATCATAATTTGTCGAGATTTGAACCTTAAGCTTTGAGGACTCAGTATCGCCCCCGCTGAAAGCTGGAGGGGGAGGCGGCAGGTTGTTCGTATCCATCATTAGTGCGTCCTCTTCCTCATCCTCTAGATTCGACCTGGAGGCTAAGGACTCGTGAAGTCTCTGAGCCTCCTCAGCGGCGTCTCGATGAGCTATAGCAGACCTGTCGTGGATGCTTCCTCGCTTCATCCCACTATGCAAAGCATGTCAAATACAGTAGTACTTCACATAGCACTAAGCATAACACTTCATACTAAACATCACATCACATAACACTTCACATGACTCTTCACATTACACTTGACATAGCACTTCACATAACGCTTCACAGTACACGTCACATTATAATTTACATTATTCTTCACACTACACATAGCACTTCACATCTTCACATAATTCTTCACACTGCACGTCACACAGCACTTCACACTACACATCACATAGAATATAACACAGCATATCTCATCTCGTATCATTTGGCATCACATACGCTGTAGCACTTCGCTTAGTCCTTCACAACTCTTAACACAGAAAATAACATAGCACTTAGCATCATATAGAAACACATAGTACTTGGCACTTCACGTTGCACCACCTAAGACATCGTATAGCACAACACAGCCTAGAACATAGACAAAATAAAAAAGTATTCTTCATTTTTACGAAGTTAAAATGTAACTTAATTTTTGAAGTAAATTATCCAATTTACTGAAATTTAGAAATCTAAATAGCATGTGACATACATTTATCACGAATGTACACGTTAAATAAGGCATAACACTAAGCATAACTAAAATATTACATGTAGAAGAACAACTTACTGAGGATTAAGACTGCTCCCTCTGAAACAAACAAATCAAAGCAGTAAATCATAATTACACATAGGCAGGGAGACGCATGGTTCGAAAAGGAATGACATGGAATTATTGCAAATGTCCTACAGGTCATAAAATAATAAGAACACAAAAATATTCCTAAAGGCTCTTTAACAGCAGACATACAATTTCACTTGTACATATATCTCTAAATCCCCTGCATCATTATCTCGTGTATCATATATCTCTACGTCTTTAAGTTTCTCTGTCTCTCTGTCTCTATGTCTCTCTGTCTTTCAGTCTGTATGTCTCTACGTCTCTTTGTCTCCATGTCTCTCGCTATGTCTCTCTGTCTTTATATCTCTCTGTCTTTCTGTATCTATGTCTCTCTCTATGTCTCTCTGTCTCTATGTTCCTCTGTCTATAAGTTTCTCTGTTTCTATGTCGCTGTGTCTCTCTCTCTATGTCTCTCTGTCTCTCTGTCTCTATGTCTCTCTGTTTCCATGTCTCTCTTTACGTCTCTCTCTGTCTCCATGTCTCTATGTTTCTCTGTTTCAGTGTATCTCTGCCTCTGTCTCTCTGTCTTTCTGTATCGATGTCTATATGTCTCTCTGTCTCTCTGTCTATAAGTCTCGATGTCTCCATGTCTCTCTGTCTCTAAGTTTCTCTGTCTCTATGTCTCTCTGCTTCTTTGTTTCTCTGTCGCTATGTCTCACTCAATGCCTGTATTTCCATGTCTCTGTCTCTAAGTTTCTTTGTCTCTATGTCTCTCTGCTTCTTTACTTCTCTGTCGCTATGTCTCACTCAATGCCTTTATTTCCATGTCTCTGTCTCTATGTTTTTATGTCTCTCTGTCTCTACGTCTCTCTGTTTCTATGTTTCTCTGTTTCTATGTCTCTCTCTATGCCTCTATTTCCATGTCTCTGTTTCTATGTCACTTTGTCTTTCTGTCTCTATGTCTCTCTGCCTCCAGATGAAATTTTAAATCTAATGTTAGACTGCAAAGGTCGTTTCCAATGTCAGCCTTTATTACAATTGCATGTAACCCTCTGACAAAATTTAAACCTAATTAAAAATAATGTTATTAGCTACAAACCTTTCAAATGCTGTCATACCAGTGCGTTAATGTACGCGTTAATGTATTAACTGAAATTAAATCGGATTTAAGAGAAATAGATGTTGTCTTTGTTAGTTTCCTCAGTTATTCTCGGGCAACCTTATAATGGACCAACAGTAAACCGCATGTGTCAAGCTATTGTCTACGTTAAAGTGTGGAGAAGGCATAATCTTTGCATAACCTTTGCATAGTTAGCTTCTTGATCGATGAAGTGCTCCTTATGAATATTGTCTGCTGACTGTCACCTTACATGTGCCTGTCACTTGGCAGAACACTAGAGAGAGAGAGAGAGAGACAGAGACAGAGACAGAGACAGAGACAGAGACAGACAGAGAGAGACAGAGAGAGAGAAAAGAGAGAGAAAAGAGAGAGAAAAAGAGAGTGAAGGAACTATTGCACAAAAACAGTTTTTCTGTTTCTGTTTCATTCATTAGATTGTCTGTCGCTCAATGGCAAGTGTCTGATACTGTCATGGACGGCGGTTGTAATGTAATAGTTGTTAGATGCTGAAGTAAGACATATACCTCCTCGCCATGCTGTTGCGTCGTCTCGTTGATTCGTCCCCCACTCGAGTAATTTTACGAGGTAATCGATGTTGTTGCTCGATTTCCTCCATAATCTCTGCCATCCTATTCCTCACCTCCATGTCCTCACACAGGTCTAGTACAAACATTAACACTTTATTCCTCACCTTCATGTGTTAACACAGGTCTAGTATAAACATAAACACTTTATTCCTCACCTTCATGTGTTAACACAGGTCTAGTATAAACATAAATACTCTAATCCTCATCCCATGTCTTCACACAGGTCTAGTATAACATAAACACTCTATTCCTCACCTCCATGTGTTAACAAGGTCTAGTTTAAACATAAACGCTCTATTCCTCACCTCCACATGTTCACACAGGTCTAATATAAACATAAACACTCTATTCCTCACCTCCATGTCCTCACACAGGTCTAGTACAAACATTAACACCTTATTCCTCACCTTCATGTGTTAACACAGGTCTAGTATAAACATAAACACTTTATTCCTCACCTTCATGTGTTAACACAGGTCTATAAACATAAACACTTTATTCCTCACCTTCATGTGTTAACACAGGTCTAGTATAAACATAAACACTCTTTTCCTCACCTTCATGTGCCAACACAGGTCTAGTAAAAACATTAACACTTCATTCCTCACCTCCATGTGTACACACAGGTCTAATATAAACTTAAACACTCTTTTCCTCACCTTCATGTGTTAACACAGGTCTAGTCAAAACATTGACACTTTATTCCTCACCTCCATGTGTACACACAGGTCTAATATAAACTTATACACTTAAATTTCATCTCAAAATTGTAGTAAGTCTATCATAAGCATAAATATTCTGTTCTTCAACTCCATATCTTCAACTGGTTTATAATAAATACGTACATTTTATTTTTCATCTCCTTACTCAAATGATAGTATTTGAATGATATATGATATATATATATATATATATATATATACATATATATATATGTATATATATATATGTATGTATATATATATATATATATATATATATATATATATATATATATATATATATTAGTTTAATATTGCATTTTGAGAGGCCTGCAGAGGTAAGTTATCACTGACAATGAATTCAGTAGATAGTTTAATTAATTCATTAAACGTTTTTTCTAAATTTAACATTTCAAACATAGGCCCGTTCAATAATTTCCATACTAAGTCGGAACTGTCATGAAACTAAACTGTAATCTTTACTCTGTAGTTTCAGGCGTCTTAAAGCATCCTAATGATTAAGTCTAACCTAGAGCAGATTCGCCATTCCGAATTTTCGCTTCGGCATCAGCACCGTTTTCTAGGAGTATTTCAATTACAGGAAGCTACAAAAATACAATTATACACACATTTAGTGACTCAATTTTTTTCGTATTTTACATTGTATATGTAAGAAAATAACATTACAACACTGCACATTGGCAGTTGATCACATTTCTGGAGCAGCTTTGTTGGAACATAAGACTTTGTTGTTTGAATAAAGATAAACTGAAGGAAGATGAGATTGAAATAGAAAAAACAAGATTGTTTATCTCGGAAACGAAATGAAAGCAGAATGAGGCTCAGAATCAGAAATTTTAAAGAATTTCTCTAGCAGGAGTAGCATTTAGCATGCTGCATGTAATCATGATAAGGCACGATGTCAAACTTGAGATTAAACTAAGAATTCTCAACTCCTGCGTGATATCATGTTGGCACGCTGTTAGTTGACAAGGCGGGATTTAGCGCATTTAGTTTAGTTGTGCGTCAATAATCGAAGTTAAGCTACATCGGCCTCGGTTAGTACTCTGTGGGTACTGGAAGACCGAGTGTTGACAGCTTTGAAGGAAAAATCCCAAGATGATGGAAGGTTATTCTTAAATCCTCCCGGCTGCAATTGATGCGCTATAAAAAGGCAAAAATTACTAATAACCATGGAGAGGAAGGTGGAAGTGGGCCTTGAACAAGTAGCTGTGCTTCCTGACCCAGTATGCCGTTGTGTTCGTACTAATATACGGATGTGCAACTTGGGAATTCACAAGGGGCAATGGAAAAAATTGAATGCCATCAAAAACAAATATCCAAGGAGAATGTTACGAATCAGTTACAAAGAGCATGTAATAAATGAGAGCAGTAGGATATGGACAAAACAACAAATGGTAAGAGAAATTCTAAAGAAAAGAAGAATGAAATGGGCTGAACTAATGTTTTGGACGGAAGAAAACAGAAACTCGGTGAAAGATATTTAAAATAAAAAGCAAATGGCAAAAACGAGCGGAAGACCTAAAATAAGATGGAAAGACTGTACAGAGAAAACCTGAAGGCTGCTGGATTTAGCATTTATGGAAGAAGAGAAGGAAGAAAAAGAATAAACGGCAAGGAAATAGTGAAGAATGGAGTCTTATGAAGGAACATTATTGAGAAATCTTAGGCTGAAACCAGCCCTAGTATGGTCATATAACATGACATTTTAGAATACAGACTAACATTTTTAGAAACACTACAGCAAGTGACTATACAAAGAAGCAACATGACGTTTTTAGGACAGCACAGAAAAAACTAGAGTTTAAAGTACACTTATTTTTTATTGTTACAATAATTAATGTTTTCAGCATTAATTAGTGGGATGGAGCCAATGGCGATGTCGGTAAGATATTCGAAGGCGTATCAGTATGTACTGGGTTCAAATCCTGAGCTCGCCCGTCACTGACATCAATGATAACAATGAGAACAATAACATTGACAACAATGACAACATTGACGACAATGACAACAATGACACAACATTGACACAACTTTGACAACAATGACAACATTGACGACAACGACGACAATGACACAACTTTGACAACAATGACAGCATTGACAACAATGACACAACTTTAACAACAATGACAGCATTGACAACAATGACACAACTTTGACAACAATGACAACATTGACAACAGTGACACAACTTTGACAACAATGACAGCATTGACAACAATGACAGCATTGACAACAATGACAGCATTGACAACAATGACACAACTTTGACAACAATGACAACATTGACAACAATGACACAACTTTGACAACAATGACAACAATGACAGTAATGACAACAATGACAACATTAACAACAATGACAACAATGACAAGGACGCACCTGTCCCCAGCAGGCTGCGCAGTGGATGGGCTGCCAGTCGTCGTTGTCCTTGCAGTGTATATCTACTTGTTGCTGCAGCAAAAACTCCGTCACGTGAATGTAACCGTTACAAGCCGCTATGTGCAACTGAAATAAGTGAAGAAAACAAAATACAAACAATTTAAATGTACGACAATCATAGAATTAGCAGTATATGCACTTCACAAAGCAGACTTTTCAGTGCAATCATTTAAGAATCACGGCTATAATGCTAAGCTACCGATATATTAGGTGGCTTTCGCAGAAAATACAATTAAAAGCATTTAAGAGGCCTAACTGTAGTAATACTTGGAGAAGAAAAGGAGCGAGAGGAAGAAGATACAGAATATACAGGATACAGATACAGATGGTATTTGTGGATCTCGAAAAGGCCTATGATAGGGTTCCGAGAGAACTGGTGTGGGAAGTTTTGAAGAAGAGGAAAGTGAACATGAGGTATGTTGAGTTAATCAAGGATATGTACAGCAGGGTGAAGACTAGTGTGAGAGTGGAGAGTGGACAATCTGAGAGTTTTGATGTGAAGATCGGGGTACATTAAGGATCAGCCCTAAGTTCATATTTGTTTATATTGATTATGGATGAGTTGCTTAAAAGAGTTATTATGGAGGCCCCATGGTGCATGCTATTTTCAGATGATCTGGTGATAGTAGGAGACACTGTAGAGAAAGTAAGCGAGATGTTGGAAAACGCGAGAGAGGCACTGGAAAGTAAAGGACTGAGGGTGAATGAGGAAAAAAGGAGCCTTTAGAGAGTAGATGGAAGGGTGAGATGATAAACGGAGATAGAGTAGTAAGTCATGGTGTGGAGCTAAAGAAGGTAACAGATTTTAAGTATTTGGGATCTGTAATAGAGGATACTGGAGAGTTGGAAAAGGAGGTTGCTAGCAGGATTCAGGCTGGATGGGCAAAGTGGAGGGCTGCCAGTGGAGTGTTGTGTGATAGGAGAATCCCATTAAGACTGATTCCCACTAAAGCAGATGTTATAGTTCTGTGGTTCTGTGGTAAGGCCAGTAGTGATGTATGGTTCGGAATGTTGGGCACTAAATACGGAACATTTTCAGAGCTTGCATGTGGCAGAAATGAGAATGTTGCGTCTAGTGTGTGGAAGAACTAGGAAGGACAGAATATAAAATGAAAGTGAGGATGAATTTGAATGTTGAGGGGATCGGGGATAGGTTGGCTCAGTCGAGATTGAGATTAAGATGGTATGGACATATCGTGAGAAAGGCAGATGAGGATGTAGTAAAGAGAGTTTGGATGGAAGAAGTGGATGTTAAGCTAGAGAGAGGTAGACCACAATTGACTTGGGATGCGGTAATTAAGAAGGACATGAAAAATAGGGGATTGACTGATGATATGGTGTGGTACAGGGAGGACTGGAGAAGGTCTATTCGTATCCCGACCCTGGTTAAACTGGGATTTAAGAGAAGATGATGATGATGATGAACAGTAGTAATCCTTGAAGCAGCACAATCGCTCTTTCCATTAATCAATACGGAGATATTTTATAATCCATATATCTGCAATAAACTTCAACCCACTCCTGATGTTCTTTCTTTCACTACCATTTTTTCTGATAAATTGGATTTTAAATTTTTAATCACTAAGGATTCATACAGTTGAAGACGCTGCTATCGGGTATTGAATAGATAAAGTTTCTATTAACAAATGCTATGAATGTTTATATAGTTATTAGAGCCTAAATCTGAAAAGAAATATACTAATAGAACAATAGCCTAAATTGTTTGATAAAGTAGCAAAATATATAACTGAGTTGGAACAAAATTGTCAAAAGCTCATTGACGCTGAGAGCTCGAAGTAGGTGTAACACAATTTAAAACAAAAATTATGAGTACTTGAAGACCATAAGAAATATGTCTTGATCTGTAAGATTGGAAAATATAAATACTGGTGAAGTAATTGTAAGAAATACTAAGAAAGAACAATTATATCAATGTAAAAAAGCAGCTATGTTAATAATTGCACATGGTAACTGAGAGAGAAGCATGTTTAATTTCAAATTTAAATCGATAAACAACAGAACCGATCATACAGGGGTTTCGCCATGTCGACCGGTGTACTGTAGATCACCTCCTTCAGCCTGCAGCTGCTTGAGCCCGTCCAGCATGTTGTTCTCTGCAGAGAGTCGCGTGTCGTCTATCAACTCCTGCGTCACGCCTGACACAAGAGACACAAAGACACCAAGTCATAACAACAGTAACAGCAATTAGAGTGATACTGGGGCCCATGACAACAGCCAGCAATATTAGGTGTAATATTAGGTGCAATATTAGGTAATACAATTACGTACTGTAATTAGGTACTTCGCAGTTGTAGCAATAACTACGAAGTACTACAACTTGGATGATAGGATTTGTGTCACTGTGTTAGATATTGTCATGAAATACAGGATCAGAAAAAGAGCAAATTAAACTCATTGTAAAACAGATGATACTTGATATACTAGTAGTAACAGAGACGGTACCTGTTATAAATATGCAGCACAGTTACACTTTAATAGTAAGGTATTAAACAGAAATGTTAACAAATGTTATCTAAACAGTACTAGACAATAAAATATATGTTATTGTCGCTAAGAATGGCATAGATAACAGATGTGATAACAACACAGTAAACACATCATAGAACAAGAAAAGATGACAAATGTGATAACATTGTCAGTACATCATAAGACAATCACAGATAACAGATGTGCTAACAACACAGTCAGCACATCATAAAACAATCATAGACAACAGATGTGCCAACAAAATGGACAGCACATCATAAAACAAGCACAGATAACAGATGTCATAACAACACTGTCAGCACATCATGGAACAATCACAGATAACAGATGTACTAACAACACTGTCAGCACATCGTAAAACAATCACATATAACAGATGTGATAACAACACTCTCAGCACATCATGGAACAATCACAGATAACAGATGTGCTAACAACACTGTCAGCACATCATAAAACAATCACAGATAACAGATGTGCTAACAACACTATCAGCACATCATAAAACAATCACAGATAACAGATGTGCTAACAACATGGTCAGCACATCATAAAACAAGCACAGATAACAGATGTGATAACAATACTGTCAGCACATCATAAAACAAGCACAGAAAACAGATATGCTAACAACACTGTCAGCACATCATGGAACAAACCAGAATTTGCCATTTGAGATTCGATGTAGTCCAGAGTTACTCCGTCCTCACAGAGATCGTAAGGCATGTTACCGTCGGCGTTGACAGCCAGCAGCTCTGCCCCACTACACAATAAAATACAATGGAGATTTAACATACCCAATTTACAACTTTCTCCGTGATATTCCAAGTGAACTATATAAAAACAACGCGCTCTGTCAAGTATCGAGTCCGAGATACATTACTCATTCAGTGACTTACACACAATTATTCTTTCAATCTCAGTCGCTCAGTAAAATGGCTCCTTTATCCAAAGCATTGATTCAATCACAAAGGCCAAGTAGTCCTTTCCAAATTGTCATGTAGGCATGTAGCATATAGCTTGAGATTATATAGCTTGTGCGATGGTTTCTATGACTTTCTTAAGTTCCTGCTTAGAGGAAGATACTATTATATATGGTTCAAGCATTTGCTTCTCATGGCCTTACTCTAAACACGAGAGAGAACTGTGTTTTTTAATTTGTATCACGAATCAACACACAAACATAAGTAGATCAATCAATATACAAATAAACGGTCACCAGTATGACAGAAATACACCTATCTAGCTGATTATCTGTACCATTATATAACAGCAATGTGAAACTGCAACTGTGACTAAAAGCAAAAATGAACATTTAAGAAAAGCTAAATAAAGATATTATTAAAAATTAAATGCAAGATTAGAAATAGAGATGTAAAAGAGTTAAACCTTTGCTACTGTTGTCAGGGACTGTATTTCTACCAAACTGTATTCAGATGTTGTTTATATAATTTAGTAAACTATGTTTTAGAAGAGAAGTTTCTGATATCATTTGGAATGCCATTCCAGATGGTGCAACAAGAGTTAACAAATGAATTTAGGAAAGTGTGATTCGATTCTTTATATAGAAAATTTTGTGGAGCTGATACGCGTAGGGTAGTCAAGGCAAGCATTTTTTAAGTATAATACATTAACAGTTGAGGATGGTACAGCACAAGGAGAGTTCAAACTTTGACGACAACTTTTCAAATCCGTAGATATCTGCAGACATGATTAGAGGAAAGTAATCTCTCACAATACTGACTCCATTAAAATAATGAAACATCTTAAAATTACTCAAGATTAAATACAAAGGTCTCAGAATTAAAATCTTCATAAGAGGATTTACGTCAGATACGACCGTGTAGCACAAACACCCGACTTAAACAATGTAGCTGCAAAAGCATGGTTATCAAAGGACATAAAATTGATTGAGAGTACAAGAAATGTAGTACCGTAGAAGGTAATCAATACATAATATTTGAAATATTTGAAGATTATTACACTGATCTCACACTATTTTGCAAAAGTTAACCGAATTAAATAGATGTGCGTGCAAACTTTTCGCAGAGATGTTCACATAGATCTTTGTGACCACACGTGGCGGCAGCGTGGAGTGGAGTCCACAATTCACTGTCTCTCGCGTTCACATTCGCTCCAAAGTCTATCAGCATCTTCACGATGTCCTCCAGGTTGTCGATACAGCACTGCGTGTGCAACATTGTACAACGTAGTACAACATAGTACAACATAGTACAACAAAACACCATGTACAACTCAGTACAACATAACACCATGTACAACTCAGTACAACACAGTAACCCTAAAATATAGTACACCATGTACAACACAGTACAACATAGCACAACATAGTACAACATAGAACAACATAGTGCAACATAGTAAAACATAGTTCAAAACAGTACAACATTAAATATAGACCTTTTATAATAAGTGGCGATAACTCTATTCACATAGTAAACAAGGCCTAGTGGGAGAGTGGGGAGTGGTGTGTGCTTCCATTGACGGCTGGCAATATGCTATATATCAGTATATATTTATTGTGTATTTCATCATTTATTAACTGAATAGTATTTTAATTAATTACAAAAAATATAGCTTAATTTCTTGTCAAATTATGATAAACATATGCCTTAATTTACAGTTAATATATGTCTAGATAGAATATCTAGAGAGGATATATTACATTTAAGGATACATTACATTGCAGTTGCCTTCCAAAAAACTATCAATTTTATAATTACACAGTGGCGCTGCTCCAACAAATGAAATAATACATAAGGTGATTTTTCAAAGGAAACACCTTTCATAAAAGGTCTATAGCACAATACAGTACAACATTGTACAACGGTACTACAGAAGCAAGGTTAAAGTAATGTGTAATTAACTTGTAATTTCTGTTGCGCAAATGCCACAGAAATTACAAGCGTACTTCAAAAATTGAATATATCAACGATTCAACATAATAATATTATGCGCAGAATCAAATGCACCATATATTCTAGTGCATGCATCAAATTTAAGAAGAAAGGCACAGCAACATACGTTTTCAGCACAAATCTGCTTAGTATAAATACCAACCTTTCAGCATTGCGCATAAAATATTTGCTTGGATCGCATATTGGTCTACATTACAACATGGCAAACTTAAAAGGACAGAATGGAAAATGAATATGTGAGGATGAATTTGAATGTTGAGGGGATCGGGGATAGGTTGGCTCAGTCGAGATTGAGATTAAAATGGTATGGACATATCGTGAGAAAGGCAGATGAGGATGTAGTAAAGAGAGTTTGGATGGAAGAAGTGGATGTTAAGCTAGAGAGAGGTAGACCACAATTGACTTGGGATGCGGTAATTAAGAAGGACATGAAAAATAGGGGATTGACTGATGATATGGTGTGGTACAGGGAGGACTGGAGAAGGTCTATTCGTATCCCGACCCTGGTTAAACTGGGATTTAAGAGAAGATGATGATGATGATGAACAGTAGTAATCCTTGAAGCAGCACAATCGCTCTTTCCATTAATCAATACGGAGAGATTTTATCATCCATAGATCTGAAATAAACTTCAACCCACTCCTGATGTTCTTTCTTTCACTACCACTTTTTCTGATAAATTGGATTTTAAATTGTAGTTAGAAATTACAAAACACAATTGTCTTCCAATCGAAAGCCATCTCCTTATTCTACATTCATTCGACTCTAAACAATGAGAGCCAGTTGACATTAAAATCTACTATCGAGTTTATTCTTTTATCAATCAAATGATTAACAAGAGCTCAGAGTGTTAAAGCTGAAGAATGCATCATGAAATTGATAATCACGCGCTTATATTAAAAGGATGTAATCGAAAATATCAGATAGCATTATCTCTTCAAATTTGATAGATTGAAAATAATTAATAATTTAAGATGTCTCAGTAAAAATTTCATTAATATCTATGAAGCAATCTTCACTCATTCAAGACACGGAAAATTCGAAATAGGAGCCACCTGATGCTGTGATGAGACAAAACACCCGTTCTTTGAATAGAGAAGTGAAACAATAATTATACAAAGTCCCTAAAGAGCACGTCGATATTGTGAGAGGTACGAAGTAATGAAGTAGAACAACCATTTGTCTCACCAATTAGAATATGTCACAACAGACTTATCCAAATTAAAACGATATAAACTCGCATTTATGCCCGCCTTTTATTGTGATAGGCCTTTGCTGACCTTTCGGCCCGGAGAAAATCAGTTCCCAATCCGGCCTTAGTTTTGTTAACAATGGAATGACTCTAAACGCCCCTACTAGTCAATAGAGACAATTGTACCTGGTGCAAAGCCGTCAGACCATCTTCATTTGATACATCGGGGCTGACTCCTGAACTTAGAAGATTAAACACTGAAAAATTGTAAAATGTAGTCTGAGTTACTACATTTATCTGTACATAGTAAGAGTGCAAGTAGATTTGCGCACACAGTAGCTACATAGCAGCCGAAGAAGGTTGACACAGATGATAGCAGTATGGGTGATTACTGGATTGTTGTTAGTGCATATGCATGAGGCCACGGCTAGAAAAGCAAGATTTTCTGACAGGCAAGAGGCCATGAGTTGGAATCCCCGCCGCCTCTCACAACACACAGCTGGTAAAAAACAGACGTTAAACGTAGTTTTACTTATTTACGGCATGAATAGTACACACGTATTCGTTTAGAGGAACACGACCGTTCTAAAATTAATGGAGATTCTAGTATACAGTGGATCTGTTCTACAGAATTAGTAGCTAGTTGTGGAAAGCTGTTTGACGGAGGTTTAGTAGGTGCAGGGTTCAAATCAAGGCTCTCTCCCCGTCACTGGCATACTATCAAGCTGGAACTAACGTTAAACTTGGCTTTAGCTTCAGTTTTATTTAATAATTCTACTAGCATATATTTAATAGCACTAGTAGTATGTATTTTGCAGTTCTAGTAGCATATATTTAATAATTATAGTAGCATATTTTAACAGGTCTCGTAGCATATATTTAAGAGAATTAGTAGCATATATTTTAACAGGTCTGGTAGCATAAATTTAGTAGGTTAGCAGCGATCTATTAACATATCCCAGACATCATCTTTGTATGAGAAAACGGACATTACACCTTCATTATTAATATTATTTCTATTTCTTCATTTATTAAATTATTTTTTAACCCCCTAATAGGGAATTCTTGTATTTTTATTTTATTAATTTAATTCTTATTTAATTTTTAAAAATCTTGCTCTCCACTCCGAAATGCCATGTCACCATTATTATTATTAGTATTATTATTATTATATTATTATTATTATTGTTATTATTATATTTCTAGTAGCACATATTACTAGTAAAATATATTTCTATGTTGGATTAAAAAATTTCAAACTATTGTAGTTAAGTTAATTGCGTTTCATGAGAAATTATGTTGCATGAGGATGAAATAGCACACAGTGACTAAGAAAAAATCCACACTGGAAGTTACACAATTAAGGTTAAAGACTGCTTGAAGCGAAAGACTCAGCTCTGCTGTGATATCGTCAAGGTTTTGACAATAATAATACTAATAATAAAGGTTTAACGTCCATTTCCTCATACAAGGGTGATGTCAGGGACGTCAGATCGACGTAGTTCTTAATATTGAGCCTTACAGAAGATTGTTCATTGAACTGTGAGTTACCGCATCATTTCAAAGATCATATTGAGCAGTTAACGGTGTGTTATCACCTGGTTAGAAAGGTCTTATGATAGGCAGCAACTATTATGCAAACGAAACGATTACCTTCTTCTTTATCATTCCGCGAGGCAGCATCAAGCAACAGTATACTCGGTTCAAATCTGATTGAGCCCTTGCCGCCTGTTTTCTTCGCCCCTGACGTCGTGCCGCCGTTCACCACCTTGCCTTTCTGTTTCGTGACTTTCTTACCTCCATCTTTTCCTTGCTGCTTGTCATAGGCTGCATATGCCTTTAGTTGCTGGGCTCGTCGCTTCTTGGCGTGCTTCAGACGCTCAGCCATCGACATTCTCTCCAGCGCTAGCATCTCCCCCACCAACTCTGCGTGCTCTGACGTCATCGTGACGTCACACGATCACTCGACGTGACGTCACCGGCTTACTTGACTGTTAGAACAATACCCACGCTTAAAGAAATAAAGTCCCGAGGATCTCACAACAATCTACACTTAGCCAGCCCTACGCTTCGTCAGCAGCAGAGATGCGCAGGAGGAGATGAAATAGGTATGATTAATTGTACCGATAAAAGTCATTTATCCTGGTTGGTCAATGCCGAAATGTCACCCACACGTTTCACATTCTGTAGGCTGAAGCATCAGTCCACTGCAACAATAATTTATAGCAATCAGGTCAATTTTAATTTCTCGTAACACTTGCATGTAGGGTAGTGCTGTAGAAATTACACTTAGAAATAAGACACAGAATTTTAACAGTGACAACCGTAAAAAATTATGATAAGTAATTTTAAAAATAATAATAATACAATTACTATAATTATAGTTATTCTTATTATTGTTTTTTAAAATTAAAAGTAATAGTAATAATAATAATAATAATAATAGCAATAATAGTAATATTGTAGTTTGCTTCAGCAATTCTTTTAAGCAACTAGATGACCTCGAGTAGCCAGGCGGCGATTCAGCACGTTTTTACTCGAATCGTTTTTATCAAACCGTAAGTTCTTTACACCCGGTAAAAAGTAATGATAATAACGTGGAACATAGTACCAATAACAATAATAGTGGTAATGGTATATAATGCGTCATTTTTAAATTCCATGCTATAATTAATATTATCATATTTGTTTCTAACTAACTAATAACTAATAGGGTATGTTTCATTTATTTAGGCTTTTTATAATAAATATTGCTTTAAATTAAATGAAATTGAAATTAGTATATTATCATTATGCTCGCTGTTATTAGTCTAATTATTTTTATGGTTTGATCAGGTTAAGATATTAGTCAGATAAATTTCCTAAGTTAGCAGGTTTTAGTACTTACTTTGAATTCGGTCAACTTTAAACCTTAATAAATATTTGCTTGCACTCTACTCTTTACTTTCGATAGCTATATATGTCTAACCAAAATACATGTCTTATTAATATAGGTTTCTTAATTAATATATGTCTTATTGAAGTTTATAAACCTGAAAGCGAAGCTGAAATTAATTGGTTTATAGGATTTTTGATTAAACTTTGAGGATTGCCATAGTTAAAAATGAGATTCCAAGTAATAATCATCTATTTATTTACTAGACCGAGACTACCCATGGCTAATTCAAGCTCGAAGCTAGAAGCTAAATAATTTTAAATTTCATCCTTTAACTATAACAAATATCACCCAAATATCCAACATTGCACGATAAATACAATTAGAATACAAATATCTAAGATAATATGGAGCAGGAAGAAAATAATCTATTCGGGAGCTGCCGATCTTTTTATTTGACTAATTGAATCGAACGCCTTTAACGTCCGGTTCATCAGTCGTCTAGTAAAATATAAGAGACGCCACGGCGAAATCATGATAAATACTACTCCACAATTTATGTGAGAATATGCGCTCTTGTGTCTGATTTAAACGAAAAAATAGAAAATCAAAAAAGCATAGAATACGCTAAGGTATTTGCTAAGGTACTTGTCTATCACTCTAGGAGTCTACTTGTCTATCAGTCAAAGAGTCTACTTGTCTATCAGTCAAAGAGTCTACTTGTCTATCAGTCAAAGAGTCTACTTGTCTATCAGTCAAGGAGTATACTTATCCATCAGTCGAGGAGTCTACTTGTCCATCAGTCAAACAGTCTACTTGTCTATCAGTCAAACAGTCTACTTGTCTATCAGTCAAGGAGTCTACTTGTCCATCAGTCGAGGAGTCTACTTGTCTATCAGTCAAGGAGTCTACTTATCTATCAGTCAAAGAGTCTACTTGTCCATCAGTCGAGGAGTCTACTTGTCTATAAGTCAAGGAGTCTACTTGTCTATCAGTCAAGGAGTCTACTTGTCTATCAGTCAAGGAGTATACTTGTCCATCAGTCGAGGAGTCTACTTGTCTATCAGTCAAGGAGTCTACTTGTCTATCAGTCAAGCAGTCTACTTGTCTATCAGTCAAGGAGTATACTTGTCCATCAGTCGAGGAGTCTACTTGTCCATCAGTCGAGGAGTCTACTTGTCTATCAGTCAAGGAGTCTACTTGTCTATCAGTCAAGGAGTATACTTGTCCATCAGTCGAGGAGTCTACTTGTCCATCAGTCGAGGAGTCTACTTGTTTATCAGTCAAGGAGTCTACTTGTCTATTAGTCAAGGCATCGACGCAGACCCTGATGTCTTGTTGACTAAAGCAGAAGCTTTCATAGAACTTATTACTTTAGAGTTAGTCACCGCGGCAGTGTGTTCGTGTACACACAAAACCACACGCAGCTCTCAAAGCGCTGGCACCCACGTACCACAGCGTAATAGCTTGAATAGAGTGAAAATAACTTACAATAGAAATACCTCAAATCAACTAATCGACCTTTCTGCAGCTACAATGATATACTCCATATATAAGCATAGACATGCGCAACTGTCATTTCTATCATTTAATATTAATTCATACAGCATTTGCACGCAGAATGTTAAGAAGTTAACGTCGGTTTCATCTCTGGAATGAATGCCAGTGACGGGCGAGCTCCGTATTTGAAACCCACGAATATCCTCAGTTTTCCAACTTTAAAATGCTGCACTAGGTGCAACCAAATTGTGCAGACTTTGCACGTTTACAGCAACTTCTTTCTAGGTCTTAACTAGTTGGCTGTTTATAACGCAAAAATTCTAGTCTCCACTATGATATGTAACAATACTTTTTATGCACTATAGAACGCCAGTAGAATTTCTCGCCGTGATAGATATCAACACGGTTGATCATTTCACCATAAAGTGTTATTTATTATTGATACTATATATATATATATATATATATATATATATATACATACATATATAGTATATATATTATATATATAGTATAAATATATATATATATATCGTATATATATTATATATAATATATATAGTATATATATATATTTGTATATATATTTATATATATATTAATATATATATTTCTTAGTGCACTGCCTACTGGCAGGTCCATGGTATATAACGCCTCCGAGCTTCTCTGTCTTCAGCTTTCCTCTTCATGTCCACATACATGTATGAGTGGATCTTTAAATCATCTAACATACCTAACCTCGGCCTGCCTCTGCCTCTATTTCCTTCCATTCTGCCTTTTATTACCTCTTTTAGTAGACTTTCCCCCTTAGAATGTGTCCTATCCAAATCTTCTTCCTATTCCTTAATACATTAATCAACTGTTGAACTGTCTATCTGTACCGACTCCCTCCAGAACTACAGATGGCTAGTTGATAAATGTATTAAGAAATAGAAAGAACAGTTGAAGAACAGTCCTCCTTTTCAATACACTCTTATCACTTTGGTTTCTTTATATTCGTTTTCATTACATACATTAATGCAGTATTGTTATATAGTATAGTAATGCAGGCCATCTCCAATTTTCTGCAAACCTACTTCGCTACTAGCAATCATACCTTGATCATCGGATAATCTTACATCCTTCATAAATTAAAGTTCAGTTTAGTCCTTCTTCAATATTAACCATTACTTCCAACATCGTTACCTCTAATTCAATGCTAACTAAATATAAATGGTGTCATGCAACAACCTTATTTAATCTCTCGTCCTATTCTTTCAATAACTCCTCGTTAACTTTGATATTGGCCTGTGATTTATGTAGAAATTTGTTGATGTTTGATTTATCCACTGGCTGGAGACAGTGGCGAAGTCGGTAAGATACTTGACCGCGGATCAGAATGTGCGGGGTTCAAATCCTGAGTTCCCCCATAACTGACATCGCTTTCGAGTGAGGAAACTGACATTAACCTTAGCTTTAGCTTTTTAGAGATACATAATCAATCTTATATCTCTCCATTCCACTCCACTTTCTGTCAAAATTTCTAACATCTTCACCCATTTTAACCTATCAAAAGCTTTCTCAAATTCTACAATACTCATAAAACCTCATTTCCCTACACTAAGCTGCGTTCATATATTATTCGCATTACTCCTAGAGTGTTTGTACTGCATCCCTTTCTGAATCCACATTGTGATTTCCATTTTTTAAATCTTAATTAATTATTTTTCACATTTTCCAAATTCCAATTTTCTAATTTCAATTTTCTATTCCATTTTCTAAATCCAAATTATCGAAATCTACTGGTATTAGTATAATTACTCATACTAGTGCTTTTGTGATGCGAGAGCGACATAAATAAGGTTTTCCTTTTATTTCCGGGCCTGCATTATGTTCGCTTTGATTTTAAGAAATGCATGATCTTCGTTTGAGCCCTCAAAGCGGACAGAATTACTTAATCAATTATTTTCAACTGCCGTAGGAATCACTAGAATTCTGACAAAAGCATTAGCTAAATGGATCGCGCTGAAAGATGCAACTGTAATACTATCATACTACAATCGTAGTACATTCTATTACAGCCATTCAAAAATATTAATTATTATTAAATATGAACAACATATGGTTAGAAGAACCTATTTCATCCTCTCATTTGCACATGCCAGAATCTACCTAACATTTTATACCCAAAGTATAATTGCAATTATCATTTCATAGTTATACAGTATATGTACATACATGTACATGTATTAAAATAAAAACACCGTATTAATACACAGAGTATTATATAATTCGAAATATACATGTATAATACACAAATCAAATAATAATTTTGTAATTTCCGTGTACAATATTATTATAAATTTATTTCATTTTGTCACATACACTTTATCGTACATGTAGCTCGAATACATAGTATGTACAATGAAACAGACCGGTGTCTTACAACAAGTTTAATTTTAATGACGATATCAGGCAGCTATAGCTAATCCACAAAGCACTTATAAAATTATATATGATGAAATAAAGAATAGTACCTTTCTTCAAGAACGAGTCAAAATCATTTATCCAACAAAAATTCAGCAACGAAATAGGTTTATAAGGAGAAATAGAGAGTCGCAAGATTATAGCGCAAGAATTATTAAGAAATACTAAAACACAATGACGGATGCAACAATATAGAACGTCACTTCTGCAACAGGGAACTCGAAAGAAGGATAGCAGGACTGAGTCAAGTGGCATGTCGGTAAGCTGTTTCGGTTGAAGATCGGTAGATGCAAGATGCAAGCCCAGCACAATCCCTTCTACTGACATGCGTTCAAACGAACGAAAACGAACGTTAAATTAGGCTTTAGCTTTTTTAGCCCTTAGGACCAAAGATTACCGGATGTTTGAGAGATTAAGAAATTCTAAAAGTGGACAACAGCCCTTCGATCAGATCAGTCTCTGATAGTACACATGCATAGACAGTGAGCCACTGAAACTGGGGTTAAATTAGGCGTTATAGTTTAGCTATAGCTTTCTATCAAGTAAGTGCCTAGGCTTCACGAAATGTTATAAGCTAAGACTTCATAAAGAATATTTAATCATTCTTTGGAAAAAACAAAAACAGAACATGTGGTTTAGGCTCAAATTCTACAGTATACTAACAGAGGTCATGCTCGTAGAATTGATTCTGTTCATGGCTTAAGTTAACTTTCTTCCCCTTAATATTCATTTTGTTCGTTAGCATTTTGTTCTAGGACATCTGGCATGGAACTTACGTAATGGATGCACGTAATGGGAGCAGACTGTGAGCTAAATCGTTGGTTAATTAAACCTACGTCAACATAATGGAACATCTTCATCCAATAGGCCTATATATTTCAAAATGTATGTAGGCCTATTATTTACCTTGCAAAATTCAAATAATATTATAAACTCATAACGGTATACATCTGGCTTACAAGTACGAGCATAATGAGGTGATAATAAAGCATGAATATCATGCTACATCACATCGCAATATCACAGAGCAAAGTTAGAGTTTAACCTGATAGACGTGCTAGCAGGCTTATAGACGAGTAGGTCTATAGCAGGCAGGCCTATTTAAGGCCCCGAAGAAGGGACTGGTACTGCAATCTATTGAAGAAAATCAGTGAAGCGACGCAATCGTAAAGAAAAAGCAAAGAAACGACTCCGAAATAGCAAGAATATTTTTTGAATATATATCTAATTGTACATAAGTGAAAGCTTCAATGCTTCATTCTATTAGTCACTGTCTTCAGGCGCTATAAGACGTGTATTGATTCTACGTATGTGCAGTTTTACATCCGCGCATATGTTGTTACATCGTCAAGGAAATTCCAACGATTGTATTATACATAAAATACATGATCGCTCACACTGTGTCGTTCGCAGATAGGGTTATGACGTAGCAGAGCCGTAGATAGTCACCTAGCTTCAAGGTTCGTATTATGGCGGTTTTAGATGACTATTCTAAGTTTATATATATATATTTATATATATATATATATATATATATATATACAGATATATATATATATATATATATATATATATATTAGTGCAGTGCCTACTAGGCAGTTCCATGGTATAAATGTATAGCTCTTCCACTATTCTCCTTCTTCCGCTTTCCTCTTCATGTCCACATACTTTAAATCATTAGAAATTTAAATTATAGGTCTTTAAATCATCTAACATGCCTAATCTCAGCCTGCCTCTGCCTCTGTTTCCTTCCATTATACCTTATATGACCTCTTTTAATAGACTTTCTCCCTTTAGAAAGTGTCCTATCCAACTCTGCTTCCTAATTCTTAATAAACTTACCAACTGTCTATCTGTGCCAACTCTCTTCCGAAATTCCTAATTTGTAACCTTTTGAGTCCAGCTAATCATTTCCATTCTTCTACAGGTACATATCCACTTTCCAATGCCTCTAGTTTCCTAATATCTTTCTTCCTTAATGTCCATGTTTCAGAGAGAGACTGAGAGACGGAGAGGGAGAGAGAGAGAGAGAGAGAAAGAGGGAGACAGAGCGAGATAAACGTGTACACAAAGATAATGAAAATAATCTTATGTTCAAAGAACATGTGTAACATATTATAACATATTATATCATATTATATAACATATTATAACATATTGTTACACATTAAAAATCCTCCACCCGGACGTTTCGCTGCTTCTATTCTAACCATTAAGTAAACAATTAAAATGAGTTGAAATAGCAGCATTAACTAATAACATTGGCATTTATATTAATCGATACATACTAGGATATAACGCCCGATTACAAATACTAGAATGATGTCATGGACATCCCCGCATCGTTTGCCACTACAAATCGATTCACCCAAAACATCTTAAAAATAACATGCGTTGAAATGAAACTAGATCCTAAAAAGTGCCGCTCCGGAGATCAAAAAAGGCTAGGTAGAGTAATTTAAATCTATAGTGGAGAGATATATAGAAAATAAATCCATCGGCTACATGTAGGCCTACGTGTATGTTAGTTATACCAAACTCTTTTAAGAACAAAATTTGACAATTTATTTTAAACTGATAATTTATTAGGCAACTATATGACAAATATTACTGCAGTAAAAACTGTAAGCTTAGTTGCATGTAGCTAGATACAAAGAACGCAAACCTTACTTAAGTCTTAAATCAATTTGAGAACTATTTCTTCTCAATGCAACATCATCCGACCTATAAAGTCATATATAATCTAGGATTTATAAAGTAGGATAAAAGTGGTATATCATATTAAAGCGTCAAAACCTTTATACGACGCGTATACAGAAAATAAAATTAAAAAATACAAGAAACCAAAAGCATATCTAGGTTGAAAAATATTATTATTTCTTTCTGCTTGTCTGTCTGTCTGTCCGTCAATATATATATATATATATATATATATATATATATATATATATATTTATACAGTATATATATATATATATATATACTGTATATGTACATAATATTTATATACATACATATATATTGGCTTACTGGTATATTCTTTGTTAGCCACTCTATAGTGTTTGGAATGGCAAACCAGTACTATAACAACAGGTATGGAATTTCGCAAACGTTAATTATTAATTAATTGCTTTAACACTTGGGAATATATTGGAAATGCATTAGAATGTAGTCGCATCATGTCGTGCTAGCCAAACGCTTTGGTATGAAAGAATCTACCAATATTCTCTATGCAAGCTGTTCATGCAAATAATTATTTCTATTTTATTAGACTATCTGGATCGTAAAGATCAATATTGTTTTAATTCATGCCAAATTATATATGCCACACGTTCATTTATTCCCTTGAAACTTGTTGGAAGACCGTTCGAAGAAAACGAACTAGATTGACGTCATGATTACGTTTTTGGTCGTATGATTACTGTCAAGGTCGATTCGATATATATTGGTATGTATTTAGTATGTATTTGTATTGGTAATTGTATTTCTAGTAAAGTATTTAATAATACTGCTGGATAAGTAAAGTTAACATTTAATGTCTTGATTTTATTAAAGTAAGAGGGGAGATCCAAGATGGAAGCGTGACAACACGGACGTAAAACGTGCCAAGTTGAAAAGAGATTTAGGAGATTTAAGAAATTTAAGAATCTCAAGAGTAGACGAATTGAGAGCCATTCGAAGGGTTCGGTTATTCGAACTAATCTATAGTCCATCGAGCAGTCGATGAGAAGAGAGTGATTTGTAGAGGATCGAAGAGGGAAGAGAGTTCCATCGAAATATTCTAACCTAGGGATAATACTAGAAAGTATCCTAGTAGGCGAATAGTCGAGAGGAAAGTTAAGTAAAGTGTAGGAATTTATGCTAGAGAGCGTATCAGTAATCTGTATGTCAAAAGTAATCGTATGTAATCTAAAGTACTTGCTTTTGCGATATTTAAAGTGAACTGTAATTCGATAGAGAAGTATAATTTTAAGTTATTCGAATTTCGCGTACACGTGTTATTTGAAATCGTTTTAATTTTCTTTCTACTATATACCTGTGTATTATTCTATTTCTTTTCGTATTAAATTAATATTTAATTTAATACAGTCGTTGAAGTTATCAATCACTTAGTAGGATATCTAGATTCAGTCACATCGAGGGCAGGTAAAGATTCCAAAATAATTATTAGAGGCATACTATTATGAATTTAAATCCTGAACCTTTTGATGTCAGGTCCTCATTTTACCTCAGATTAAAAATTGTAGAATCAGGTTTCTGACATTTAAATATGACAACCGCATGTGCAGCAGTGTTTCCTCTCTTAGTTGCTGTTTTGTTGATTTCCTGTCTCACCATGGCCAGTAACGTCGCTTTTTTGTTGGAGACCGATTGCAGTCGACTCGGATTTAAGAATGACCCTCCAACAACCCGAGGATTTTTTCAATCAAAGTTGTCAATAATTGGTCTTCCAAGGTGGTCACCCAACCATGTACTAACCGAGCCCGATGTAGCTTAGCGTCGCTCAGTTGACGCTCAGCTTAACTGAATGCGCTATATCCCGCCACTTTGGCGCTTTATGCTCAAGACGTCACTTAGAGTCTTGAAAATAAAGAGCGAAACTATGAATAATAGAAATTCAGTTTTTCTATACACTTACAGTTAGTTATTGCTAAGATATTAACTTCGCCTCATACCATAAAATCGTTTTTATAAAAACAATCTCTCGCAGTATGGTAGACAACAATGACTAAATCAGAACCATTGCAGCGTTGAGGCAATGCGACATGTGGTATAGGGCCTATTAGATGCTAAAAATAATTAGAGAATTTATACAGCACTGCATACTGTATATGATACAACAGGTAGAGCAAGATGAGTTTATATTCGTACTCAGAACAAAAATTATAACTTGTATCGTCATTAACATAAACCAATATGTATTTCTAGTAATTATATATATCACATAAAATTCAGTGTGATTTAGACTTAGAATTAAAGATATTCCAAAGCAATTCGCTCCGGTGGCTATTTTGTTTTTTGGTTGTATGTTTTACACATGACGACCGCATGTGTTTAAAAAGCTTCCACTCTTAGTTGATGTTTTGTTGTTTTCGTTATTCCTCCATTCTCTTCTTCGCGGGTTGAGTATTCGTTGTCTTTCATGGCAATGATTACTAAAATCCATCCTGATTCCCGCTGGCTCGTATTTATGAATAACCTTCCGACACCCTCCGGATTTTTTCATTCAAAGCTGCCAATAATAGGCCTTCCAAGGTAGTCACCCATCCTAGTACTAACCAGGCCCTGTGTAGCTTAGCTTCGTGCATGACGTGCACTGTCGTGCACCTTACTCAACTGCGCTAAATCCCGCCCCAAATTTGTTTAATACCTATGTTACTCAGAGTAAATAAATTTTCATTGGGAATTTACACATTAATCGACTCCATCTAGGAACGAAAAATAAACCTGCCGCTCATAATTTAGTACCAATTTGACCGAAGTTTATGAAAACTAAGCCGGGAATAAGAGGAAATAGAGCAGACATAAATCAATACAACTGAGAATTTTCTAAAAAATAAATTAAATTCCACTTTTAGACTCATGAATAGCTAACGCAGCAAAACTTAACAAAATATACACTGTACATATAATACTCAGGATTGAGGTCCGGAAACAGATACAATAGGATGTTTTGCTACTAAAACTCTCTATCTCTCTCTATTTATTTCTCTCTCTTCCTCTCTCTCCCTCTCTCTCTCTCTCTCTCTCTCTCTCTCTCTCTCGGAGTATTGCCTGTCGACAGGCCCCATCATCATCATCGTTATCATCATCTTCCATTGAATCCCAGTTTAACTGCGACCGGGATTAGGAAATTTTGTAACAATGTTTGGAGCCTATTATACGCTCACTGATCAATCACGCTGCAGAAATCATACATTGATATATATATATATATATATATATATATATATATATATATATATATATATCAATGTATGATTATATATATATATATATATATATATATATATATAGCAAACTATCAAATAAGCAAATAATAATAGCAAATAGTAATCAAATGATAGCAAATAAGAAAATATGCTTTTTAGTATTTACATAAGGACATTGATTCTTTACCAATGACTAGACAGTCAGTAATTGAGATCTTCGGTGGTAAAAAGCTAAAAGCTAAGGTTAACGTCAGTTTCCTCACTCGAAAGCGATGTCACTGACGGGCGAGCCCAGGATTTGAACCAGCATCAACTGATCCGCGGTCGAGTATCTTACCGACTTCGCCACTGGCTCCAGCCAGTTGTAGTTAAACAGTTCAGAAAGAGTTACTTAATTAAAATTAATTAACGGTATTTAAAAGCTAAATTACACTATAATTATAGTTAACAAATTTATGACAGTTATTATAAAGCATTTAAGAGATACACTGTCTGTCCGTTGCAAGAGACTATCTTTAGAAGCTTTTGATACAGTCAAATGTTGAATTATTCAAAAATGTTAATGTGACGATTCATTAGCAACAGCACTGGCTGAACGATCACTTAGCTTCGGTGGCTGCTTAACATCAAGATCGTATTGAATTAAGCATTTACATGAGAGGTAACCAGAGGAGCAGCATTTCATGAAGTTTTACTGTTTCACACCCAATTCTATAGCTTAGAACCAGTTTAGAACTTAAATCCATATAATATGATCTAACATATTATGATCACCTTATGTTTACTCTACACATACAAAACTCAGCTTTAATGTTCTCCGGTATAGATTCGCTTTTAAAATAAATGCCATTTAGTTATAAATATATAACACGAAGATTATAGGAAAGCGAAAGGCTTTAATACTGTCCTTGACGGAGTGTCTGGGGTTCGAACCGATGGATCAAACCAATCAGGCAAGAGTATGATCTGTACGGTCTCCCAACAGTTGAGAATGTATACTATTGTATACCTTGTCAGTAAGTTGTACGACAGCGAATCAGTAGGTTGCAGGGTTCAAATCCTGCTCGCCCCGCCATTGATATGCTAGTCAATCAAAGCGTTGCCGTAACACTTGGCTCAGCCTTTCAACGTTAACGAGCAGATGATGACGGAAGGACGCAGCTCATTATAATTACCAGTAAACAGGATTTTACGTTGAACTGCAGACTGACGAAAGGTGCGAAATCGCAGAACGTCCTAGATTCCTTAAAATTGAGTTCCAACTATAATATAAAATGCAATGACGCAGAGCAAGAACATAAACAACGATACCTATAAACCTGCATAAGTACTAGGCCACTGTGTGAAACAGCGGCAGTACATTGCGATGACTTTTGAGATCTATTCATATTCAAAATATTGACAGCTCAGACTTGACAACAAATCCTATTGTTGAAACGGAATATCCGTGTCATTGAATGTCATCCAATAGAGGCCTACTACAAAGCTAAAGAATCCCATTAAGAAGAAACATTCATTAAATAATAATTCAGTAAATAATTTACTGTTTGTAAATTGGAATTAACGTGGTCGAATATTTTACAATATGCATATGATTTTATACAGTAGTCGTTTGCGTTCCTGCAGCAGACCTTCCCAAGATTGCAACAACACAGCAAGCATAATGAATCAATTTTTCGTATTGGAAATTCTTTATATCAGTTCCAGAAATTCTTTATATCAGCTCCTCTATCAGTTAAGCCATGAACATCCTCTTACACTAACAGTAAATCGAAGAAAACTCAAGACAAGCGTTTAGAACATTAGAAAGCATTCTCATCTCCCCTGCTAAAGTCAGCCTCAGTTCATCCGAAAGGCTACAAGCTAAAGCCATGTCTATCGTCAGTTTCTAACTCGATAACATGTCAGTGACAGAAGAGCACTTGATTTGAACCCTGTATCTATGAATCAGCTGTCTAAAAACATGCCAACAAGACAACGTCTAACCAATTCACACCACAGTGTCACAAAATAAATCACCCGCACTACTTCAGACGGAAGTCCTTTCCACCACAGGCTATCAGCGAATGATGACGTAGCACTGCAGCGTATGGACGCTGACAGGAGCCGGTCTGGGAGAGCATTAGAGCTAATTACTTTACATCCACCTCGTACACATCGGTCATAGGACGACACCGAGAGACAACATAATCGCGACGACCAGTTAATAAACATACAACATGACGTCAGTGGAGGATTCCAGCTCTGGCGCTAAATTGGAATTTCAATTCCGGAGAGGATTAATTGCGAAACGCTTCACGGCATAGTTATCGCGCTAGCATTCTAGAGCACTAGTGCACTAGTACACTAGTAGACTAGCATACTGGAACACTAGCATACTAGCATACTAGTACACTAGCACACTAGTATACTAGCACACTAGTATACTAGCACACTAGTAGACTAGCATACTGGAACACTAGCATACTAGCACACTAGTATACTAGCACACTAGTATCTTCTTCTTCTTCAGTGCACTGCCAAGTGGCAGGTTCAAGGTACATATTCATACTCAAAGACTGTTTTCTCGCTCCATAAGAGCATTCCTTAGATCAACAAGTTAATCCCTTCACAAAGTCTATGCCTTATCCGTACCTTATGTAGCCTATAGCTTGGGGAAAATGGCTTCTGAGGTGGTTTCCCGTATACACTAGTATACTACAGTAGCATAACAGTACATTAGTATACTAGTACACTTGTATTCTAGCACACTAGTGTACTAGCACACTAATATATTATTATACTAGCACCCTAGCACACAAGGGTACTAGCACACTAAAAGCTGGTAAAGCTAATTTTAACGTTAGTTTCCTCGCTCGCAATCGATGTCAATGACGGGAGAGCCCAGGATACGACTAGCCTACTAGCCGTTTAATAACGACCTTTAAACAGATAGATTTTAATCCTTCGCTAGCCTTAAACATCCCCTAACTACTACGGTAATCCTACAGTGCTATTATGAGCGCGTATATTTCAATGAAAAAGCGAATAGAAAATTAATATGAGAATAAGTCATTATATTTCATAGATCTACTGTATCAGTGCAAATCAGCAAACATTTCTAGATGGGAATGGTGCCACTCACTCCCCCCGTACAACCCTCGCATTGGCATGGAGCAAGATGGCTGATAACGGTATAGTCTGCGGTACAGGGGTGACGCGGTACAGAGGTGACGCGGTACAGAGGTGACGCGGTACAGAGGTGATGCAGTACAGAGGTGACGCGGTACAGAGGTGACGCGGTACAGAGGTGACGCGGTACAGATTGGTCGAGCGATGCACATCCTGATCTCGCACACCAGTATCCGGATATTTCAGATGACCTTCAACCATCTCATAACAATTGGAATTCTCGGAATTGAAATCCTTGGAGTCGTAAATCTTAAAGTATGGACATATCAAATAACTGTTGAATCCGCTATTTAGCGCGTAATCGTAAACGTATAGTCGATGTTATCTATATGTCCGGTATGGATCGATATCTAATCACAAAATTTCGCATTAAATTTGACCTCAACCATAATAATGGCTAATCTAATCCACTACTAAATCAGGTCAAGCAATTTCCAACATAATCAGAGAAATATACAATCTAAATATTTTAAATTTACCGTTGGTTTTTGTGTCACACGGAGACGGCGAAAGGCGCGGTCTCCTTTAGGCAACCAGCTTATCTTGAGAAAGTGTAACTTATTAGAAAGGAACCACAATAGTGTAGTTTTCATATCGTGCATAGTTCAATAAATACAGTGGCGCCTATCCCCTAAACCTATTTAAAAATAGCAAATCCCCTCTCCCTTAGTGGAGGGTATTTGGAAATTAAATTGCCATACGATTGTGTTTTTTTTATAAAAGGAAAGCCGATGTTAACAGCAGTTTCATATCTCGAAAGCGATATCAGTGACGGCGAGCCAAGGATTTGAACCCACACATACTGATCCGGGGTCGGATACCTTACCACTCGCTAAAGGCCCATTCCATCGCCACAAGCTTTGTTTAATTAAAAACGTTTTAAAAAAATTTCAGAAACTAGGTACGCAATTTCGTTTTTATAACACCGATAAAGTAGCTAAACTTTAAATTGTAACTAAATGCAATCAGTCATACAGTATGGCTGAAATGTTTCATTGGTGTCATGTAAACATTTTCAAGGATATAATATAGAACTCAGATTATCTGATTACCCAGATCATGAATTAATACCCTCTTGAGATTTCAATCAGAAATGTCTCTTTATTAGACGATGCTTCACATGATTCTTTGCAAATAGTTTACGCAAATAACTGTACATGTTCGCGTGATATCTCCCTGAGATAATGCCAAATATTCTAAACTTTTAATCTTTTGATATCCCCCATGGTCTTGCAGAAGAAATGACTGAATTAGGTTCCAGCAGTGTTCAGAGGACCCACAGCCTCTAGAATGACCTATAACATTACTACTACTAAATGTCAGGCTTCGTTCAAATGCTTAACAATCGTAATCTTATCGATTACGAGATAGTATTTGCATATACTCAATGTTGTGATAGCCTGTTTGGTGCAGGTTAGGCTGCTTGTCGTTAAGAACAGTAAGCCTACTCACTGGAATCTAAAGACAAACTTAATATTCGCATAGTGCCTTTAACTGAAATTGTGAAATGGGTTTTCTCGATACTATATTATGGATAAAAATTAAAATCATGTTTTATCTTCTATATTTAAAGAATATATTAAATAGATTTATAAATATTCTTATATAAATACACTGTGAGTCATAAAAAACATGTGCGCAGTACATCGTCCACAACTTTGACAATTGTGAACCGATTTTGAAAATATTTTCAGAATTATAAAGAAGAAGAAAAGTATTGGTCTTAAATCTAGTTTTTGTGACACTTCTGGTTTATTTTAGACAATAAGAGACGATTTTACAAACATAGTCTGTTTTTGTTTAAATTTTAAAATGGTGTTTAGTAATGAAGATAACGCGCTCATAAAAAAACTTGTACCTCTTAAAGGGTTATGACGCACATTGGTTGATTGCCGAATTTCCAACAAAAAGTGGATGCTGGGAGGGCTAGATTGCTTATTAGAGAAAATACGCCAAAAAGAAGAAAATAAATAACGTGGAAGAGTTGAAGCAACGCCTGGTGGACGTTTGGCAAGACATGTAGCAATCTGTCATTGACAACGTAAAAGATGAGTAGAGCAAGCGTCTCCGAGCTTGTATTCGCGCCCAGGGAGGACATTTTGAGCATATGCTTTGACAGTTGACAGTAGCTTTATTACACTGTTTGTTTCGTGTGTTTCATTGTTAGTTCCACTGGATTTGTAAACACTCTGTAGCGATTGATTTACTTAAACTGAATATTGTCAGTCGCGCATATTTTCAAGCACTGCTCCAACGCAAAAATAATAATTAACAGAGTTAGTTAAAGTTATTTTATAGCAAATGTTTTCCTGATTATACCTATGCAAGAAGTTAAAAAATCGGTTCACTAATACAAAAGTTATTAGCGAGAGACTGCGCACATGTTCTTTTTTACTCACAGTGTAAATTGTGTGGAGACTGAATGCGTCCCTTAGAATGAAATTGTAAAATGGGTTTTCGATACTATATTATGGATAAAAATTAAAATCATGTTTTGTCTTCTATATTTAAAGAATATATTAAATAGATTTATATATTATATAAATATATTGTGTGGAGACTGAATGCGTCCCTTAGAATGCGTCCTATCCAACTCTTCTTCCTATTTCCTATTACATTTATCAACTGTCTATCTGTATCAACTATCTCCAGAACATCTTCATTTGTAACCTTTTGAGTCCAGCTAATCCTTTCCATTTTTCTCCATATCAACATTTCCAACGCCCCTCAGTCTAACATTTCCCATCATCAGTTGTAGTATGACCTAAATATTGAAACTCCTTACCTTTCTCAATTTTGTACCATTTATTATAATATTGACTTCACCTATATTCTGGGACACTCTTATCACTTTTGTCTTTTTGATATTAATCTTCACGCCATATCTCAATGCCGTATCATTCAGACTATCCAGTATCTTCTGAAGTCCAGTCTCGCTTCCCGCTACCCTTCCTTGGTCATCTGCAAATCTTTCATCTTGTAACATTTATCTGGCTACAGATATCTGCATAATTACAGATATATTCTATAGACATGGAAAGAGAGAGATTGGGACAAATAGAGATAGAGAGAGAGAGAGAGAGTATTATATGTAATATAGGACTATGTGTGTATGATATATTGAATATACACTCTCTTTATGCACTCTACTTGTACAGGTATATGCGTCATTCAATAAGTCTCAGTTATTATTATGTTCTGTTCAGTGGACACCAGTACAATCAACGCCTTACATGAAAATAATAACAGAACACTCAACCGAGTCAAAAAACGATTTAACAATGCTAAGCCTTCCTAGCCTTTACAATGCACCCAAATCTAAGTATCTTTACCTACATGTATATCCAACGGTCAAATATTCACCGTGCCTAATGCTATTGAACGTACGCGTAGGCTAAGCAAAGTAGCGGTGTAAGGACAAAAATTCCTTGGTGTACATTTCTACAGTTTTCAATAGTGCCGTTAGACTGCTATAAGTTTCATGCAACATGACAAATGTAGCAGAAATTTTATATATGTTATTTTCTTTATCAGCACTGCATTAGAAGCAAACTATAGAAATGAAACTATAGCAGAAATAAAATAATGCAATATATGCAGCCTAAATGGCTCAATAGAACAAATAAACTTGATAATCGCCAAGAAATATATTTATCAAAATCTTTCGCCTCCTCTAAATTATTTTCATTTTAATTCTAAGAAATGTAAACAAAATGCAATGTCAAATGTCATCTAATGGCAACAAATACATCTGTGGTACAATAGTCTCTAGCGTTCTACCAAGTCGCAGTCCCAAGATACATATTTTACTAATATACTGACTTGACTTTCACGTTTCTTTGAGAGTCCTTTATCGATTACTAGTTAGACCCTTCATAAATGACTAAGCCTTATGGCTTGGGAATAATATGGCTTATGAGGTGGTTTCCCGTTGCCTTCCTCAGTTCTTGCTCAGTTGTCTGTTGTGTCCGGGTTGTTTGAAGAAAAGACCAACCGCAAATGCACGTGTCTTAGAAGGCGTCTAAAGCACTAAGATCTAAGCAGATGTCAAAAAAGTATTCGATTGGTGAGCTCCTAGGCTCCAGATATTGGTTCAAATTTTTTGTAAACGAATGAAGGAGATTAAAGAGAATTAACTGATGATACGGTATGAACAGAGAGGAGTTGAGAAGATCGATTCCTTTCCCGATCCTAGTTAAACTGGGATTAAAGGGAAGATGATGATGGTGAGTGTTAAATTGCAGATGTCTCAGATATGACTTTCCTATAAGTTTTATTGAGTTTCTTAAATTCTAAATATCAGTATTCCATCACATTTTAGCACATCCTCTGAGCTTCACTAACCTAAAGTGTTAAATTCTCCAGTTTAGTATTCCATGCAGCTTAAAGCATTCTACACAGTTTTCTGTTCATTCCAGCCGTCAGTGCCTCCAATGAGCCTTCGGTTCTTCCTTTAATTAAGCCTTCAGCTCGTTCTACATTCCAGCTTAAATATAGTCTTTATAGTGCTTTATTTTAAGCTTCAAATCTTCATTCAAGCCTACAGTCCTTCATTCCTTTCTTCAGTTCAACCTATCCTTCAGTTCTTCATTCCATTCAGTTCTTTCTTCCAGCTTTCCGTTCTTTACTGCAGCCTAATTTCTGCATTGAAGTATCAGTTCTTCATGCCAAACCTTCATTCCACAATTTAGTCTTCAGTTCTGCATTCCAGACTTCGGTTCTTCATTATACTTTTCAGTTCTCGGTCGATGGAGATGGACCTAATTTGCTTCTGAATTTCATATTTACATGTACATAGATAGAAAATTATTCAAATCATTAGCTACCAATATTTTATATCTGCCGAGGCCGGATGCCAATTCAATAGGCCTAAATGTTTAACATTTTCGACAAAATTTCGATATCCAATTTCGTTTTCTTACAATTTTTCTTAGAGAATTTTGTATAGGAAAACTAACCGATTTACATTGCGAACAAATGGCTGAGCGTTAGCATTTGCAAACAAATGGCTGAGCATTAGTTCTCCATCTGCAACGACTTGCGGTAACCAAAAACACTTTGACCAGCCTTCTTTGATGTCATTAAATACTTGTACCAGCTTACGTTTATTTTTCTAAGAGGAAGAAAATCTAATTTTTATAATTTGTCATAGGAAAATTGGAATTTTGTTGGGCACTGCAAACCTCAACATGCGTAGTTGCGCAGATATTAGAGGGCTCATTATTATTATGAATGTATGCACAATGTACATGTATATTGTTCGACGACAATGTGATATATCTTATAACACACGACACTTGGAAGCCTTAATAAATCATTCCTGTTCACATTGTTTACATCTAAGACCTCTGAAAAAACATAAAATTATTGAATCTTCCGGGTTTGAATCAAAAGACCCCAGTTGACCCAAGTATCATTGGAACTTCTTTAATATCTTCTCGGATTTGCACAGTTTTCAAAAACCTTAGTTACTCTAACCCTGACCTCTCAGTATCTTAAGACGTTGCATTCGATGTGTCCGTTAATAGCAGAGTGATATCTGCTACATATAGGCTAATCTAATCTAAACGAGATCTACATTCCAACTCCGAAGGGGCTCTTCATCGATCTACACGTTGATATACAAGTTGATATCATTTAAAGGGTATTCGTTACTCAAACCTTAAATTAGCCTTTATCCTGGGATATCTAGAACTACACAGGTGCTTTCCAATTACTCACTTCATTTATATAACATGTACTGCTCGTAATGGTCGGCTCTAACGAAATGAAAAGATTACGACTTTCCTACTATTCGTTGGTCTGGATACACCACGTGAATAATAGTAATAATAAAGGTTTAACGTCCATTTCCTCATACAAAGCTGAGGTCAGGGATGTTCCACAATCACATGCCACTACAAAAGGATCCATCCAAATGCTTTGATAAACGTGTATCGAAGAGAGAAAATATAGATCCTAAGCGCAATCAAGCTAAATCACGCAGATCTCAATTAGGCCTACTGTAGGCCTATTTTAATATAATATTATACACAAACTGTGATGTTTGTAATAATAATAATTATTATTATAAAAATAATTTTTAAAAAAAAGTATAATAATGATAAAAATAATAATAAAAATAATAGGGCTTAATAATAATAATAATAATAATCATCATCATCATCATCATCATCCTAATCATCATTATCATCATCATCATCATCATCATCATCATCATCATAATCATCATAATCATCATCATCATCATCATAATCATAATAATTATAATGATAATAATAATAATAATAATGCTTTCCATGACTTTGCAAAGATTTAATGCAGTCTGCTTCAACAATTCTTTTAAGCCGATTGATGACCTCGAGTAGCCGGGCGGCGATTCAGCACGTATTGCTCGAATCGTTTTTATCAAACCCCAGGTTCTTTTCACCGGGGTAAAAAAAAAAATAAATTAAAAAAAAATAACAATAATAATAATAATAATGGTATAACGTCCACTTCCTCATATAAGGATGATGTCAGGGACGTTCCCCATCACATGCTACTATAAATCGATTCACCCCAAACGATCTGAAAAAGCATGTGCCGAAGAGAAAGAAAAAGATCCTAAACGGTGCCGGTTCGGTAATCAAAAAAACAGTCAGGCAAGATGAAAATATTTATGGCGGAAAGAGATGTGTTTTCAACTTACAACAGAAAAATGAGCGAAGATCAGGAGGCAGAGAGTTCCAAACAGTAGGAGCTGAAAAAGAAAATGAAGGTCTACCTAGGGACATGAGAATATTGGGAATTCTAAGCAATAACTATGGAGTCATACATTTTCTCATTAAGTCTTCATAAGAAATTGTTTGCTATATTCCTTAGCATCTGCGTTTCACAGATCTAACAATAAACTTGATTAGCATCAGTATGCAGTCTTTTTCCGAATACTATGATCCAGCAAGATGGCAAAATATATTACATGCGCGTATAAAGTAGGATACTCACTTTTGAATTCCAGTATCTGTATTGACATGATCAGAGTTCAGAATTAAAATTATCCACCTGGTTTATAATAATTATACTAGCACTTCATAATAGTACTCTACTAGAAAATAATTATCAATCATAGCGTTTCTATACTGTAAGCAATGATAACCTCGTTATATACATTAGATTAGTAAAGATTGTTAGCTTAATCTTTCAATAAGATTTGTAATTTAATCCGGCTTTCGTATTCTAAGCGGCCTCTCTATCGATAACACTAATATTTTCTGGTTTTCAAGACCAGCTTTCACAGGCGTCTAACGCTTGCGAAACCTGGTATCTACAATCATTAAAATATTTTAAGCCTTTACTTAAACTCAAACTACTTAAACCGTATTTCAGTAATGCTTAGCTATTGCAAATTTACTAGGCCTATTCCGCTTAGAGGAAAATATAAAACTTCTTTCTGTGTCACAAATTTGGCTATTGTAAGCCTTTCATAATTACAATTTACCTCCAGATTACTCGATCTTCCAATTCTAGTACTCGTAGTCGTAGGCCTCATACTAATTACACTAAGGACTAATATTAATTACACTAAGGTCTAATACTAATTCCATTAAGGCATCCTAGATTTTGACATTTTGTATCAACATTTCCCATTGAAATGATCGCCTTCGCACTAAATAGTTTGCAGAAGACTGAGAATCTTTTAAATTATAAAAACAAACGAAGAGACTTAATTAGCAACACAAATCTATAGCTCTTTAGAAGGCATATCTATTCAAAAGTTTAGTAGGAAATTCTATTCAAAATATCTGTATATGACCTAATATACTGTTAGATATTAGCTGACTAATGACTGCTGGTTTGTATTAGCGGACGTAATGGTCAAGTAGAACTGCAATTGATCGTTAACACCCAAGATTCGATGTATCCACACAACAATACATTAGGCCTACTCATCGCCACACTGCCTAGCCTACACTTAAAAAACGCTACTGTTATATTGTTATAAATAAAATCTACACTATCACTATTACTATTATTATCAGTGGTATCATCAGACATTTACCCGCGTTAATTCAATAACCACTTAGTAATAAATTATTATTCTCTAACGAATGCATTCCACATTCGGACTGTATTATTAATTAGTTGACAACATTTTTAAAGCATGCAGAGATAATTAACACGACGGCAGGGTTACCTGTACTGCTCGAGATCGCCTAGCAGCGTTGAGCACGGGCCGGCAGGCTCGGTCTCACTCATCAACGTAGGACTGCGCGAACAGGGAGACAGAGTGATGCAGGCGTAAAGAGTGATCAATAGAAGAGTAGGCAGAGGTAGCGAAGGAGATACTGAGAGACGTATAAGTAGGCGTGAAGAAATCTACCAAGCGTGACGCTTTATGTCTTCAGAACGGGGCTGAATAGTATGGGGAGAGAAGATGGGAGAAACTGTCCCCCCAAACGATACATTTAACAACAAGATATTGGCGTAGATGAATTTTCTGCGAATTGCATAACACACACATACACACACACACACACACACACACACACACACACATATATAATTATATATACATATACAGTATATATATACATGTATATATATATAGCCTATATATATATATATATATATATATATATATATATATATATATATAATTATATATATATACATGTATATATACTGTATATATATATATATATATATATATATATATATATAGATATATATATACATATATATATATATATATATATATATATATATATATATATATGGCTAACAAAATATTTAAGTTCGTTAATATGCAAATCCTCTCGTGCCACCATTGAAGGCACATTTAGTTGTCGTAAACTTAGAGACAGAGCCCATCCTTTTATGCGCCTCTTTAAACTGTGCAGGCTATGAGTGACAATAACTTCGTCATGTGGTTGTTTTAAAAAGACTGCTATTAAATTTATGATTGATATTATGTACTTGAATAATTATCTAGTTTTAATTACCTGTCTTTATCTGTATGTGCGTGCATGTGCTTTTCAAACTGTGTAAGATTTCTGCGTTGTGTCAGATATCATTGCAATAAACGAATGCTAATAAATATACAAAAACGCTGTGCCACCTCAGATTTAAAGATCTCTCGGCACCACTAGACTATCGAATTAGACTATCGAATTGTATCTATATATATAACTACTACATACTGTATGCACATGCATGCGCTAAAAAACCAACATTTAAATATTCACATGTAGCCTTATTTAATGTAATGGAATAAAATAATGTAATGTAGTAAAATATCCTTGAAACTATTAGTAGGCAATACTATGCATTTAAAAATGCATTAGACTGTTAGTATGAACACAGTGTACTATAATACAAGTAAAATACAAATATACATGTATGCATGTAGGTGTATATAAGTGCACTTCAATTTTCTTTCTCTCTTTCTATCTTTCTCTCTCTCTGTATATCTCTGTTTCGATATATATATATATATATATATATATATATATATATATATATATTATATATACATGTATATATATAATATTATATATATATACTCTCTCTCTCTCTCTCTATACATATATATATATATATATATATATATATATATATATTATATATACATGTGTATATAATATTATATATATATATACTCTCTCTCTCTCTCTCTATATATATATATATATATATATATATATATATATATATATTTCCCCCAGGATTAAATGGTAATTAATCCGCCTAACTGAGGAAGGCAACGGGAAACCACCTCAGAAGCCATATTTTTCCATAGCTATAGACTACATTAGGTATGGATAAGGCATAAACTTTGTGAAAGGATTAACTTGTTGATCTAAGGAGTGCTCTTATGGAGCGAGAAAGCAGACTTTGAGTATGAATATGTACCTTGAACCTGCCACTTGGCATTGCACTGAAGAGAGAGAGAATATATGTATAGTCTAAGTATGTGTGTATGTATATATGTATGTATGTATGTATGTATGTATGTATGTATGTATGTATGTATGTATGTATGTATGTATGTATGTATGTATGTATGTATGTATGTATGTATGTATGTATGTTTGTATTTATGTATTTATGTATTTATGTATTTATGTATGTGTATGTATGCATGTATATATGTACGTATGTATGTATGTTTGTATTTATGTATGTATGTATGTATGTATGTATGTATGTATGTATGTATGTATGTATGTATGTATGTATGTATGTATGTATGTATGTATGTATGTATGTATGTATGTATGTATGTATGTATGTATGTATGTATGTATGTATGTATGTATGTCTGTATGTATGTATGTATGTATGTATGTATGTATGCATGCATGCATGCATGCATGCATGCATGCATGCATGCATGTACATGCATGCATGTATGCATACATGTATACATGCATGTACATTCATACATGCATGCATACATGCATGCATGAATGTATGTATGTATGTATGTATGTATGTATGTACATGTATTGTGTTGTTAAATAGATGGTCTAGATCTTTTATGGAGTGGGTCTCTCAGCCTCAACAGCGACTTGTAGAAGCTGCTCACCAAATTAAGGATTAAGGACAGGTATTCAGCGGTGTAGATGAATCAGGTTATGGTTTTAATGGAAAGTAAAAAAAACAAAAAATATCATAACCTACTATCCCTGACGCATAGTTAACCATTTTGCAGTAGGCCTAACTGCTTGGTCGATCATTCATGTTATCAGTTCTACAGTGTAGTTGTACGTACGAGCTCTCTCGGGAATTGAACCGAAGACATCCATCAGGAACAATCATTTAAAATGTCATGATATTACCTCAACGCACGTACACACTGAGTTGTTAAATATCTATTGGTCTCTCCTTTCCTTTCAATGTTCACTATTTAATTGAAGGCCTAACATTTAATTAGCCTATGGCGTAGCCCTGGGGGAGCGCCCACTGGGAGGCAGGGGCATGTGCTTCCCCTAAATAGCATATAAAATTCTTAGACCCAAAGTCTCACTCTTAGTACACTGCCTACTGGCAGAACCATGGTTTATAACGCCTCCACTCTTCTCTGTCTTCCGCCTTCCTCTTCATTTTCATAAATGATTGGGTCTAAGACCAAAATATGGAAAGTAAAAAATGGCATATATACAAAGTGTGTGCTTCCCCTAAGTACCCTCTCACCTTTAATAATAAATTGCTTCCCCAGAGTAAATCCTGGTTGCGATACTTCATTTAATTAGGCTCATTTTCCTGTTATACGGAAGCTTAATTTATTTGCTCTGCGTTGTTTCTAGGAATTTAGTTTCGCACTGTTTAATGCAATGGATCTTACGTTCGACTCTGGTCTTCGTTGTATAGTAAGGTCTATTTCAGTTGTATTACATGAAGTGTTCGATGCATGTTTTCGTGGATCACGTGCAATAGCATTCTCATCTTATTGAATTGGTTATTATCTTTGTCACCAGTGTTTTGTTCTGGTTGCTGAAGAGTAGAACAACAGTGGACAGCACGTGTCGTAAATGTGTTATAATTAAAAAATTTTAAGCACCTATTTTAGATAGTAATTAATTAAGATCCAAGCCAACGTCAGAAATGACATTGGGTTGCTGAGATCCTATATACTATAGGCTCCAGAAATTGCAACGACATTTTCTCTCTCGAAATTAGTTAGACTGAGATTTAACGGAAGAAGAGATGAAGATTTTGTTGTTTTTGTTAACTCTTAGTTTTTGGTATAAATATAGGGTGCTGTCGGAGCGTCGAAGTGACGGAGCGTCGCTCCGTCACTTTTTATGGTGTCGGAGCGCTGCTCTGACACTTCTCAATAGGCAGAGCTCCGCTCTCGGAGCTGGTGTAGCAGGCGCTGTTAAACTTCGTTAGCACATATTTATAGATGCTACATGCAGCGTAACTTGTTCTCCATTAGCAATAGAGAACACGTCAAATATATGTATTCTGATATCTTGAAGTGTTACGTACTATTCGAAGGGGTAGAAAATATGTGCTGACATGTTCTAAATTCACAAAGTTATTGAGCTGCAAAATTTGATCTGTCTTTAGAAAATACTGGTTCAGAGAGAACAGTGTGACTTTACAGTGAGTTTTTTAAATTAGAAATGTGTACAATTTTTGGCTTCAGAGAGACTTCGCACCTGCCCCCCCCCCCCCCCATCAATGGTATTAACCCTGGATCCCACTTAACTGGGGGTCTGCCCCAGAATCCCTATAATTTGTAGCCTCGCGCTAAACGCGCTCGCCATAAATCCCCCATTCAGTTAAATATTTTCTCAACAACTTTGCACTTTATATCGATAGCATTTTTTTTACAACAACAGGACTGCTAGTTAATATATTTATACAAAATGTACCTATGAACCAACATTAAACTTTATAAATTTAAACAGGTTTTTAAACAAATAGTTACTCTCTTTACGTTCATAATTTAAAGGTCATTTAATCTAGTTTTCATTCTTTGCCATAACTAAAGGTATATACGTAAAGTTTTGTCGGTGGTGACAAATCAAGCATATTTAATGTTAAAAATTTAACGAAACTAAAGAAGGCGTTCTGTAAGTAATGATCTTATTATTGTACTGTTTACATTGTACTTGTTTACGTTTTAGGTCCTTACCTGACCGCTTGTAAATTAAAATTTAATTGAATTGTACCTCATGTGTTTCTTTTTTATTATTACTTAATTTATTATTATTATTTGTATTATTATTTTTATTATTATTATATATATTTAACTATATTTGTCACTCAAACGAACTGCAAATGACTTCAGCATATGTTTACGGAGTTTACGTGCTTAAGTTTTTAGTATTTTTATTTTTAATATATGATTATTGTAATCATCCAAGTTACTCTTTGCAAGATGTTACATTGAAACTAGCCGCGGTAGTAGCCCATGAGTTAAACGAAGGTCCAAAACGAAGGTCCAAAACAGATTCAAAAATCCAGAAAACCAGTCCAAAGCTAGAGGGAATTAAGAAAGAGAAGGTTTATGTGCATTTTGGTGACCGAACTCTTTGGAACGATTTTAAACAGACTATTTATAATGGTGTGAAATCCTACTATGCAAAGTTTGTTAAATTGTGTTTAATTTACAAAGTATAGCGCTGTCACCAAAGTGTTTTTTATCTAATCATGTCTTATTATTTGATACTCTAATGCAAAACTCACATGTTAGATTGTTTCATTGTGTGACAGGATCAAGTAATGTTATGATTTCGTCCATTGGAAGACCTATATTGGAAGATCAGTGTTACCTGCCTCAGAATGTCTATCATCAACAGTGTAATGATCATATATTTTTTACTTCTCTTTCATTGTATAATACTCATTGTATATTTCATTGTATTCATTTTTTTAAAAATTCTCCCTGGCTGTGAGATTGATCGATTGCAGTTTGTTCAGAATTCTCTTGCGCGAGCAATTTTTTGTAGTTCCAAGTACTCACATGTTACGCCATTTTAAAGTCTTTGCACGGGCTAAAGATTAAAGAGCGAATCATTGACAAAACAGCTTTCGTTAACCTATAAGTCCATCACCATCCCTGGACAAACTTGTATGTCTCACTTGATTAAAGTGATGCAACCTGCTGTTACTCGGTCTTCTAAATTAATTACTCTTGTGAGACCTAGCTTACCTTCGCACTCTAAGCTATCTAATCGGTCTTTCCAGCATGCTGCACTGCAGATCTGGAATTCTCTTCCATCTAATCTTCGGAAATCTTCATTTGAAGCACATCGTCCTTTGCTTTCCTATGATCAGTTCCATAGGCAGTTGAAGACCTATCTTTTCCATCTCTCATTTCCATCCGGTGTCCATGACCAGCGACCTGCGCCTAAACCTCCTTTTCTTTAATACCCTGTACTTTGGACTGATTATCTGGATTTTGGAATTTGCGCCATTTTGGACCATCTATTTGCTCGCTGGCTTGATTTTGTCTCAATAGTGCTCGATGTTGTCATTGATGACAGTAGCACTCTAATTGTTGTTACTATTATTGTACATTTATTGCAAAGTCTTATTGCGTCTTGGTTGTGTCTGATAACAAACAAGAGTGATGCTTATGATTATGTTATTCATAATCAATGCATTTCAATTGTAAGGCTTATTACCTATTTTATAAGGACAATCTTTCATTAAGCCCTGCTTCATTCATTGATTGAACTTTGATTTGAACCCAAGCCTCATGAGGCAGAAGATTGTACTCTAATAATAATAATAATAACAACAATTAGAGTGCTACAGTCATCAATGACAACATCGAGCACTATTGAGACAAAATCAAGCCGGCGAGCAAAAAAAGAAGGCCCAAAAACGGTGTTTTTCTATTCTACCACCAATGTGTTGCACTCTGTTTATACTCTACCATTTGCCATGCCCTACCTAACCTAAAATTAATTTGTGAATTTTAATGAAACTTAATCTTATTAGTTAGTTGTCAATGAATATAAATCTAAATTCACTTTCTAAAACAATTGCAGCATCTTATATTGAGATGTGTGATGTATCTGATAGTACAAGCGAATGTTAATATATGCTTATGATAATTAAGTCTTGTGTCATATTCTAGATATTAATTATTTTCTATTTCTGTTATTTTACTATATTTAATATTTATTATTTTCCTCAGCCTAATTTCCTATAGTTTCAATTGAAACCATTTGTTGGATATTATCTTTTGCAAATCAGTTCAGTTGCTATATATAGTAAATATTCATGCACTCCAACAAGGCAACTTGAATTCTGCAATTAGTGGCATCTAACTTGCACCAGTTAAAATGTTCTTTTATGTAATGTATTGCAGATTATGATGTTTGTGGTAACTCTTGCTTCTGTACTACCATTTATTGTTTCGTCTTCCCGCACGGCTATGAAAGTCGTCGAGGCACCAACCAATATTGGCATTCCACAAGCTCACCAACCTGTTGCTTCTCAATCGCTTCAACCTCGTGTTCCTCCGTCTAATTTCTCGGGTCCTTCGTATCTTTCTTACCTGAAGGGGCGATGCTATTCGAAGCTAGTAGGAGATTACCGCTATGAATTCTGCCCATTTGATAACGTAACTCAACATGAAGTAGCTCTGAGATGGAACAGCTACTCAGGTATAATCGGTGTCTGGCGGGATTGGACGATTAACAATAATACATTTGTAGCCATGAATATGCCAGACGGTGATTCTTGTGGAGACTCGTACAGATCAGTCAAGGTTTTTCTGGTTTGTGGCAACAATGGTACCTTTCTCTCAAACGTCAGTGAGCCTACGACGTGTTTCTATGAAATAATTCTTGTTACTCCTCTTGTGTGTCATGAAGATTCCTTGCTCGTGTTTCCTTCTCTCTCACAAAAACTGCGTGAAGAGTGGGATATACTGGAGGGTCTGAAAAAATACGAAGAAGTGACTGAAATAGGGTATACAAGACGGTTACGTGAGATTTTTATTAGAGCTGGATATATTGTAGAAACTGAAACTGTCATTAAGGAACAAAAAAGAATCGAAAAACACCGTAAATTCGATCTCGGACACTTTGATTCTCTTATGGAATGTCAAACAGAGTATAGAAAACTAAAAGCAAGAGCGGATTTATTAGATATTGCTTCTAGAAATTGTACAGAAAATACTGTTTAATTATGAATATGCATTAAAGAATTTTATTATATTTGTTAACAATATTTTTACAACCCATGTTCTGTATGGCAAAACAATAATGAATAGATTAGACAATAATTACTGCGTGTGATGCATGAGGCTAGTAAGAAGAAACTAAAGAAGCAATGAAAAGCCACTTTAGAAGCATAATTATTTAAGCTAAAGCCTGCAGTAACGATTGGTAGAGATGTAGCACTTTGCATTGAGCTCAATGTAAAGGCCTTTCCATGTGAAGTTTTTCTTTAGTTTGATACCATGGCATAAGGATATTAAAAATGGTTGAGTGACTTTTGGTGTACCTTTTCAGTCATCAGAAAAATCTGTTAATCTGATGGACCCAACTTGTAGTGTTCTACCAAGTGGCAGGTCCAAGGTTCATATTCTTACTCAGAATCTGTGTTCATGCTGCATAAAGTGCACTCCACACACTCCATAATTAACAACGTCATCTCTTCACAAAACTTCGCCTAAGTTGCCTGAGTTACAGAAAAAGTCTGAGATGGTTTTCTGTTACTTTCTTCAGTGCTTGCTTACTTGCCTCCTGCTGCATATGCTGGTATTGGCTGGTCTATTCTTCAGTGGCCCAGGCACGGCACAATACGAGTAATTTATATAAAATAAACATTTTGTGAATAAATGAAATTAGTTAGTTAAAATGAATACAATTACAAATTTAATACAAATTTTAGTGAGTGTAATATTACAGAATACATACACGTAAATCGTAATTATAATATTACACAATATGTAAAGCAGACCTAGAAACCTGCCAAGAAAATTTGAATAGGCTGTATAATTTGGCTGATACTGGCAGCTTACGATATCCATTATAAAGTCTGCACAATAGATATAAAATTTTAATATACCGACTGTTCTACGTAAAATTACTGCGGATAATCTAAATATTGAAGTAGGGCTAGTTTGAGATCTGGGCGTTAATGTTGATTACAAGTTAAAGTTTTCTGTTCATGTTACAAAGACTGTTGCTACTGTTAGGCAAAGGTTAATACTACAATTTTTAGCGTCTTTTGAACTGGAGAACTTAAATATGTAATTCATTCCAATATATCGTGCATTATGCCGTTTTTGGAAAATTGAACCACTGTTTGATCTCCACATTAAGTTCATTTAATTATATTGCTATTAGAGAAATTACACTAAGAGAATCCTCCGTAGTGTTAGGCATATGTTCTATAATGCTGGACAAAAATCTTTAAATCTGATTAGCCCTGAACTCAAAAAGAATTTGTTTGGATTTTGAATCGTCTTATAACTGGTTCTCTTAATAATTTAAGCTTGCACTAAACTTAACATATACGTAGCCAGAATTGATGTTAGAATGCACTTTGTTTGTAGAATGTGAACTATGGTATTTCTTTGCCTGATGAGGTAGTTAAATTTAAAATATTAACGCCTGTAAATGGCTACATTTTATGTGAATTTCTATAAGATTTTGATTTTTAAATGAAACAAATTATATTTATTGAAAATTGTTGTAATTGGCAATTAATGTGACATAACTTGAAATTGCAACTTAATAACTATGATTTCTAGAAGCGTTCATATCTTTATATGAATTTTATTTTGATATCTGAATAAGATATGAGTATCTCAGCATGCAAGATATAATTTTGTGTATAATAACTAAATGTTATTTACAAAAATAATAATAATAATTTAAATTTATTATATTATGTTGTATATTACATTTGTCCGGGTTGCTGAAGAATAGACCAACCGTGGACTGCTCGTGTCGTAAAAGGTGACAAGCGCAAAGAAAGCCTAAGATCCAAACAAACCTCAGAAAGGGCATTCAGTTGATGAGCGCCTAAGACTCCAGAAATTGCTACTAAATTTCTAAATCGAATGGAAAATATGAAAGTTTAGAATTCCCGACCCTAGTTAAACTTGGATTAAAGGGATTTTGAAATTGTGTACTGTTAGTCTATCTTAAAATAATTGTAGCCGTGATGGGCATACTTAAGAGTATTCATGTGCATTGTTCACGTTGTTCTTTACATAAAAGAAATAAATGCGATTTTGTGAAGAAATGTATTCACAATTTCTAATTCAGTTCCAATATTAGAACTTTTGTTTATCCGTTGAGTATCTGCAGATAATCATCATTGTTCTCAGACTTAATCTAATCCAGGCTGTTTGTGCTTGATCCGGAAATATCGGGATTGAAATATAAAATTGAAACAAAAGTGTGATTATAGCCATATTTTTACAAATTAATTTGCTCAAATTTTGAGTGTTATAATGGCTTAGCCTATGTCTTGAATTAACGTGTTGATGAACCGAGTTTTCATACTGAGCATGAAAGGCATATTGTTGAGTACGAATATGTACCTTGGATCTGGTACTTGAGAGAACACTAGAGAAAGAGAGGGAAAGAGAGAGAGAGAGAATACCAAAATACCGAGAATATGACGTTTTATTGATTGATGAGCACACATAATAATTATTTCTTTCTCTCCTTTCAGAATGCTTCGCTTCTAGAAACCTCCAAGCATTTTTTGTTTTCTGTAATGAAGGTTGCATTTAGTCTATAAATTTATACAGAAACATTTGTCCAAAAGCGATGAAGGTACAACAGAATTCTACAAAAAATCCAAAACGTTCATAATTAAGCTGATTGCATAGATTCATGTTTTTGTTCAAAGCCACAATTAATTAAATCATGTTCGACTATCATCATATTCATCATCGTCTTCCCTGGAATCCCAGTTTAACTAGGCTCGGTATATGAATAGACTGTCTCAAGTCCTCTCTGTCCTACGTGATATCATCCATCAGCCAATCCCCTATTTAAGACTTTTCTATTCAATCACATTCGATCAAACAAAAATTATTTATTTCATGTCACAATTAAGCAAACCACGAATACAATTTAAGATTTTTTATAACCGGAATAAATTCTTTTTATTGATCCACCTCAAATGTTATAGAAATACAGGACGACTTGTATCGTTCGACCTATTTATTGAATGTGCCTGCTTATAGTCAGTCCGCATTGTCGCCTCTAGGCTAAAATGTCCGCACTTAGTGCATGTGTGTGCGTCGTCGCTCATGACTACTCTAGTGTCGTCGAGACTTGATACTACACTGTGTTATCTCTTCGGTGTAGACGTCATGGTGGTGCTATCCAAATACAATTAATCATCTTTCTCAAGTGATCGCGTCTCGTGAACGGGCAATTTCTATAGCCTATAATCGTCATTATCGATATACATGTATATCGACTAGATTCAACTCAGTCCTCAATATTTGGATTCGAAAAGTATATCATGCAATCCCTACATTTTGGAATTAATTAAAGTTTCGATTCTTAACTTGTAAAAATAATTAAATAAAATAAAGCTATTTTCAGATTTAGTACTTTCTTTTTAACACCATCGGAGCCATGTAAATGTAAATCTGCTGATTTACACATATCTACATAAGAAGTATTGACGCTATATCAAGAGCAAATAATATAATAATATTTTTTATCATGACAATGAATTTGTGTTTTATAAACAATAATATAGGCTATGCGTGTGTTTCTGCAGACATGTTACTTGGAAAAATATAATCTTGATATATGATTCAACACTCTTGACATCAATATGTGTACTTTGGCCTTGATATGTGAAGGCTAAATGCTTCATCTATTAAGTACCCTTTTAATTTTCTTCAAAAATTTGAGCCTACCCAAAGATATATAGTAAGTAATTCTTTATTCTATGGGCCTACCTAAGTATTTAAAAAAATTTGGATAAAATATCTTGTAAACTATTTAAAATTCAGTTCAGAAGAATTGATTTTGTTTTGAGACAGCAAAACTATGTTATTTCTACCGAACGAATTAGGTGACTTGCATTCTAAAAGTAAGAGCTCAATTTTGAAACACGGGTCTGACCAAAGAATCCTGCTACATTAATACAATCTGCAGATCTAAGCTTCATTTATTACTAACTTATTAATACATGAATAATTTTAATTTAATTTAAATATTAACACGATTGAAGATCTAACAGTTCGACATTTTTCTCAAAGCTTCATTAAGTTTTTAAATTTAAGAAGTATTAAGCACGAAAGCACTACATTTACTTTGTGAAACGAATGACAGTTATAATATGTTAATAAAATTTCCCATACATAGTCGTCTGATCCTTTGTTCTATTTACTGAGGGTCAGCTGATATCAATATTGACGCTTTATTATCACCCAGTGAACAAATTCGGTCAATCTGCATTTTAAATAATATAATAGTTTTTGATGTTCGAAATAAGTCATTTGTAGTTTCTCATCCCATCAATTCAACATACTTTCTTGCTAAATTATAATCAACACTTTAAATATTGAAATTGGTAACATCGATTTTTAAGAAACTTTTGTATATCTATAGCCTAGTCTTTGACCTACTGATTAAGCCGGATCCTAATTTCTAAACTTTTGCTTCTAAGCTGTTGTCACGAAATCGTAACTGCGAATAAGGTTATAGGTTTAGGCAGTGCAGGTACTTGAGTCGTTACGAGTGTAAAAGAGATAAAATTAGGATATTTAGTGCTTGCATACCGAAGCATTTGTTATTACCTTCTTTACTTCATTATTATGTAGGATCTTGGTAGAGCATATACTAATATTGTATACTGTAGAGGGTCCTTCGATTAACGTACTTCCAGATTTGTTATTTGTTTAAATTGTCCGCTTTTGTGTTAGGTTTAAAATGTATGTGGATTAGGTATTTTAGGTTTACATATAGCATATGTAACATTAGGCCTAATTAGAACTATAAATTTAGAAATTTCATATAAATATTTAGTTAGCAATTTGCTTTTTGGCAAATTTACTTGTATAGTGTCATTTTAAATCTTACTGAACTATGTCATTGTGTTAGTTAAGTGTTTTAGTGAGTCTTAAACAAGCATGCACAAATTTTGCTTTCTTTCTCAGTACTGTTATGTAATGTTATTGTGGGAAAAACTATAATGCTTTATGCCTGCTTTCTGATGCCTAGTTTTGATGTAGTGGAGCATTGGCAGATATTATGTTAAAAATTTGCATAAATCCTGATAATCCTAAATAATATTCTTTTTACTGTATATATCTTCAAAGATGAATTAATTTGAAGAATAACAGTAAAAAGGAATTATATCGAATTGTAAAGATTTCCATATAATTAGTTTCATATTGTTATTTTGTTGTAGATTTTGTGAAAACTAGTTCATAATCAGAGATATCTATAAGCAATCATGCTTCGTTCACTCACTGGAGTTTTGCGACATTCAACTGATATATGTCCACAAGTTAAGAGCATCGTCTCATCTAGAGCAGATGCAATAGGATATTTGCGCTTATCAAGATTTGCTCAAACAGCTGCAGCTAATAAAGATGTACAGAGCTCCGCTGTCGCAGGAAATCATAGTGAAAGTGGGTCAGTACAAGCACCCAAAGCTACAACTAATGTTCCATTCGTTAAAAATCTCTTTGTTGGAAAATTTGACACTGTAAGTACAAAATGTAGACATCAGATTGTTATGATTATTTATGTAAAAAAGATCTAGAATTTGTGAATAAGAGTTTCATATAAGCTGATAATATTAGGAAAAATGTTGACTTTATGCTATTAACTAGTTGGCTTAAATTTTGTGAGTTTGCTGTTAACAGAGAATCAGCTTGTAGTGAAAAGTATATTGGTAACATTTTAAAAACTATACAACTTGGTTAGATCAGTACAAGTTATAAGTTCAAACACCTACTGCTAATATATAATTAAACAATCGAGAAATATGAAATTGGGTACCATAAGAGTGCCTATAAGCTCTGTGAGACAGTGTGATGATAGTAGCTGGTCAATATCGGAACAAGTCTGAATTATTAAAATTTATATTTTCTCTCTCTCTCTCTCCATCTCTCTTAGTGTACTGCCCACTGGCAGGTCCACGGCACACAGCTTCCCAAATACTTCTACCTTCCGTCTCTCACCTCACATCAACACACAAAGCAGTCATCAAATCATCCAGCATTCCAAGTCGTTCCAATTCTCTCTCAATTCCTCCCTCAACTCCCTCCTCAGCACACTACGCCCTCTCAGGAAATGACCCTTCTATTCCCCCCCACTGTGTCTTATGATATCTATTAGAAAGTTTCGATTATTCTACTACATACCACAAAACCTTTTGCAATCATGCAACTCGACTATTTTCATATAAAAAAGGAAACTGCTACATTAATGACCAAACACTAAAATTGAAATATAATTAATTTTTTTCAAAACTGTTAATATTTAGCAATAATTATTAAGCAAAAATTAATAAATTGAATGAAATACAATTAAATTGAGTCAACTTAAAGTGCAAAGAAGGAAACTGAATATAGTATTGTCAAATGGAATTGTGGAAACTAAAACATAAAAACAAAATAAGCGTGGTTTGTAGGAATTAGTATTAACATGATTAATATAGACCAAGACTGCCCAATGTGTATATCAAACAGTGTATAAATAATTTAGTTTTAGTTTTTCAAGTTGAAAGACAAATTAATTGTTAATTTTAGTAATTTTTTATAAATTTCATAATTTGATTGTTGACTTACAGTCACATAATTTTACTAAACTCACAGTACAGTGCATCAGTTACTTGCAGTTTGATTAGCGCTTATTCGGGATGGCTCACTTTTTCTAATTAAAAATCGTCAAATAGTCAATAGCTCATTAATATTAATTTTAATTATAGACTTATATTTAATTATTATACTTAAGGATTGTCTTGAAGCATAAATTTAATTGTTGCTCTTAGAATGTTAAAAATGCAATTTAAAAAACTTATTGTATGTGATTTTGTGATACCATAATTGTAGTCATCATTTTTATTAGGTTCCATGGAAATGTTTCGATTCTGCTAAAGTAATTGTTCACAATTATTCTGTGGTTACAGAAAATTAGTAGTCTAACTACAGTTCTGTTGGAAAATGGTCTTACCCAGCTGCAATATTCTTCTTCTTAATTACAATTTAAGGTTTAATTCCTGCGTAATTGAAAGTTATAATGTGTTAAGTGATTTGGTTTTATTGTGCAGGATAATTTATTTCTCAGTTAATATTTTTTTAAATTGTACTTTTCTGCTGCAGTGTATATAATGTGTATATATGTGATGTGTGATGTATGGGTTTCTATGCCTGAATTAAGCTAATTAATAAAAATTATATTAAAATAAAGTTCTGAAGAACTCTAAATGAACCTCTGAGATGTATTTTATATTTGTTACTTAGAATTCTAAACCTAGCATGTTTATTCTAAATTTTTATTATACATGTCATTCTTTTAGTATTCAGCAACAAAGTGATAGTAGTTAAAGGTTTTGCATGGTTTTTGGTTTTAATGGTCAAGCTAAGCTTTTAATATGTTTCATTATTTACAGAAAATGTTAACGTTTCCTGAAGCGCTAACAAAAGAGGAAGTAGAAGAGATCAATAGCATGGCCGATCCCGTCCTAAAATACTTCCAGCAGGGTTTGAGCTGCCTCTATCTTCTCTTCTATAGATAATATTATATCATGATACTTTTGTTATATTAAGGGATTAAATTTTTGATCTATGGAGTGCTTGTTATAGAACATGAAAGCAGACTCTAAGTATGAATTTGTATCTTGGATCTGCCATTTGCAGAATACTAGAGAGACATGTATAATTAAACTTACATATCTAGGTAAGCATAGGTTTTAAGATTTGACAATTATTTCTGTATATAACTAAAGCTTTAAATGACGGTGACTGACTGTATCCAGCCTTAGAATAGAGAGAGAGAGCGAGAAGAAAGAAAGAAAAAGAGAGAAGGAATCTTTTTAAAGATAGCTGTTATCATTGAAGGTCATTTAGTTATTGCAATATAAGGCTTATCTTTATGAAGAGGACTTGATCTTTAACCTCTGTGCTTCTATAATGTGTTATCTAAATATGCATTGCTATACTCATTGCTTTAATTGACTGTGTGTGTGATTGGTATTTGTGAGGACTGATTTCTTTTTAGTAGCCGTCATAGTTGTTATCTTATATTGATAGGTTATCTGATATTTTCCTGTCCTGTAGGTATCTTTTAGTTCAAAATGGTTGAGCATTAATTTCTAGTCACATTTGAAAGTAGAATTAATTTATCTCATACTCACTCTTGCTGTGTAGAACAAATTGCATGTATGTTTTGCGCTTAGAACTACAATTTGACAAATCCATAATATTTCTCTGAAAGTTCTCTATACAATATTTTGAAGTGGTATATATATTTAGTTTGCACAACAAATGTGTGCAGTTTCACTTTGATCTTTTCTCTCATTTTCCTAAATCTGACACTTCCGTGTAACAACATTGCTTTACTTTTAATAATCGTATTCATTAGAGAGAGAGTCAGTTTAAACCTCAACAGTGGATAAACTATGGATTAGTGACAATTCGCTATTCTCTAATCTTGATTCGTTGTTTAAAGTATGGCGTAACTGCTGTGCTTTACCCAGGTTTACGTCGCTCTATAGCTAATCTGCCGATTACAAAGTAATATTCTAGTTTTATTTATGAAGGAAGCTGATTGGTCAATCAGCCTGAAAAACAGCGCTGTCATTGGCTGAGCGCTATTTTTGGGGGGACCTTGGCTCGCAGCAAGCAACATTTTCTAGTGAATACCGAAATTTATGATCCGTAATTTTGCTCTTATCCAAGGTGCAAGTGATCTGCGGTCTAAGGCAAGCTTAGTAAATACTAGCATTAGTGCCATCTGGAACTGATATTCCTTGGTACACAATCTTTCTCGTGATCAGGTTACTCACTCACAGATTAGTATTCCATTCATTCATGCATTGATCCAATCACTGCTCTTACAAATATTATTTAATGCTAGCTTTACTCTTTCTTACACTATCTTCTTATCTCTATCTTATCTATCTTACTCTGTCTTACTATCTTACTCTGTCCTGGGCTTGCCCATCACTGACATCGCTTTCGAGTGAGGAAACTGACGTTAGCACTAGCTTTATCAGCTTTTTTACAGCAACATATCTCTAGTCAGTGTTAGGCTGCTACATCCCACTCTATTTGACCCGTCAGTTTCCTTATGCATACCAGATTTTGTCATTATATCTTGAACGATGAAAATCCTGGAGAACTTTCTGTATCTCATGTGTTGTTTTTATCATGCTACTACTACAAGGCAGTATATGTTGCTTTGATGGTGTAGGGATTGATGGAGCCGCTATAGACAGAGAAGCCAAGATCCCGGACGAAGTGATGCAGACTCTAAAAGACTTTGGTTTATTTGGACAACAGATTCCTCAAGAATATGGTTTGTTAATATTTACATTATAGAAACATTGGTAAGATTCTTATATTAGACACGTTTATATGATGTGTCCCTGATATATTGAACGAGAATGTAGTTGATAAACTTTCAGTATAATTATTACCTTTAATATTTGCCTTTGTAAAGGATTATTTATGTAAACTGCTCTCAGAAGTGTTTGGCTTAAACTCTGAGCTTTTGAATTTTTTCCATTTAAATTTATTGTTGAAAATATGCCAATATCACGTAGCAAGATAATTATGATGTCGAATTAGTTAACTATAGATCACTAGGATGAACACTACGTGGTATTTGAGAATTAGTGAAATATTTAAATTGAGCTGTGCCTATATGTGCTTGGACTGAATGCTTTCAGGTGGTTTGGGGTTCAACGCCACGTGCTACGCTCGTATGTCTGAAGTCATCTCACTCGTTCCATCTCTCGTCGTCACACTGGGAGCTCATCAGAGCATTGGCCTCAAGGTACATCACATCAATCAAGCAATTAATTACGTGATTTTAATCAGTAAAGTATGTATTATTAATCAATCAATAAAATATGTGATAAAATCAATCAATAATGTGTGTGATGTATCAGTCAATCTATAAATGTGTGATATATTAATTAGTATCAGAGCATCGGCTTTAAGGTATGTGATATAAATTTTCGTGCATTGTTATATTTAAATTGAAGCTTCTACATCTATCCTTGGAAGAATTTTTTACTGAATTTAAATCAAATGAAAGTTGAAAATTAAAGTTGCAGTTATTATTTCAGTTATTAATCTTTTATTTCTCTTCAGCACGTGTTTCTTTTCAGATCGTTTGGGGTGAATCGATTTGTAGTGACATGTGATAGGGGGACGTCCCTGACGTCATGCTTATATGAGGAAACGGAAGTTAAACCTTTATTATTATTATTATTATTATTGAGTTCAGGAAACATTAGGAGTGATCTACTCAAGATCTCTATATGCTCTGTAGGAGAGCTCTGAGCTATGCTAATGAATGCAATGAAAGATACTTCCTGTAAAGCTGTAGATTTTACAGTGATTGCAACATTTCAATTTTATAATTAGAAAATTCAATTTGCTTTCTTGTTTTGTTAGGGTATTCTGTTAGTGGGAACAGATGAACAGAAGAAAAAATATCTGCCTAAACTAGCCACTGGAGAGCATATTGCTGCCTTCTGTTTGACTGAACCGAGCAGGTAATAAATATTGCATTACCTTTAAAATATCAGATTAATCATGTTTATATAAAATATTTCTGTGTTGTGTTCCTCTTCCTAACATCATGAGGCTCCTAACATCATGAGGCTCCTAACATCACGAGGTTCCTAACATCACAAGGCTCCTAACATCATGAGGTTCCTAACATCACAAGGCTCCTAATATCATGAGGCTCCTAACATCATGAGGCTCCTAACATCATGAGGTTCCTAAAATCATGAGGCTCCTAAAATCACGAGGCTCCTAACATCACGAGGCTCCTAACATCACAAGGCTCCTAACATCATGAGGATCCTAACGTCACGAGGCTCCTAAAATCATGAGGCTCCTAACATCATGAGGCTCTTAACATCACGAGGCTCCTCACATCATGAGGTTCCTAACATCATGAGGCTCCTAACATCGTGAGGCTCCTAACATGATGAGGCTCCTAACATCACTCGGTTCCTAACATGGTGAGTCTCCTAACATCATGAGGCTCCTAAGATAACGAGGCTCCTAACATCATGAGGCTCCTAATATAACGAGGCTCCTACTAACATCATGGGGCTCCTAAGATAACGAGGCTCCTAACATCATGAGGCTCCTAATATAGCGAGGCTCCTACTAACATCATGGGGCTTCTAACAACATGGGGCTCCTAACATCACGAGGCTCCTAACGTAATGTGGTTCCTGACATCAAAAGGCTCCTAACATCACGAGGCTACTAATATCATGAGGCTCCTAACAACATGGGGCTCCTAACATCACGAGGCTACTAATATCATGAGGCTCCTAACAACATGGGGCTCCTAACATCACGAGGCTCCTAACATCACGAGGCTACTAATATCATGAGGCTCGTAATATCACGAGGCTTATTAGCAGTAGCAGGTGTAGTAGTACTACTAGTAGTATAATTGTTACTGTTAGAATTGGTTACTAATCGTGTGGCCATTGTTTTCACATTGCAGTGGTAGCGATGCAGCCTCTGTTCAGACCACAGCGACGCTGTCCGATGATGGAAAGCATTATCTGCTGAACGGTGGAAAATTGTGGATATCTAACGGCGGCTTTGCTGAAATATTCACTGTGTTTGCGAAGACAAAGGTCAAGTCACCCACGGTTAGCCCAACGTTCTTTTAATTGTGTGTAAGATAGAGTACATAATTATTGTGGTATAGTGATAGCGTAAAGGTGTCACAAGTGTCTTTTTTATTTTGTGTAGTGTCGTTATGGCATAAACAAATATGAAAGACCCTTTATAATTCATACCTTGTTAAGTTCTCACTTGTAGATATAAGAGTCATTTCTTATTAGTTAACATGTTAACTATGTGGGTTCATTTGAATGCTGTAATAACTAATAGCAAAATTAAATTTTACTCCATTTTAAACTAAATTAAGGTCGTATATCTTAGCTTTGAGGTTTTTAGAAGTTTATAAAACTCATACCATACCATATTGGTTTTTCTATTGAAAGAGTGTCATAGTATTCTTAATAAAAACTAATAAATAGTAGTTATTACATCTAAATAGGTGAAGACGTCACAGTTATTTAAGTATTTTTACACTATCTAGGGTGAAATGGTTGATAAAGTGACGGCTTTCATTGTTGAGCGATCTTTTGGAGGAGTAACAAACGGTAAACCTGAGGACAAGATGGGCATCCGTGGCTCTAATAGTAAGTCTTTTTCTTTTAAGACTTGAATCTAATTTATACATATGAAAAGTTTATCAAAACTGCAAGTTGCTCGTTCAAGAAGTCCAGTTTCTTCTTGTTATTTATGATGCATAAAAATGTTTACATAATGTTTACAACTTATACTTTTTTTGCCTATGCTCTAATTTGTTCTTATGTATTATTATTACACTGATTAAAATGGTTCGAGACCTAAAATGTAATATAATAGAATATATAGTAAAGATATATATATATATTTAGATAACCCATAAAAATTAAATTTGTTTCTATAATTATGTTACTCTTTCCTTCCTGGTATATAGTTAATTTTTTGGTTGCATTCTTAAAATATTAAATATCGACTTTAATTTTTCTCAAGATCGTCGCTTTTATTTTAGTCAAATGTTTCATCTGAATTTACTTTTATATATAGACTTTGGAATACGGCACTTGTTTTTAAGTTGGTCGAAATAGGAATGTCACCAGGCAAAAATAGCTTGATAATATTTTTGTTATTTGTTTGAAGATTAGGTGTTTGTTTGTTTGCAGCTTGTGAAGTGTTCTTTGATAACACACCCGTGCCGGTGGAGAATGTGCTAGGTGAAGTGGGTGGAGGCTTTAAGGTAACCTTACTTATATCATTGAAGAATTCTACGTCATCGTATTTATATCAAAATTATCTTGTATTATCTCTCTGTGTAGTACAATCTATAATTTATATTGCACCTCTAATTATATTTTAATGTTACTTTTAATATTATTGATTATTTTTTTAATTGATATACTTGTGATCGTTTTAGGCTACCCTCACCTTTAGGGTTGAGAGTGGTTCTGTAATTATTCTGTTTCCTTATGTTAGTCTTTGAAAATCATTGCGTCGTTGGTGAATCTTTTCTTGAAATTCGTCTATCCACTCCCAACGTTAAAAACATCTCAGCATCTCAATGCATGGTCTTATATTAATGATTGTATATTGATTTTTTGCTCGGATGGTGAAATTTTCGGTAAATTTTCATTAAACTACATTGTTATTGTTGTGTAAAATTGAATTGCACAGGTGGCAGTGACTATTCTGAACAGCGGGCGATTCAGTATGGGAGCAGCTTCAGCTGGTGGACTTAAACTTATTATGAGTTCGTGTCATTGATTCATATTTCACTACAACTTTACCGATAGACTGACTTTACTTTATTATATTCAATTTACTCTGTATCTTTTACATGTGTGATACACAAAAAGAAGAAATTAACAAATTCAGTACATATCTAATGTTAACACTAATGAAATGTAATTCGCACTGATTTCATAATGGTCTAGATTAATTAGACTTTCTTTATTTGAATAAAAATTTGTAAAATAATTAATTTCTAAATATGTTATTCAGATATTAACACTACAATCCATCTCACTGCTGATATATTTATCAGATGGCTCGATAGTGTAATTCTCTAGGTAGTTATATTTGTAATTTTAATCCATGGTTGTGTGTTAATTAGTAGACTTTTCAGTTTTCACTAAATAGTAGTCTGTGTTATGTTGTTGTTGCGAGTGTGCTCGGCAAGGTTCATATGTTAGATCTTAATGAATATCAGATTCTATAAGTTAAATGTGGAATTTTTGTATTGTCAAATTCATTTTACTATTCTCTTTCTCTCTCTCTCTCTCTCTCTCTCTCTCTCTCTCTCTCTCTCTCTCTCTCTCTCTATGGTTTGTCCAAGATACTTAATCTTATTCACAGTCTACTATTTCTCACCGCTGTCTATTGAACCACAAGTTTATTCCGTCTGAAAAGGCTGGACCTTATCTACACTTTAATGTAGTCTATAGCTTGGGAGGAATATAGCTTCTGATGTTTCTTTTTGTCTCTGTCAGGTGTTGCTTAGTTGCTTTTTACGATATGTGCAGTTTACTTTTTGGTGTATTCTTTAAAGAATTAGACAACTATGGGAGTGTTTACTTATACGTTTGTTATTTATTCTCTTATGTGATTGCTAATGGTGAGATGTTACACAATTCACACGACCTCCTTGGTATAATCATATAATAGTTAAACGGCATTGACTTTTTATTAACAATATGACATTGTTTAACAGAAGATATTGTTGAGCACGCCATCAGACGTAAGCAATTCGGAAAGTCACTCTCAGAATTTGGAATGATCAAGGTTTGCATATATTACGTTTCTCTCTATGTTATTGTTATACTTTAAATTTGAATTTTGCTTCATTGCTTAAATGTCTGTGGTTACGTGTCAGTATTTCTTCATGATGCTGTTTCTGTTTGTAGTTATGATACTGTTTCATACAATAACGAATATGAAGTTTTACACAACAATGTAATTATAACAATTATGCCATTCTAATGTAATGAAAACATTGCCTTTGTAACAAAAATTAATGCAGTTAATAACAATTATTATTGATGTCCCTGACATTGCCTTATGGCGAAGAACCGAACGTTAAATTCTTATTGATTTATTTATTGATTATTATATTATAGTGCATAATTTTAGTAATTAATTAAATCTTAGTTCTGCCAGTTTTTATTTCTGCATCATGCTGCAGTTTAATCCATTCAGCATTGATTTCACTTTGACCTCAGCAGATGCAGTTGAAAGCTGAAACCTGCAATTTAGTCATCTACATTGGTGTTCTATGTTTGTAATGTAGGAGAAGTTTGCTAAGATAGCTCTGGATGTTTATGCAATGGAGAGTATGAGTTACATGATGGCGGCTGTCATAGACACTCACACACAACCCGACGTCTCTGTAGAAACTGCTATTATAAAGGTTTGTTGCTATTTGTGGCTGTTCGCCTGCTTTACTAGTCTTGATGGTGACATCCTCACACTGGGGGTATGTAGTCCACCCATGGATGCTGTGTGGCAGTTCTACTGACTTTCAGGTGATGCTTGTGAAGTATTAGTACTAGTTTTCTTCAACTGAAGTAAAGGACATTAAATCATTACTATGATAGTTAATATAAAAAAATAATTTTATTAATTACGCAATACTTGAGAAAATTGCTCAGGAATGTTCAACAGTGCTCAACAATATGTCGTTGGTGCTTTACTTACTGACCTACGCATATATCTTGTTTGTGTTGTAGGTTTTTGCATCAGAAGCAGTTTGGGAAGCTTCCAACGAGAGTTTGCAGATCCTCGGCGGAATAGGGTACATGAAGAGCGCTCCTTATGAGAGATTCCTGCGTGACACGAGAATACTGCTCATATTTGAGGTTCTCATTCTATCCTAATATGTTCTTTTGAAATTAATTAGCTCCTACTCTAGTAAGACTATATGATTTATATTGTTTTAATTTGTAGGATTTGTTTGTTAAATCATTTAACAAATTATTTTTTGCTATAACGAGTCTTGAAGTTACTTTTAATAATATAATTATGCATAGATATTTGTGAACCAGTCAACTATCAAATATTTGTCGCTAAGAGAGCACCCTGTGATGCGATAAGATTGCTTAAGTAAAACTTACAATAATTAAGCGCAAGGTGCTCCTATGCAGCCCATAGTGCCCCTTGCAATATCATGTGTCACTCCAACTGAAGTAACTGAAGTCTTTTGCTGGATAAAGTCCAGCTAGTGTTGGAAATGGCGTGTAGCGAAATACAGTTAACACCGTAAAAAGTGATAAATAACTCAAAAGTTGTAAACATTGCATGTTCTTTTCAGAATATTAGAGTTAGAGTTTTATGGCAACAATATGACCCTTAGTTGATATCAGAAAAAATTGAATTGGGAGACTAAAGCAAATCTTTAACTTGTAATAAAAGCATTGTTCGTTAAGGCACAGTGACGATTCTGATGAACCAGTGATGATTCCGATGCATTAATGATGATTCTGATAAACCAGGGATGAATCTGATTAACCAGTGGTAATTCTAATGCATCATTGATGATTCTGATGCATCAGGGATGATTCTGATGAATCAGTAATGATTCTGATGAATCACTGATGATTCTGATGAACCACAGGAATTTCTATTCATTCAGATGCACATTTTGTTACTTAACGTATTTTTAGTTGTTTATTGATCGCATGACTTTTACCTAGTTGTGTTTTTTCCATGATTGTTATGAAATACACATTATTTGTTCATTTTTTACTTAGTTTGTATTTGCTTTAGGGTACAAATGAGATCCTACGGTTGTATATATCGTTGATGGGAATGCAGTATGCCGGTAAAGAACTGAGAGACATGGTCAAGTAGGTTCACTTTCTTTCTTTACATAAAGTCTCTAGTAGTTTTTGCGAAGTTTCCTACAAAAGAAATGCATGTAGAGAAAGTGACATATGACGTAAAGGCCCAAAGGTACTGACAAGTGCCCCGGAAATATTTAACTTAATAGCATTTTAAAACGATCAAAACTTAGTAGAATTTAGTTTACGATATAACTGTATATGCATGAAGGTATGGGTATATTTAAACATCAATCGTGCAATATATTAGGCACTCTTTTTATGAACTTTGGTAATGCTGTTATTCTGTAAAGGAATGATCTTAAATCATTTGCCAGCATACCCTTAAAGAATGAACTTACGTTGAGTAAATCTTATATACTTTTATAGAGTCGTGCATAGGCTCATATAATTTAATAGAAAGCCTCTATATTTTGTTAAGATATACAAAATGTAAATAGTGAAATACATAATGTAGATGATGTCAATGTAGCTGGTTGATTTATTTGTTGATGCAAATTTTAGAAATTGCATTAAAGATAACAAAGATGAATCTTACATGTAAATATTAGAAGTTTAGGTAAATTTTTTGTGAGAATATTTAGCATTGTATTTTGTCTCCGTCACAATTGAGATACTCAGTACTACAAATCTCGATACTAAACTTTTTAAGCCTAGCACAAATGTCATTAATATTCTGTTTCCACGTCGTGATGGAAACCTTCAGTGCTAATTTTAACAGCTTCTGTTGATCTCGAATTTTCCCCATTCCATGATTAATCTGATATTTTCTGAGTTTAGCCTCTCCAACGCCTTGGTGGTATAATTGGTGGTTGATCTGGATACGAGCCCATTTCATCTTCCATTTTGAGAATTGCGCTTATTTCCTTTTGTCTCTCAACCATCTTCCGCATCTATTTAATTGGTTTGCCTTAAGTTAAAATTCCATACTAAACTTATATCATCATCATCGTCATCATCATCATCTTACCTTAAATCCCAGTTTAACCAGAGTTGGGATGCGAATAGACTTAATCCAGTTCTCTGTGTCCCACAACCTATCATCAGGCAATCCCGTATACTAATTTATATATTTGATTAAAATTGAAAAATTAATCTATCACAAAGATTTGTCTTTTTTGAAGATGATTTGATTATCCTCATTGATAGACTTAATTAATGTTTATTATTATGATAGTGAAAGTGTTTAGTTGTTTCTTGATATTTTGTTTTCAATTAATTATTTCAGAAAAATGAAGAACCCTCTTAACAACGTTGGATTTGTGTTGAAGAAGGGCATAGAGAGAATTCAGACAAATCGAAAGAATCCAGCACTCAACATGAAGCTATATGATCACGTTCATCCTACTCTCTCAGTAATATCTTTTGATTGTTACTTTTTGTCGCTATGACGATTCCTTATAATTGTTGAGTTAATGCGTCACACGCATTTCTATTATATTTCCTTATTTTATGTAGTATAACACTGGTGTAAGTAATATTGTCTTTTTATTTGGTTACTGCATTCTCCTTTTATTGATCTTTTCGTATATGGATCTATTAGACAAGTCTGAGTCTAGTCATAGAAAAAAAAACAAAGTATATATTTTATATGTTTTTTTCTTCGTATTATAATGTTATAAATAATTATAATATTATACTATTTTATTTATTTGTATAGATATGTTTTAATATGTATTTTTATAGATGTTTATATGATAAGAGTGTTTTATACATGTTTGTTATATGTTATATGTGACGTCCCCGATACTTCTTTATGGCGAGTAACCGGACGTAATATTCTTACTGATTGATTGATGTATCTACACGTTTACATATCGGCCTCTCTATGTTTGTTTTACAGCAATCTGCCGAAGCTCTGGAGCTGAGAGTTGTTAAAATGCGTTATCTCGTCGAGAAATATCTCGGCACTTATGCTGACGTAAGTGCAACTTTCCATGATAGCTCTTTTCCCATATCGGGTTCTCAAATGAAATATTGTGTAACGTTCTTTAAGTAAGCCATGAATGTAGGAGATCTGAGAAAAATAATTTAACAGCAACGTAGTCCTGATTTGAATTGAACCTCTTTTATATCAGTCAGTCCTTGCTGGTCGAATCAATGTTTGATCGAGGTTTTGCTAATTGCCGAGCAGTATTTAGACTTTTAAGAACTAAATATTTTCTTTGAATCTTACATTTTTGGCTGGTAGTGAAATATATTTGTAATATCTAGAATTGATTCTGTGGCAGTGATCGATTTATTTGCAAACCTAAATTATACTGGTTTTTTTCAATTAGTCTTAGTGGCTTAATATTCACTAATGTTTATAAGAACTTAAATAGAAACCAATACTGCATCTTTATAATCGAATAAGTATAACCTACAAATTTTGTAAAGAATCCTGATTTTTTTAATAATTTTAAACCAATGTGTCTACTTGTAAGACTCCTAATAAATTTTGAAATTTAAGATATTGAAGGAATTGCTTTTTGAATAATGCGACATTTATTTGTCTATTTTTTCTAGTATATTTGGCAAACATCAGTAATTTAATTTCAAATCTATCCGTAAGGTTTGTCCTGGTCTCGTCATGATTTTTATTTTGGTATTACTATGTAGTATTTTATTTTGGTATTACTATGTAGTATTTTATTTTGGTATTACTATGTAGTATTTTATTTTGGTATTACTATGTAGTATTTTATTTTGGTATTACTATGTAGTATTTTATTTTGGTATTACTATGTAGTATTTTATTTTGGTATTACTATGTAGTATTTTATTTTGGTATTACTATGTAGTATTTTATTGCATATTTCAAATATAAAATCGTAGACCAGCAGTTGCCGCTGAAGAGGTTTGCTAACGTCTCTATCGACCTGTTCGCCACGACAGCCGTGCTCGCTAGAGCGTCTCGCTCTAAGAGCATTGGTCTGCGCAACTGCGACCACGAGATCGCCATGGCTCGAACCTTCGCGGGGCTCGCTCTACGACGAATCGACGCTGCTCTGGAGGAACTCGATCTAGGTGAGTTCAAGTTAATCGTTTATCTCTACCGGGTCTTGTTCCAGATGACGAGCGAATTGACGCTTCCGTTCATATATTGTTCTCGGTGTCGGAGGTGTTTCTGTACCTTAAGTATTAAAATACTGCTAATAAAAATCTGGTAGATCCAGATTAGTTTGAAGTGCCCCGAGTTCTAATTAGATGTTAAAATGTTGCATTTCTATAAAATCTTATGAGTACGTCGTGGTGTTCAGCTGAATAAGATACTGTGTATCTTCACTGATGGCTACCCGTAGTCGTAATATGCACTTTTACTTTTTCTATAGTTGTGCATACTTATCAATGTTTGTAAGGATGTTTGCTTTCACTTGATTTTTTGTATGATTTCGTTTGCTAGTATTTAACATTTTACAGGTGTGTTGTTCAAATGAAGTGAAATGAATTAAAAATCATCTCTCTCAAATCGAGCGCAGTCATCGCTATGAGTCGTTGGGCTCGTGTGTGACTGGAAGAGGGCTTTTAAATTAAAGAGCGCTGACTAATTTGCAGTAAATTCGAGAATGTTTTGACTGTCAATTTTTTCATTCCCATCAGCTCAGGGCTGTTTCATTGTCTGGTGCTTTCAATGACTTCTGTGAAAAGTCTACTTTGTTGTGTAATTTCGTTGCTCTTTATCCTTGAAAACTTTGAAGTGTTGAATATTCTGTCAGTTCATCATCGTATTTGTTTCAGTCAACAACTAGGACCACATACTAGCAATAACACATATCAGTCAATCAATCAATAAGAATTTAACGTCCGGTTCCTCACCATAGGGCAATGCCAGGGACTTCTCTTGCAGAGTCTGCACAAACAGGCGCCAAAACACCACACGATGACGACTTAGAACGCAGAGACTACACGAGAAAGCGAGATCAAAACAGTGCAAGTCTAATATCCAAGACAAGCGGGGCAAAATTTAGATCTATGGCCGAAAGAGATCGGTTTTTAGCTTGCCAAGGAAAGTACCAATACTATAGACCTTTTATAATATGTAGTGGTAGCTCTATTCACTTAATAAACAAGCATAAGCCTAGTGAGAGAGTGGTGGGAGAGTGGGGAGAGATGTGTGCATATATGGACGGCTGGCAATGTTCAGCATATTCGCATATGTTTATTATGTATTTCTTCATTTATTAGCAGAATGGTATTTTAAACATTACAAAAAATTATATTTCAATACTTATCAAATGATGATAAACATATGTCATAATTTACATTTAATATTAGTCAAGATAGAATATCTAGAGAGGATATATTAAATTTTTAGGATATAGGCCTATTATATTGCAGTTGCGTTCCGCAAAACAATCAAGTTTATGATTGCACTGTGGTGTCTCCAACGAATGAAAAAATATATAGGGTGATTTTTCAAAGTAAACACCTTTTATATGAGGTCTATTACAAGATCGAAGATGCTGTGGCAGAGAGTTCCCTATTGTCGGAGCAGAAAACATGAAGGAGCGTTTGCCGAAGGCAGATTTAATGTTTGGTACAGTGAGAAGCTTTTTACTAGAGGAGCGAAGACTACGAGTGGATTGATAAATTGATAAAAGGTCAGATAGATAGAATGGTTTACCGTAATATAAACCTTTGAAAGCAAATGAAGCTAGCTATATTGGTATAGTGTTATTAACTAGCTATATTGGTATAGTATTATTAGCTAGCTATATTGGTATAGTATTATATATTTTCTGCAATGAAGCACCACGTCGTAGTTAATATCTGAATAATATTTAAATTAATTTCTTGCATGATATTATTACTTTTCGATATGTGCGTACCTTTACTGCTGCTGATATAATTTTACTGTAAGTCTATTTCATATTAAAACCACGTGGTATATTGCTAGTTCAGCAGATATATCTGCTACTACATTATTTGCACATTACCTGTAGTTGTATTTAACATATATAACTATTTTGACATTTGTTGTGTGCAGGGGAATTGGCGAATGGAGACATGAATCTAACAGACATAGCAGACACTATATTCAAGGAGGGCGGCTATGCTGCAGAACATCCACTGACGAGAAACTGGTGACACCTGCCGCCACTCCGCCACCACCACTCCGCCACCACCATCACCACCAACACCACCACCCCCCACCACCACCACTCCACTACCACCACTCCACTACCACCACTCCACCACCAAGTCCTAATCAGCAATGCAAATCAGTAGGCATCTGTTAATTGTCATTAGATTGTTTGCATCTAATTAATATCAATAACTTAATAGCAACTCTTAGATAAAATAAAAAATAATTTAAAGAACATAAAGTTTCCTGAAGTGTCTTTTAGTTACGTAATTGAATTTCGTTGGTAATGTAAATTGCAGTTAGAACGACGTGTGTGTCGGTTAGGAACTCAAATTGCATTGATATGAAATTATATATAAAATTAACGACACGTTAACGACATGTATTATGTACTTAGCTGTTTACGTTATTTCTATGTTACATTTTATGTTCATACTTGATCATTGTATATTTTTATTCATATATGTTATACAGGTTTTATAGACTGCTGTTTTAAATATATATACAGTGTAGAACCTGTAAGGACTTTTTTTTTGAAGGCTTCATTTGATATACTCAACAAGGAAGACGTATAAGTCAGGTAGATAACAGTATGTGTGTTGTTAAACAGATCAGTAACTGTTCTACGCTTGCCAGCTAAGAAAGCCACTGTAATAAAGCCACTGTAGCATCCTATTTCTATATATCAGTTGTCCTGACCTTCATAGCATTTCAGACTGACCATATTATAATTATCTATGACGACATTTACTTATTACTGATAATTATTATAAGATCTCTTGAAGTGATTTAGATTTCGTCAACTTAGATTTCGCCAATCTTGGTTGAATAACGCGACGGATCGATATGGAAAATTTCGTTAATACTATGAACTAAGTTTATATTTACCTTTTCGCTACTTACTGCTAATTTGTTACAGTTTTCTTGTAATCTTACGCTGCATTAATAAATTTTTATAATCAGTCTGTTGTTAGTATTAACTAACAGTAACACTAGAGTTTGCTGGCTTGAAGACAGTAATCTTACAACATTCAACTTGATATATTTAATGAGTGGCAGCATATTTGTGACTGTCATAAATTATTTGCGTGATTTCTACGCAATAATCGCAAACACGTAAAATCTACTGTTGATTTATTTCTCATTACAAGTGTCTATAGCGATTTATGTTTCGCTGTCGTTTTTCTTGAACAGCATAAGTTTGTTCATCATATGATCCATCGATCATGGAAGGTGGTACTCTTGGTGAAACTCTTGCTTTTTACCCCTCTGTATACCTCTCTTACGCTATCTGTTAATTGGTTTATTAATTTTAGCTAATCTCTCTCTCTCTCTTAGTGCACTGCCTACAGGCAGGTCCATAGTATATAACGCCTCCACTCTTCTCTGTCTTCCGCTTTCCTCTTCATTTTCACATATGAGTGGGTCTTTAAATCATCTAATAAACCAAATCTCGGCCTGCCTGTGCCTCTTTTACCTGCGTATTTCTCTGCCTATTTTAACTAATATGAAAGATAAACGGCTACAGGTTTAGAAAGTTTCGAATTGACATCCTAGACAATTCTTCTATGTAACTATTATTTTTTGTATTATTTTGACGGAATATAAGCAGACTACTGCAGACCGTAATCCTGCCATTTCTGAAATAATATCAAATCTACTTCAGTTCTATGGGTTAAGTTGAAGCAGCCTTATAAAGACGCCTCGAAGTATGAAATTGCCTCAGGCCCAGTATTTTAATTCTAAATTAAATTCGCATTTGCTTATTTACGTTATCTAGGTTTTATAGAATAAATGAACCCAGAAGCCAACCGATTTAAATTTTCTTGCCGGAAAATTCATATACGTTAAAAGTCTAATTAAAAGTTTACAGTGTATGCCCGTGTTCAGTTATTGCAGCAGTGAAATTGTTGAGAAGACAGTCCAAATTATTCACTATAAAAACTGTACTTGTTTGCATGCTAAAGGCTGCATTGTAAGGAATTAGCTTTTTGTGAGAGTACCAAATTGTTGGTCAACTGACCAACCAGTGATCCTACAGACTCTAGTATAGAGACGTCTACACCGTGAACGCAAACTTTGAGTAGCAATATACCATAGTCGTGCCACTGGTCAAACAAAACACAAAACACTATACAGAGAGAGAGAGAGAGAGAGAGAGAGAGAGAGAGAGAGAGAGGCGGATACAACTGATATATAGGAGATTAATATACAATGTTATGCATTTGAAATTCCAAATTCCTGCTCGCACCCTGATCAACCTCAGTACATTTTGCTGATTCCATGTGATTTGTTGATATAGTTAAGAAATAGGTCTGATAAACCTTGAGCATTGAAACATTCAATGGCGATGTAAAACCTTTACTCTTTACCTACTCTCTTTACTCTTTAAACACACTTATGGTCTTCAAGTCTTGAAATAGGCTTTGCTAGTTTTAATCGTGTCACATATATAGCCTACATACGTAAGAGCTTATTCGATTGTTTAATACGTCGTAAATCTTGTAAACTACTACTAGGCCTACGTGTAAATAATTAGAGTCCTTCAAATCTTACGTGATCGAAGACCTTGTTTATTCGGTTCGCAGGGGCGTAGGTTTACGACTGAAGCTGTGACTCAATTCTTTACAACCAACGTACATATTTTAAAACAACGCGTGCATACTGTATATTATAACAAATTAGAGTTCCGCATATTGAAGTTATAGGTAGCTGAGCGGCTCATGTTAACAATCGTAGTAATTATTATCTATGAAGCTTTGTTTAAATAATTTAAATGCTTTTATATTTCAATATTAGAAACTGAGTCGTATTGAAAATGTGACTATGATTAATAATGAAAATATTAACCGGTCAATTTTATCAATAAAGAAATACTATAGTGGGTTATAAAGGAGGAAAGTCTACAAAAGATGTCGTAGAAGGCAGGATGAAGGAAAGGAGAGGCACAGGCAGACCGAGATTAGGAATGTTAGATGATTTAAAGATCCACTCATATGTGGACATGAAGAGGAAAGAGGAAGACAGAGAAGAGTGAAGGCGTTATATACCATGGACCTGCCAGTCAGCAGTGCACTAAGAGAGAGATAGTGGATTATGCAGAGATACATATAGTCAGTTCAGTAACAGCTGAACTGTTTGTGAATTATTGGAAGAGCCTGGTCAACGATGATGGTTGATGGCTTGATAAACTATTCGAGTGAAAATGTGAAGAGAAATACAAAATGAGAGAATATTAGTGACAATAATTCGAGTAGTTGTTTGGTTTAAAGTCTTCACTTTTATGTTCAGAATAAGAATTTAAATAACATTTTCACATTATTTCTATGAATTTTGCGAATATTCCAACTGAAAACTAGGCCGTAATGAAAACGTAGCCTGGTTATAGGATAAAGTAACCCGGACCATGTAAAGCACAGAACGTATCTACGTGCTCAACTTTGTCGATGTATTTTCAAGACTCGCAAAAAACAAAAGGTGTAGAATGATTTTGAAAGATAAAACATTCGCTCCCGTATCAGCCTGGAAATTGAAATAGCAACTTTAGTTTAATTGCGCCTTCTATCTATTTTGGCACACTTTAACTTAGAATTACAAATTCGACTCACTCGTCGCAAGTGTTCAAATAATGACGCACACATTTTCATGTTTCCAGATGTACAACCGGCATTGGATTTTGACCCAAGCAGAATTTCATTGTGGCTCTGAGGTAAACTAAATTCCCCAGAGCGAGACGCAGTCTGGCCGTTAGGCCTACTAGGTGCTGGCGTTAAGTTTCAGAACTAAGTGTACATATCTAGATATTAGTGTAAACACGCAGTTTGAATTTTAGTCGATGTCTGGCATTTGTTTAAATGCAATCTAAAACTATTAACCTATCGTAGAGAAGTTTAACGTATTACTCTTCATTGAGAAATTAACTTAGTAGCGTTCATGTAAGTTACAACGATGTTTTGTTAATGATCGTAGCTCTTCATTGGACAGTTTTAGTTGTTAAAACTACAGCGCAACAGTACTAGCTTCATGTAGCCTAAGAATAAAATTACATATATATATTATATATATATATATATATATATATATATACATGTATATATATATATATATATATATATATATATATATATATATATATATATATATATATAGCTATATTTATACATGTATATTTACACGTGTATATATATATACATGTATATATGTATATATATATATATATAATATATGTATATTATATATATATATATATATATATATTTATACTGTAGTAGATTTGTTGGGCATTTGACTATGCGATGCCCCGTCAAAATCGTCTCCAGAATGCGCGTACAATTAGCACCCTACTTTGATTGAATAGGTAGCATTTCATTAAATAAATCTTATATATTATTCTAATAAAAAGGAGGTTTAATTAATTAAGATTATGGTCAGTTTTTCATTATAGTGAAGTTAACGGACGTGATTAACAGTTTCGATTAGAATAATAAAGCTGAATTGTTGACTCCTCTTGGAATAATTTAATTCTGTTACCTTGCTTCAAATCGTCATGCTCGAAATTAAGGAGGATATCGATTTCAAGAAAATATCTTACAGTTTTTTACAACAGCTGCAGAAAGATAATGATGAAGAATCCACTGAATATTCTCAAAACTATGGAACAGGTCAGTCAACTCTCTTAGATATTCTGCCCTCTAAATATCATGTAATACAAATGTTGCATATTGGCCTATCTGCGTAATAGCGCATAATATCGCATCTGTACTATTATTCCTACAGTTTTTAACAAATCTGGCTTAAGATTAATATAAAGAATACAAAAATGACTATAGTGTCTAGAAAATAGGGGGTGTAAATATTACATTGAATACACGATATACGATTAGAACAGGTAAGAAACATTAAGTTTTTGAGCCCCACTATTAAGGATGATGGGAAGTGTGAAATGGAAATAAAATGTAGAATTGCACAGGCGAAAGAGACATTTTCTAGACAATTGTTATTGATCTAATGTTACTTGTTGTAGCTGCTGCTGATTGTATTACCTCACAGAGTTTGGGCTCTATTGTGATAACCCTCTTCGTATTGATTATTTGTTTATTTGCTGACTGAGTTCAAATCACCCGACTGTGTAATAGTTTTAGTTTGATTACGAGTTCTAGATATATGTTAGATACATTTATGTAAGATTGCGAGTTCCAGATTGACAACTGCATGTAACTGTCAGTAGGCCTCTGTTTGTATCACTATTGTAGTGGATAAGGCAAACAAATAAAAAAGTCTAAGGTAAAAGAAATACCAAAAACATGGAGTGTTGGTTGATTTGATAACAAATTCATATATGGAGACGAAAAGGAAGGATGAGGATAGAATTGGAAGTGTTATGTCATGGACCTACCGTAGGCAACGCACTAAAAGAAGAAGAATAATATTTTAAACTAATTTTATATATGTCGTTTTTCAGATCGACTATTGCATGTAATTATAAGCTAAGTTTTGAATTAATTACGCTACTCTTCTAAACAGATTCTGATATATTACTTTCTGCTTGTGTAGACGAGAATGACCCGGAGAACATGAGACTATTGAGCGAGGAGTCTGAAGGGATACTGCTGTTCAGTTGCATTGCGAGATCAAAGCAAACGTCCACAGCAACAAATGAGAGAGTAAAGATGAGTTTTTGAACAATCTTAATACTGTCTCATTTATGTAATGAAGAGCTTCATTGTTTAGAGATAACAGTTAAATTAAATGTAACTTTTAGCATAGTTGGACACTGTGCAGTTCCTGGGATAAATTTTCACTAGTTGATAGGCCGACCTAATAACAGAATTAAATATTAGTTAGGCCTACCTGAGCCAAGGAACAAATTATTAATATTAATAATTAACAAAATATATTAAGAAATAAAAGTAAGAAGACATATTTGGATATTGTTGACCAAAAACTGGTTATTATAGAGAGAGAGAGAGAGAGATAGCGAGAGAGAGAGAGAGAGAGAGAGAGAGCGAGAAAAAGAGAGAGCCAAAGAGAGAGAGAGAGAGAGAGAGAGAGAGAGAGAGAGAGAGAGAGAGAGAGAGTTAGAAGCTAATGTTACGCAGGCTGCTCTGTATATTGATTTTCAGGTATTCATAGATTATATTAGCTTTTTTGAATTTTGATTAATATTTTCGATTATATGTGTTACTATTTGGATAGGATGAACGACAGGAGAAAGCCACGTACATTTCAATGTATGACAGAAGCAACAGTTCTGTGAAGGTAAGATCAAACAGTTCAACACATAGACCTATCCAGACTTTGTAGGCCTATCGAGACTTTTTAGGCCTAGCGAGGCTTTGTAGGTCTATCAGACTGCCTATGCTTATTGAGGCTTGTAAGCCTATCGAGACTTCGTAGGCCTATCGAGACTTTGTAGGCCTATCGAGACTTTTAGGCTTATCGGAATCGGGACTTTGTTCGCCTATTGGCTGTAACATGTAGTTCTGTGTAACTAGAATAAGTGAAACCACATTAGGCCTAATTTATGTAGATGCAGAGGTTGATCTTAATGCACGCCTGCAATGTGTAGTTTTATTTCAATAACTTACATTCTCTCCCTTTTCTCTTTCTTTCCTGTCTCGTTCTCTCTCTCTCTCTATCTCTCTCTCGCTCTCATACCTAATCTACCTCGGCTTGCCTTTACCTCTTTTCATTCCTTTCTAACAACCGAGACCTCTTTTAATAGAATCCCCTCCCCTAATAATGTGTCCTATCCAACTCTTCTTCCTATTTCCTAATACATTTATCAACTGTCTATCTGTACAAACTCGATCCAGAACTTCCTCATTTGTAACCTTTCAAGTCCAGCTAATCCTCTCCATTCTTCTCAAAATCCACATTTCCAATGCCTCTAGTTTCCTAATAACTTCCTTCCGTAAGGTCCATGTGCCACATGCATATAATATCATGGTCCAAACCAAGGTTTTCACTATCTTTTATCTTTTTGTCTTTCTTTAGACTTTTTGTTAAAAGTTCTTTCCTATTACCAAAGGCCACTTTTGCCTGTGCAATCCTACTGCATATTTCAGTCTCACATTTCCCGTCATCGGTTATAATATGACCCAAATATTTGAAACTACTTACCTGTTCCAATTTCGTACCATTTATTGTGATATTAACTTCACCTTTAATATGGGACACTCACATCACTTTGGTCTTTTTTATATTAATTTTTATGTTATTTCTCAATGCCGTATCATTCATCTAACCCATTATCTTCTGTAATCCAGTCTCGCTGCCCGCTACCATTCCTAGGTCATCTGCAAATCGTACATCCTGTAACAGTTTAACTGCTACTTTTATTCTATCTTCCATGGCTTCCACCATCAGTGCCTCAGCGTAAATGCTAAAACAGCAGCGTCGAAATATTGCAACTTGTCTTACTTCATATATATACCTATATATGATTATATATACCTACTGTATATTTGAATAGGTATTTATAGGAGCCATTACTATTCATTTTTGCAAAGGCTCATTTGGAAAAATAGACTTACAATCAGTGTTGTTTACAAGTCCTTTTTGTGCAAGTCCAAGTCAACTCCAAGTCCTCGAGGCTAAAGTCCAAGTCCAAGTCCTTGAAGCTCAAGTCCAAGTGCAAGTCCTTGAGACTCAAATTTAAATCCCCATTGCTTTATAGTCATATAAATACTTGAATTAGGAAGTGAAATGTCAGTAATGAAAAATTGTAAAAAATGAGCAGTTGCTACTGTAGTTTTAAGCGATAAACGGTAACTGAAATTATAAATCATTTATGAAAGAAATATGAAATTAACCTGGTACTTATCTCCAAATTCCCCGTATTGTGCGCGGGTGTGGTTGGACCACTGCAGAATAGGGCAACCGCAAACAATCTGCCGCGTGTACGTAAGAGGCGACTAAGGCAGGAGCCGAGGATGACAAGAGGGGCCCACCTCACCATGAAATATTTTCCCAGGATTAAATGATAATTAATCCATGCCACGGAAGAAGGCAACGGGAAACCACCTCAGAAGCCATACTTTTCCCAAATTATAGGCTACATAAGGTAAGGATAAGGCATAGACTTTGTGAAGGGATTAACTTGATCTAACTTTCAGTGGCGTAGGAAGCAGTTTAGGGCAGCGGGGGCGAGCTTTGAAAAAAGGCACATGCTGAATTAAAAGGGCACTTACATATTTTTAACAGGTAAGGTTTTTTTGTACGTTTTTTAACAAGCGATGTTTTGTTTCGTTTCAATTCCACACAATAAATTAACAGGTATGCGTCTTTATTTCAATAATCTTAAACTTTTACAAATGTCATTTAAATAAAATTTAGAGGTAGTACAGGACATATCTTTTAAAATATCATCAGTAACAAAAACAAAGAAAGGTTCTTGATCAAGAGCCTTTATCTTATATTAAATATAGTGGATTATTTTTATTTTTTGAATTTGTCATTAATAAACCTTTTCAATTACATACCATCTTCATCATTAGTGATATCTGCCCAATAAGCACAAACTAGTCACGAGTGCAGCCCCACATCTAACTATGATGATTTATAAATGATAATAAAGAAATATCTAAAACAATTAGGCCTAACGTATAGATTCATATACTTACACGTTTTAAATTCGCATTAAAAAAGAAACATTTGAAATCTTCTCAAATCAAGACTTAAAATAAACATAAAATGTACGAAACCTCAAATAAGTAGGCCTATTTTATAGGCCTATATGAATTACATCTATATATTTTATAGTATTTGCTTACTTTAGGCGTATATGCTATAAATAAATAAAATGATATCTTAGCTGTATTTCTAAAACTTTATACCGCAATCTAGTGTCTATACTGCATTCAAATGAAGTACAAAACTGAATGAAAAGTAGAATGATTAAGCCACCGACTCAGACTCCCAGCCAGATAGAGAGCGCCCTTACGTCCTTATTAATTCAATTGCGTGTCAATGGATGTGTTAATTGTCTTGACACACTTTTTGAAGTCGACTTCAAGTTAACGTCGATGACCTTTATGTGCATTATATTAAATAAATTATAGCGTAACAAATTAACGTATTATAAACAACTTTCAGATTCGTTCTGTGAGATCTTGAATTCAACTTTAAGATTAGGATGTTTTACTAGAGTTGGCTGCGGAAGTCTTGAGTAAACTCAAATAGTTTTATAATTAGATGTAGATCGTAAAACTTAGACTATTTGCACTGAAACTACTACAGTCGCTTCGTTGTTCTGCCGGCGTCTCGATTAAACTTGTATGTGACTAATCAGCCCACTCCTATACCCTCCGTACATAAACGGATCAGGACTAGTGGCAAGAGTGGCTGAAGCCAGGGCTGACTGCGCCACTGGGGAGAGGAAATTCATCAGTACCAAAAAGGGCGCTTTTGCTCGTTTTTTCCCCAATTTTTGCTCCCGCTTGCCCCAACATTCTGAGGGCAGCGGGGGCAGTCGCCCATCCTGCCACTTGGCAGTGCACTGAAGAAGAAGAATCTCCAAAAGCAACCAGTCCGCAAAATGAAATAAAGGAGATCAAATGGAACTTTAACATTCTATCAATTAATCACGGTTAGATCAATAGTTATTTATGAATACGTTTTAAATGAGATACTTAACTTATATAAATAGGATGAAGAGTTGGATAGGACACATTCTAAGGGGGGAAGGTCTATTAAAAGAGGTCATAGAAGGTAGAATGGAAGGAAAAAGAGGCAGGAGCAGGCCGAGATTAGGTATGTTAGATGATTTAAAGACCCACTCATATGTGGAAATGAAGAGGAAGGCGGAAGACAGAGAAGAGTAGTGGCGTTATATACCATGGACCTGCCAGTAGGCAGTGCACTAGGAGAAGACTTAACTTACTATATAGTTAAATATCTTGTAATGCTTTCATGCGTCAAGAAATAAGTTATTTTAGCATGATTCCATTGCATTTAAGAAATACTAGTGATGAATGTGTTCTATCAGATAGCTTGCATCTTTGCGGATTCATAATTAGTCCGCCCTGACTGAATACACGTTCCACTGCTGCACTTGCAGCTGAACAGCAAGGGCGTGCATTGCAGCAGAATAAAGTTTTGGAAGGAAATGTATTCTTGTTGTTAAACCAAAACTAGTATAGCCATTTTAATAAATTGATAAAATTATCTATGTGTTCAAGTCCTCATCGCCCAAGTCCAAGTCCTTCAGGTTCCAGTCCAAGTCCATGTCCTTGAGGATCAAGTCCAAGTCTAAGTCCTCAAAATCTGGACTTAAGTCCAGTTCAAATCCAAGTCCAAGTCCAAGTCCATACATCACTACTTACAATATACTTGAGATATCCATCGAATTACAATGAACGTTTGCACTCTTCAGTGTTCTAAATAGAAGTTCACATTATAGATAAAGATATCAAAATCCTTATAGGTGTTATCGCTGTTAAATATTTTACTATCTCCGCAAGTTGTTCTTGGTTGTTGCTTGTAGTATCATTAGATTCAAATATGTAAGTAATGCAGGCAAGAAACGAAAATTAAATAATTATTCTTAATAAGAAAGATTTATGTCTATAGTATTATCGAGGAAAGGAGCGTCTTCTAATCCTGTGCATAGTTTAATTAAATTTATTTAGATCTTCAGGGAAAAGGCTGCCTTGTGCAAAACATCTAAGTTCATTCAATGACGTGAATATCACATGACAGTTCTTAAGACTGCTTCGGCTATCGATGTGTCTATTCCTGTACTCGGCCACTGTGATCATCATCAATTGAGCGTCAGATAATTGTGTAGCAGCTTCTAATTTAAAGTGTATGCAATGTAATTACATTGAAAATTGATCAATTGCTTAGTTGATCGTTCGTGACAATCATAATCATTACTTTATGCGCAGATACTTCATCGTTTAAAGAAGATAACAGAGATTGCAAATGCCACTCTCTCGCCCAACCGAGCATTCCTAGGTATTAGATACTTATATTTTTAGTATTTAAATTAACGTATCGTATGCCCGTGAATAATATCTGTTACATATTAGAAAGTCCTCGAACTTGTTATTTGTAAGTGCAAATCTTCCTCGGATGGACTGTAAATAGATTTGAGCTTTGCTCTGGCGGTAATTTAAAGTTCTATTTGTGTTTAAAATCAAGGTCAGAGACTCCAAGGCGATGCTTGGCAGATTGATTGCATCAAATGTCACTTTGACTACAATTGATATGCAGTCAATCAAATGAACAACATTACTAGTAGTATAATGTAACTAATGTTTACTCACTTTGCTACTCGTACAAGCATCTATTTTGTAAACTGTAGGGAAAATTTTATTGTACAGCTTTGCTCTTTAGGAAAGTGGTACTAAAACTTGATAGATAGGTCATCAGATTTGATTCTCAGTTAGTTATGTGTATCAACATTTACCCAATATAATTTAAATTTTAATCCGCAAATTTTTATTAGGCTGGTCCAAATTATTGTATTAATGTTTTTATTGTATTTTTTAAAAATTAAATAATTGTAATTATTGTATTTATTTTATTATTGTACAATTAGCAAAAAGCTGGAATATTTACTATCCAGTACTCATTGTAGATAGCGCTTTAGTCTTGATTGATATAACAAATACAACGCGTTATCTTCACGGCTATGATTCAACTACTCTATCACAAGATTTAAGTTAGATTTAACGTCTGTTTTTCTTCCACAATGGTCCTGTCAGAATTGGTTCTTCTGATATTATAATTGATCTCTTCTTGCTTATCAATGAAGGTTTTTATCAGCTCGGCCATTCAACCGATGCTTCAAGTCAAATCAGAAATCAGAGAAATGCTTAATTGTAAAAGTTTTTCTGGAATTATTATTTTCAGCATTCGTTACCAGGGAAGCGACTGAATGTGTACCTGAACACAAATCCGCAGGTTAGGGGCTGTCGCTCTATAATTACTGTCATCTTCGTTTGCCATTTTATTGCCTTTCTGAAACTAAAAGCATTGAAAATGTCGTTAAAAGAAAATGTTTTAACAAATATTCGGATCTACAACAGAATTACATTAAAACAACTGGATAGCGATGCTAGCGATAGGCAGTTGCGAAATGCACTTCAGAGAGTAAGAAAAGTTTGAACATGTTCTTGCGAGTGGCGAGTGGCCTGCAAATGAACTTCTAGTACGAAGAGAATGGGAGTGCAAAATGTGTTGATCTTTGAATATAGATGGTGATGTCTGTTGTGGATCGTCCACTAGGTAGTGCACTTTAACCTAGTGTAGACTCTCACAGTGATTCAAATATCATAATCTATTTAAATGAGTCTGTAATCATGATACATTTGATGGAGTAACATGTATAGCCTATGTCATGAGTCAACCGTTAGGCAGCATCCAAACACGCGATACTAATCATTGTGCATTGTACACTACTTACGTGCATTGTGGTTATTACTTTAACGTAAGCGTCAATTTGTTTCAAAGTTCACTTTTTCTAGTAGACTATTTCTCATAGCCAAATTGTAGTCAGAGTCTATTTCAGGACATTGTGAAATATAAAAGACCTAATAATATATCATTAACTAGTACTAAGGCATCTCTATGGCCTTTTAAATACAGCAATATAAAGTATTACTGCATGAAAGTTACAATAATATAGAGGATTATCATTAGCCATTTAGATTTGCTATAAAATTACACACAAGCAATGCTTACCAACTGCACTCATTCTATATAACAATGTATATACATACCCGCATATAGGCCTACGGTATATTTAAATCTGTGAAACACAGAGGCTTTGTTGTAAACTTGCAAAGCGTTGCGGTAGTTGTGGCCGAACATTTATTTCGATTCTTCATAGTTATAAAATCTAAAGTTGGAAGAGTTAATTAATGATAACTTCAATTTCCTCACTCGAAACGATGTCAGTGACGGGTGAGCCCAAGACTTGAACCCCGCACATGCTGATCCGCGGTCGAATATCTTACCGATATCACCACTGGCTCCAGCCACTCAGGGAGCGCGATAAATCTCTCGCACGAGCAACAGGAAAACCGGCCCCTTTGTAGTACGTCAATGCGGTAGTATTCTCCAACAGTTTAGAACTTCTTGTCGTCGAACTACTCTCAGCATACCTGACCCTGTCAAAGGATAGGCACCCATTCAGGCTAGGTATAGAACTAGCAATTGCTACATATTGAACAGTACCTTTAGATATGATGAGTAAGTTTAAACTTAATGCTATAAACGGTAGATTCTGACTTGACTTAGATCAGTGGGCTGTCGACTTAACCTTCAGATCAATGATTTTAATGTTTACTAGCATGATGCAAGAGTCTTAAATCAGAATCAGCAGTTCCGCATCTATATTAACTAACTATTGAATTTACTATCAAATCTTTTTATTATCTTAACTTGCATTTTGCAATTATGCAATTTTGTGATTTTCACATTAACTTATATCTATATATACTCATCATTACTCAGGGTCAACATGTATCTACTCGACCTATATCAGCGAGATTTGCTCGTCAACAAAGCAACGTCATTCAGTGTTACCACAAAAATCTCAAAACATCTTACTTCAGTTCTTGTGTCCTGCACGCAAAGCATCCTATGATGCTAGAACAAATGGAAAGCAAGAAGTCCATCTTCTGGTTATACAGCACATGGAACGTAAGTAATATAATTATATTCAGACTCCATCTCTTTATACTCTCCCTCCTTCTTTCTTTCGTTTTCTCATTCATCACATCTGGATGTGGCTGGAGCCAGTGGCGATGTCGGTAAGATATTCGACCGCGGATAGGTGGGTGCGGGTTCAAATCCTGGGCTCGTCCGTCACTGATATCGTTTACGAATGAGGAAACTGACGTTAATATTAGCATCTTTTTCAGTATCTCCCCCCCTTCCCCGTCCGTGATATGTGTCCTTACACTGTAAGATTATTATGAAAGACATTTATAGTAAACTATAGTTTTCTAAATTAATTATACATTTTAATTCATTATAGACGTGAATGAAGTTCGTAGTTTGAATATAATATCTAATTAATTGTAATTTATAATGTCATCTCTTTTATTACCTCCTTATAAATATGTTCATATGAAATCTCTTTAGTTTTTGCAATGAATAAAAGCTATTTTCGTCAAGTAGAGTTTAAATTGAGTTTATTTGAATTTGTAACTTTGAGTTTCAAATTTTGTGCCTGTAACTATGAGTCTAACCTTTTTGCACATTTATTATCACCAACTATTACTTCAAGCAACTATTACTTCATGCAGACTATCCCTATTGCTGATTATCCTTCAGTTACTCAATGTATTCATGAAATAAGTAGTCTTATTGGGCAGAAAATTAGTCTAAAAGTCTAAAACAAGTGAAAATCACGTAGAGGATATACAATATATTGACCAGACGATACGAGATACTGACTAATGCCGTGTGAAGGCCCACTTCGATAACTGCCCGCCAAACTCTGCCCACGACTCCGCCCCCGTAGCCACGACTCCGCCCCCGTACCCACGACTTCGCCGCCTAGTTGGCTACCTAGTCTGATGTAGTGGCTACCTAGTCTGATGAAGTGGCTACCTAGTCTGATGAAGTGGCTACCTAGTCTGATGAAGTGGCTACCTAGTCTGATGTAGTTGCTACCTAGTCTGATGTAGTTGCTGCCTAGTCTGATGTAGTGGCTGCCTAGTCTGATGTAGTGGCTGCCTAGTCTGATGTAGTGGCTACCTAGTCTGATGAAGTGGCTACCTAGTCTGATGAAGTGGCTACCTAGTCTGATGTAGTGGCTACCTAGTCTGATGTAGTGGCTACCTAGTCTGATGAAGTGGCTACCTAGTCTAAAGAAGTGGCTACCTAGTCTGATGTAGTGATTACTGGTTCATATCCAGATGAGGCTGAGGAGATTCTGTTTTGATGATTTTAGATCTGTGAGAGATCATACCCTGGTGTAAGATAGAACGATCACTTCGGAATTACTGCCTAAGTGAAATATGTTTACCAAATTAAACTACCAAATGACATTAGGTATACCAGCAATTGGACAATTCACCAACTGATGTTTATATGTTTTCTTTGTACTTGATGAAGAAAACCAGCAGATATTATACCGTTCGAGATGTGACTGTTGAAAACTGCATTGAAAGATTATGAACTAAATTTAAAGTATATTACCTTGCATCAAAATTTCGCAGGTGTAACTAATATTTATTAGTGTAGAGTCTATGTTGTATGGTTAAAAAGATATCATTCCTCTTACTAGCATCTGTACAGGTGCTCATTCCCGCTTACTGCACCACAAATTAGGAATTCAATTCTCTTCCATCAACTACTGATCTCCTTCATACTCCTCTTGTCATTTAGCTTTTTCTATCTTATGAACAATTTTATAGACGAATAAATGCTTTTCGATTTCGTCGTTGTTATTATAACAGCCATGACTTCAAATGAAATGTAAAGCTTGTGCCGTATTTCTGTGCAGCTGTTTATCAGTACGACTATACTTGCATCAGAAATTCTGAGAATGAATTGGTAAGTAAAAGTACCATACTAATTTAATTTTGTATGAATGTTACTTCAAAATTTAATAATTTAATAATAATTCACTTCAAAATTTGATCATTTTACTTCAAAAGTGCCAAGTAGAATGGGGGAAATATTTATGAATTTTAAGCCATTGAAGAGGCTACACTCTTAGTATCTGCTTTCTCTAATGATAATGGACATATGAAAATTATGGGCTTACTATTCTGCGTGATACAAAATTGGAGCAATAATTTGAAACTCGGACCTGGAGTTTGGGACTGTAGTGTTAGTTGTTCCTGACGGATTCGGCGAATAGTTTGCAAATCTAATTTACTCTCAGTGTATGAGTAATCGATTTTTTATTTCTCTTAAATTTAGACACACGCACCTAACTATAACTATGTATCTGCAAGTGTTACGCAACAGAGGAGTTACCAAGAGAAGATGTGAGAAACCATTTCAAGTAATCATGCTGAATATTTTGAATGACTGCTATAACTGAGATGCTAAATCGGCAAGAGGAATATTGCTGACGAGAATAATTGCCGTTAGTTTTTATTGCCCAATTATGAGCAGTTTAGTATAGAAACAAAGCTTTAATTGTAAACTTAGTGACCTTTACTAATCAAAGAAATAAAATAATAATAATAATAATAATAATAATAATAATAATAACGAATAATAAAGACGAAGAAAAGATAATTACAAAGGTTTAACGTCCGTTTCCTCATACAGAGACAATGTCAGTGACGTCCCAGGAGAACAAAAGACCAGCAACAATTGCTAGAAAATCAAATACTTTTACTTTCGATTGTAAAATCAGAATATTATCAGATACATTAATGAGTAGAAAGTAATTCGATGTGTATCGATAATTGGAGGTTACTTCCATTTTTATAAATTTCTCTTTGATATTCCTATAATTACTAATGTCTATATTAATTAGATTTTTCTGTATGTGCGGGATTCAAATCTTGAGCTGGCCCGTCACTGATATCAATTTCGAAGATGAAACTGACGTTAACATCAGCTTCAGAGCCTTCTTTCAAGCGACACTGTTTGGAGCTTTACCATATTTGCGTTGTGTTAAATTGTATCGTTTATATAGTAGATATTGCACCCATATTGTATCATTTAAACAGACAGTACACTCATATTGTATCATTTAAACAGACAGTACACTCATATTGTATCATTTAAACAGACAGTACACTCATATTGTATCATTTAAACAGACAGTACACTCATATTGTATCATTTAAACAGACAGTACACTCATATTGTATCATTTAAACAGACAGTACACTCATATTGTATCATTTAAACAGACAGTACACTCATATTGTATCATTTAAACAGACAGTACGTAAACAGATACTACACCCGTATTGTATCGTTTTAACAGACACTACACCCATATTGTATCGTTTAAACAGATACTGCATCCATATTGTATCGTTTAAACAGACACTACACCCATATTGTATCGTTTAAACAGATACTGCATCCATATTGTATCGTTTAAACAGATACTGCATCCATATTGTATCGTTTAAACAGACACTACACCCATATTGCGTCGTTTAAACAGATACTACACCCATATTGTATCGTTTAAACAGACACTACACCCATATTGTATCGTTTAAACAGACACTAAACCCACATTGTATCGTTTAAACAGACACTACACCCGTATCCTCGCAGGAGCGCGATACTACATCGTCGAGCGCGCTGGGCGCAGTGGGATCAGCTCCATCAGAGACTCTACGTGGTGTATCTCCGTCCTCATCCTCTTCCTCGTACCCACTCAACCACATTGCTCATAGGATTCCAGTTTAACAGTCACGGCGGTCATCAAGCGTTTGTAAGAATTATTTCTGTTTCATTCGCTTTCTTTCTGTCGCTCTCTTACATTCGATGCTTATTGTTTTTGTAATTGATCTGTTTATATGCGATAAATTTATTACATATTTTCATTAACAAATTGTCGTATTTAACAATATTGAGTGTGTTGAGTTGTTGTTACCAGAATTAATTAATTCCTTCTAAAATATATTTATATATTTATGATATTTATTTATATATAATATATTTTATTTATATATTTATGCTATATAAATTTTTTACATACTTATTTCTGCCTGAATTTTTCTCTCTTGCTCTGACAAGTGTGGCAAGTATAAGGTATATAATATATGAAGCGTCTTGCTTATCTCGCGTAATAGTTTACGCTTCAAGCTTCATGTATTTAGTTTAAGATATACCCGTAGAATAACACTCACATTGATCGCTGACATCATCATCATCATCATCTTCCATTGAATCCTAGCGTAACTAGAGTCGGGAAAGTTTGTATCTCGTATTAGGATATTGATCGCTGTATTGATTATTATTTGATAGCCATGTTACTACTAATCTACTTATTTCAGGTTAATATGCCTATGGTAGATCCATAATCATAGCCATTTATTACATTATTTAAATAATGATAATAATAATAAGGTTTAACATCTGTTTCTTTACACAAGGATGATGTCAAGGACTCCCCCATCACATACACGTAACTGCAAATCATTCACCCCAACGATTTAAAAATGCATAATGTATGCTCAGGAAGAAGAAAAGAGATCCCTAACGGTGCCGGTTCGGTGACAAAAACAGACAATGCGATATAAATATATTGGAAGAGATGGATCTACTATAGATATTGGAAATAGTAGAACATGAGCGAAGATTAGGAGGCAGAGTTTCAAACAGTAGGATCTGAAATAGCCTTCTATGTAACGGAAGAAATATTCGAAGTAATATTTATAGGTCTATCTGAGATATTAAGATCAGGCATATAAGCATAATGCCTTGGCTGAATTCTATTTATTATTATTTGCTTATAACTAACTTAATTTTTGGAGTTCAAATAATAATGCAAGTGTTACAAGTATATGCCTGTACGAATCTCTAATTGGCGAAATTCTTTTGCCATTTACATTAGTAGCTTTATATAAATTACGACATTCTGAAAATTTAACAGTCTAAAATTATGTGTTTATCCACTACTTCAGAATTTAGAATGTTAAACTTTAATCATAATTTATATGGTTAGAGACTTATGTAAATTTGCTGTTAAACGATTGCAGTGGGGGCTTATAAATACAATAAAAAATATTACAAAATGTCTACAACAATTCTTGTGATTGCTCTGTAGTGTAATATTTTGTTATGGTACTTCAGTTTTGTAGTTTGCACAGTTTCATTGAAAGACACTTGCTATATTTGTTTAGCTGTATAATTGACGAATAACGTTTGATTGCTTACAATTTGCTATTGATTAATTTTTCAGCTGAAAGTTAATCTCAAACTTCATCATAATTCTATCTCACCAGCGCTAGGGTAATATTTGACATTCATCCAGTTCTTGTTTTTGCTAGATATCATATAATGTCAAGACTAATAAACGTTTTGATGATAAAGCCTGTTAGTCTCTTGAATGAATCTTATAGCACGAGCGGGAGATACATCCAGAATAAAAATATTTACATTGGACATGCCAATGGGCAGAATATATACAGGAGAGTATTTATGTAAAGATGGTATAGCCAGGTTTAAAGTCAGAAACATGTTTCGAAAACATGTTTCGAAAACATGTCAATAACGGGAAAAGCATTGGATTTTAACCCTGCACCTACGTTTGAGAATTTCTAAAAATAAGCTTTATTTTTTCGGGTGGCATATTGCCGCCTACGCGAAAGGGAATTGCATTATCTTAAGAACTAAGTGTTCATAAAACAAATTAAATAAAAAAATTATTTAGAAATACTTAATGATATATCTTATTGATTTATTGATATTGTGTCATGTTTTAGCCAATGTCCATTTTATGTTGAGAACTATTTTTGTATCGAGAATTTGAATGAATTTAGGATAGATCGTTTTCATTTGCATAATTACTCGCCATTTGATTGACTAATAAAAATAATTAATTACTTACAGATTTAGACTAAATCTCACCAAATTCTTTAGACGCCAATACCACTTAAAGCCCAATTATGAATGGAGACTCAATTGAGATTCCATACATCAGTGCATATCTGATATTTTAGCCTTTAACTTATTTTTATTGATATTTTAACCAGGACCTATTGTTTTGAGACCGAGGTAAGATTTTAATTACTGAGCTACTGAGACGTGTGGTTAATATTAGGTGATGAAATTTGTAAGTAAAATGTTTGCAGATCTTTTTGTTCAATGATTGTATAGGCACGACTACCTGGACTTTCGGCCTATGAAGATATTAGCGGGTTAGCAGTTCTAAACATTTTCTGATTATCTGCCCGTAGAATTTCTTAATAAATGAGTAATAAATAATAATGAATAATAAATTAATAAATTTATTAATGTTTAATAAATGAGTAGGCCTTCTGCGATCCACACGTTTGTCATCTGTCGCGAATCGGGCTTAACAATGATTTATAATGATCAATCATAGAATAGAAACGAGTATTTTTAGTTTAGTACTAGCAGTCCTGTTATCCATCGATGATGCAGTGCCTCTCAGACTTCAATAAGGCCGCTACCTGCTAACTTATTACTAGCTAGTCAAGTGCCTTTGCTTATTACGAGTCTGGTGCATCGTGCACAACACATGCCCTGATTGCATCACTCACAACACGTGCCCTGACTACCTGACTACGTCACACAACACATGCCCTGACTACCTGACTGCATCACACACAATACATGCCCTGCCTACCTGACTGCATCACACACAATACATGCCCTGACTACCTGACTGCATCACACACAACACATACCCTACTACCCGACTACGTCGCACACAACACATGCCCTGACTACCTGACTGCATCACACACAACACACAACACATGCCCTGACTACCCGACTACGTCGCACACAACACATGCCCTGACTACCTGACTGCATCACACACAACACAGGCCCTGACTACCTGATTGCATCACACACAACACATGCCCTGACTACCTGACTACGTCACACACAACACATGCCCTGACTACCTGACTACGTCACACACAACTCATGCCCTGACTACCTGATTGCATCACACACAACACATGCCCTGACTACCTGACTGCATCACACAACATATGCCCTGACTTCCTGACTGCATCACACACAACACATGCACTGACTAGCTTACTACATCACATTCAATGCATGCCCTGACTAACTGACTACATCAGGTATAGCTCATAAACTTACCTAGACTGACTGCTCACTACATTGACTCGAATATTTCTTTATGTGCATCTTCAACTGCATTATAATGATGCTAATCTTCAGATCTGTACAACTGCTTGCAGTTGTATATTCTGCTAGAGACGTTTCTGACATCAAATTGGGACAGGGAATGGAACTTTGATTGTTCATTACACTCTAGTGTATGGTATAGTTTACGCTAAGCGATGATATTTGTTTTATTAATTTGGGCGAATCTTACTTTCGGATTTGATTGAATCGCATAATTCTGAGAAAAACTCATATTTTCGCATAAAGTGCAGAAAAAATAAGCCTGAAAGCAAATACTGGAGGACATGAGTAAGACTTTTAATTTTTTATTTTGATATAAAATTATGTAACTAATAAAATAATGAATAATTTAAAGATTATAATTAGCGAAAAATTTACATATTGATACTGTAGACTTAAATTATTGTATACATAAAGCATTTATTGTTTAGAGTCCAGTCTTTGTCTGCAGTTGTTAACAACGACGAGTGGCGCCCTCTGTATTTGTAGACAACATTCACTTCCGCAGCACTCAGCGCAACGTCAGGTAACAACAGTATATCATGATACTGATGATAGCTATCTTTTATGGTATCAAAACAATCAACAGCATCATATCACGATACTGATGATAGCTATCTATTATGGTATCAAAACAATCAACATCATCATATCACGACACTGATGATAGCTATCTTTTCTGATATCGAAACTATCAAATGTTTAGATATGAAAGCAATCAGCAATCAGGTTAACCTTTTTTATCTAGTAAAATCTTGATGTCTTAATATTTTGGTTGTGTATTTGATATTAAAAAACGTTTAGCTATTTCCTTTCTGTGGACTAATTAAAAAATTTTTGAAATTCGGTTTGGTAAATATCTAAATTTTTTGACAAGGTAGCAGCTCCCTTTATATGCGAAACAAAATCGATAAATAGCCTATAGGCCTCTATCACCGTTAATTACATAATTGAATAGCCTAGAATATATGAAATTTGCTCTTAATTTGCTTTAAAAAATTAACTTTACGGATTTTATAATTGTAGTAAATTAAGTACATTAAGTTCGCTACTTATATAAGTGAAATTATCTTAAATGTGTGTTGTAATGTAAGTACTGTTATTTAGTCAGTCATGTGCTAGGTAGCCATGTACTATTGCGGTTAATGCATGGGTTAAATGCAACGCTGTCCTCTTCATTTCAATGCTTTCGAGATAGGAAACTGATGTTACGCTTGTTTATAGGCTATACTATTTATCATTCCTATCTACCTAATGTCCATGAACTAAGATCAGCACGTAAACCTACAGTCCGCTAGTACCCTTCCTTGGACTGATTACCCGGATTTTGATTCGCACCGATTATTTACCACTCACATGATGCTCATCGGTTTTCATTTGGTTACATAGTACTCGATGTTGCCATGGACAACAGTAGCACTCTAATAGTATTCTTGTATTGTGGTTGTATATTAGAAAAAGGTATGTGACATCAAGATGGTTAAACGAAATTTAGGTCTTGACTCTGAATTTATTTTTTATTTTGTAGCAGAAAACAAATGGAAGTTCTGACAATACCTGCTACAGTGTAACTCTAGTGCATTGTGGAAAGAAGATTGTATGTGAAGCAAGGCAAACATTCACAGGATTGATAACATTCGCTTTGTTAGGTAATTTTGAAAATATATGACATCAACAAAATTAACGTTTTTTGTAATATTAAATTATATAACGATGATGCTGATGATGATGATAATAATAATAATCATAATAATAATCATAATCATAATCACAATAATAATACCAATAATAAAAATAATAGAAAATAACAAAACATTAACCTTTCTATGGCAGCGCCTGTCTATCGCACTCCAGCGCTTTAATGCTGTCTGCGTTTGTGGCACATTGGCGAATGCGGCCTCCCAGAGCGTAGAGGAATTATTTTTATTTTATTTTTCATCTTTCTTTTAATTAAATAAAGTTTTTTTATTTTATAATAATAATAATAATAATTATAATAAACTCGCGCGACGTCACTCGGTGGACACCAGAGCAGCCTCCTCAACCCTCTGCCTCCACCTATCACGATCCTGTGCAAAGTCATAAACATCTCCCTGCATAAGACTGAATTTGTTATCTAATTGACTTATTTCATTATTATATTGCTTAATTAATGTGTATTTATTTCCCATTACTCCCTCATTTTATTGTTTAGTAGTCTATATTTTAAAGCTTTTCTAATTGGAGTATTTTCATTTAGTCTTAGCATATGGCCTATCCAACTGTATCTTTTTTTCCTTATGATTTGACTCCAAGGAGTCTCTTTTGTTCTTTCGTATATATCTATGTTACCAATTGTGTATGGATAGTGAATTTTTAGGAGATTTCTTAGTAATTTTCTATGAAAAACATCTGTCATTTTCTATGCTTTTTGTTACTAACAATAACTCACTATTATAAACAAATACTGATTTAATATAAGTGTTAAAGATTTTTATTCTAACTTTAAGATTTAGTTTTTTATTTGTTAGTTTCAATTTATATTTATTAAATGCCATCATTGTTAATTGTTTTCTATGAATTATATCATTTTCTGTATCCAACATACTACGTAAATATTTGGTTTTTTTCCACTTTACGTCTTCGTTGTTATTTGATATTACTATTTTCTCTGTCTTATCTTTGTTTATTTTAAGATCCCGTCTTATTAATTTACTTTCAACGACTGTTATTAATTCATCAGAATTGTTTTGTCCAATAAGAATCCATCCTATATCATCGGCAAATTGTTGATCTATTATTTCTATATTACTATTTCTATTCCAGTATGTGTGATCATTAAGTTCTTTAGGTACATTCTGTTCTGTTTCTTTTAGCAACATTGCAAGGTAGAAAATAAACAGAATTGGACTTAGACAGTCCCCCTGAGGTACTCCTGTGCTGGTACTGAATTCTTTACCTTGGCAATTGTCGTTCAAAACCTTTATTTTTACATTTTCTATTAGTATTTTGATTATGTACAATTCATCTTCATCTAGAAACTGCTTTAAATCATCTATTAATAGCTTTCTATTTACGCAGTCAAAAGCCTTACTCATATCTAGAAGTAGTATACTTATGTTAGCATTTTGTTCAATTATTGCTTTTTCTATTAATAACTTCAAAGAGCACACGTTTTCTGTAGTGCTTCTTCCTCTTCTATATGCCGCCTGACTTAGTGGAATTTGATTATCTATTTTATCATATACTATATTAAACATTATGATGCACAAAATCTTTCTCAATGTATTTAGAAGGATTATGGGCCTAAGGTTTTCTGTTTTTCCTTTGATTTTTCCAGGTTTTTGCAGAGGTATTAGTAGTCCTTCTGTTCTTCTAATTATTCATTTCCTTCGGCTAGCTTATTAAACTTATCTGCTATTATTTTAAATACTACTTTGGGACAATGTTTTAATTTTTCAGCGTATATGCCATCTGGGCCTGCGCTTTTATTGTTTTTTAGTTTATTAATTAATCTCTCAACTTCACCCTCACTAAATGGAATTTTCATTTTTCTAGGCTCTATGCCATTTATTGTGTCTATTAAGTTTTTATTGAACATGTTCTTAAAATAGTCTGTTATAATTTCAGTTACTTCATCTATGTTAACTATCAATTGTTCCTTTTCTTGTATGAATATTTTTTCCTTAGGCTTACTTTTATAGACATTCCTCATTACTTGAAACATTTTGATTGATTCATTTTTTGTTTCATTTAGTTCTTCTAATAAATACCGCGATCTGTCAGTATGGTATGAAGTTGTTCCGGTGGCCATTGAAACTATGGGCCTCATGAATCCCGATGGAGCTGACTTCATTAATGGCATAGGCAGTCTAATTGCAAAGCTAACCGGCGATAAACGAGAGACCTATTTTCTTTGGCAAAGGCTTTCTATGACTTTGCAAAGATTTAATGCAGTCTGCTTCAAAAATTCTTTTATGCAGTTAGATGACCTCGAGTAGCCGGTCGGCGATTCAGCACGTATTGCTCGAATCGTTTTTATCAAACCTCTGGTTCTCTTCACACAGGATTAGAGAAATAAAAATAATGAAAATAAAAATAATAACATTAATATTAGCATTAACATTAGTATTAGCATTAACAGTATTATTAATGATAATAACAATAATATTATTATTATACCGCGATCTGTCATAAGGGTATGAAGTTGTTCCGGTGGCCATTGAAATCATGCGCCCTATTAATACAGATGGAGTTGGCTTCATTAATGACATAGGCAAATTTATTGCAGAGCAGACCCTCGATAAGCGAGAGCACTCTTTGCTTTGGCTAAGGCTTTCGATCACTCTGCAAAGATTTATTGTGGTTGGTTTCATCAATTCTTTAAAGCTGCTAGATGACCTCGACTAGCGGGTCGGCAATTCAGCGCGTATTACTCGAATCACCTTATTAACCTCGGGTTCTTTACACACGTGGCAAAAAAATAATGATGACGATGACGATAACAACTACAACAACGTCGACGAGCTTTACGATACTGTAGGTGTTGTTCTCATGCTTAGGTGATCATCTCCTTTCTCATTTACCCGGCAGCTTTACGCACGTTTACAATGTCGGGATCCACACAGCTCCAGAGCTGAGCTTGTACTGGAGAGATCGTGAGTCTATCGTGCTATAATATAATTGTCTAACTTCATATCTCTCAAGTGCATTGCTATGTAACAGAATCAATTCAAATTTTATCATAGTTCGCTACTGCTGACATCATAAGTGAATTGACCGTCTAACGACAAAGCAATTTCATGCAATATTAAAGTCAATATATACGTACTTTGCGGTTATCTTGTTTATATTGTAGCCTCAAGGTAAAATACTGTATCTCTTGAGTAAAATACTGCAGCCTCTTGGTAGAATATAATTTAGACTCAAGGTAAAATATTGTAGCCTCTAGGTAGAATACTGTGTTCTATAAGTAAAATACTATATCCTCTAGGTACAATACTGTAACGTATAGATAAAACACTATCCATACGAATTCTTTGTCAACTATATACATTATTTGGCCTTTGCAATCACTATGAATACGCGATTGAAAGTGGTGAAGGGTTAGTATCGAGGACGGCTTCTCTAATTAATATATATATATACTACTACACTTATTTTCAAGATACTAGTTTAGTAAAACTAGTACTTAGCTAATACTTATTAGACAAATAATAGTTTTCGAATTTAACACACATTTATTTTAAGTCTCTATGTTCTATGAAATATTGCTTACGAAATAAAAAATATTGTCTTCATTAGCATGATATTGAACTGATCACTGATCCATGGTCCACTTTAGGATCGTAATTATCGTTGATATTGATAATCTAGAATAGTAAAATGCATTTTAATCAACATTTTTTTAGTTAGCCACCTATGATTTGCGGTTATGTTTTAGCCTGCTTGGTAAATGACGTTTTTTAACTGTGTAATTTATTCAACGTGATGCACTATGCTAATTGTCTATCACACGCTTGAAGAGATCGAGGCTTTGTGTTATTATTCGTTTATATTCCGAGTTGCAACTCAGCATATTAACTATAATTCTTTGTTATCAAATTACATTTATCTCGTAGGTTAATTTCAAATAAAGAAATAGATTGAAGTCGAGCTCAAATGGCTAAAATATGTCTACGCAGTATTATACAGAATAACGGGTCTTACCTTACAACCCTACACCTGTATGCTTTCATTATTTGTAAGCAGTATAATATATTGACATGTAATATTGTATGTATTGTTTTTTATATAATTCTGATATTCTTTTTAGAAGAAGAATGTGCAAGATCCGATAATTCGAAGCCAGCACAAGAAGTAGCTAGTTGTGGCCTTATACCGTTGCTCAGTTCAAATGAATCACGGGGTAAGCTTGTTTATGACGTTATTAACCCGTACTTATATGACAGATCTCATGCTTTCGTATTATTATTTTCATTCTTATAAAATTGTACAATGTTTTGTAAATTGTTCAGTACAGAATATTTATATAGTTCGAACCTAGCAGGAGCATACAGGCTGAAGAATGATATTTCAGTACCAGGATTTGCTATGCTAACTAAATCTTAATTATTATTTGAATGCAAACTAAGAATATTTTGCGAAGATGTACAGTTATCGATATAGGAATTGAAATATTTTGTTTGTTGTAAGTAAAGTAGCCTAATAATTTTCAATCTTTCATAAGAATAAAAAATATTCATCTGCGAAAAAATAAGCCATTTATGCTTAGCTTGTGTATTATGAGACGCAATTAAGAAGAAGGTAGATATGTAAGATATGCGAGATATGCACTATATGCACAATATGCATGCTATGAACTTTCATACTCTGTATGTATATTTGTGTGTTTCGTGTGTTCAGGATTTAAAGCGTACAATAAGGTACAGAATACGATCAGTACCGTTCAGCTCTCGCAAGAATTTCTGATACAATTGTTTAATAAATCAGGATCGGATTCTATTCGAGAACGCATCAGAATGTTGCGTTATGTAGTGTCGCAGCCTGACGACAAAGGATTACTTGAAAAGGTGCTACTTGATAGAATACTACTTGATAAAGACTACGTAATAAAGTACTACTTGATAAAATACTTCTTGATAGAGTACTACTTGATAGAGTAGTACTTGATAAAGTACTATTTGATAGAGTACTACTTGATAAAGTTCTATTTGATAGAGTACTACTTGATAAATTACTATTTAATAAGAGTACTACATGATAGAGTACTACATGATAAAGTTCTATTTGATAGAGTACTACTTGACAAATTACTACTTGATAAAGTACTACTTGATAGCGTACTACTTAATAAAATAATACTTCATAGAGTACTACTTGATAAGATACTTCTTGATATAATAGTACTTGTAAAAGTACTATTCGATAAATTACTACTTGATAGAGTAAATGTATACTACTTGATGCTCTAAATTTAGAGAATAGAAAATCAGATATAGCTCAACGTTCACTGATGTAGCCTTTTGATTCTGTACTGTCATTAAAATTGTTTAAATTTCAATTATTCATTTTAAGTTATTCTAATTAATAATTCATTCTGTCATCAATTAATTTTCATTTTAAAAACTGGTAACATATTTTTCCACGTTACCTGGGAAAATATCTTTCACAAGTTTATCTGTATTCTTAGACAAATTATTATTTGGAAGGCCTAGCCTATTGATCTTTGCACCAATTCTTATGTTGCCGCTTCCTACCAAAACATAATGTCTCAATAGCGCAATGGTTAAGGGTGTAGATAACGTCAGGAAGTTTTAAATGACAGACCGAGAGGTGAATCGAACTCTCGTGGGTTCGAATCCCAGCCGCGCTAATCTGAGAGTAAAATCTCGGACATTCACTGGACTGGCTACACGGAAAATGGACTAAATTGCCTAACGGATATAACATGTGGTACTAAAAGTGATAGATATCAACATAGTTGATCATTTCACTATAATGTGTTATTATTATATCTTCTTATCAAAAAAGATAATTATGGCGGTTTACTCACTTTGATCACTGTTGTGCTGAAACCATTTGGAATTTCGTTTTCTCTTCAGTGCAGCTCTTCAAATCATTTTAGACAAAATCAGTTAGTATATGATGAATATTTTAGGAATATCTGTGACATCTTCATTGGATAGTAAGCGAACCTTAAATCCTTGCTGTGACTATTTTGATGAGGACGATGATGAAAATGCAGATGAATATTCATAATCGTCATCATCATCATCGTCTTCCCGTGATCTCAGTTTAACTAGGGTCGGTATTAGAAATAGTGTAGCAATTTCTAGAACCAAAGCGCTAACCAACCCAACACCCTTTCCCGACATTGGTTTGGATCTTAATGATTTGCCGCAATTTACGACACATGCAGTCGAAAATGGTGGCAAATCATCATTAAGATCCTTAATTCCAAATCTTTAAGTTGGTCCATTCTTCTATAACCCTGCCATAAACACTGGTATATGGCTATTATTATTGCATTACTGGTTTCAAGGTTATATTTCTTTGTATTTTCGAAGCAGATATTTAAGTGTATAAAACGGTCATGCTGTCTGGAGCGTAACCAGCTTATAGAAGAATTTATACTAGGTATGCTTTCAATATTCAATTAACAATAAATAAAGCAAAGAAAATTTCATATTGAAAAACAATTATGCCTATTACATCTCTTACTCCTTGAGCCACCTTAAAACTAACAATCTTTAATTTCTTCCACAAAGTATCTATGACTACAGTATATGCTTGATCAAGTAAGATTAATTTTGTGAATGATTATTGATAAATAGCGCTGATTGATTGTCTATATCATAGGCTTATAATCAAATGATCATCATTCTGATTTTGATTCAATAAAATTACTGGGCTCATTTTGTGTTGTATAGTTGTTTAATATGGCTCTGCCTAATAGACTAAAAATACTGAACTGTTTCGGATCCCGTTTTCCTTTGATCTATGCATTTATGACCTCCTTTACTGACGTACAACTGTTTGTCACCCTAATGGTGTTGAACTAATTGATTTTATATATACCTTTGTAACGTCTCTGACGTTATCTAGAGATAAGACAAATCCCCACAGCACTTTATTTTGTTGTGTTAGATTGCTAACAGTGAGATTCGGGATTTTTTAAAAACTGCAAATTCCAATCACAGACTGAAAGCATAACGTTAGTGACAGTTAGAATGATTTAATAAATTACAACTAGTCATTTTCATTGTGACTTCTTTAGATATATTTCTTTCTAGAAATGCTGATAGCTTGTAATGAAACCTTTTTCCCGTACTACGGAGATTAATTAACTTATTAATCTCCCAGTTTGACTTTCTATTAATGAACTTTCTACTGTTTTCTCTCAGGGTGGTCATTCAAGCAGATGATTGCAGTAGTGAACCCTTTCGTACTCTCTGCTCTTCCTTACAGCGCCACACCTAACTCTGATTGTGACGGAATATTCTTCATGAGCTGTGATGAAGAATCAGACTCTACATGGGTACATTATTAGCATCACCGTGTTAATCTTCAGCCTAACTTCATAATCCTAATGTCCATTAAATTAAAATTACTTCATAGTCTTATTGTAGTTCTGCTGAATTAAACATTTTAATTATGTATCGTCAAAAGCAAAATACATCCCAAGTGATTGTATTCATTGTAGTGTACATACATGTACATGTATGTTCATCATCATCATCATCAACCCGGAAGCAACACAGGTAAAAATAAGGGTTCAATATACATGTAAGTAACTAATTCAAGATTTGTAGTTTAATTTGTTACTAATTTTAGGCTCGTAATCAGATGATTTTTCTCTAATTTAGTGCAGTTTGAATGGTGTAATAAGAAAATTGAGTAACTTAAAGGTTCGTAAAAATATTATACATTATAATAAGCTTGTCATTGGTAACTGCTACTGCGGGGTACATGACTTTTAATTTTAATTTTTGCTTATTATAACTTATTTTGTATTCTTATACTTTGGACTGATCTTCTGGATTTTGGAATTGCCCCTTTTTTGGACCTTCTTTTCTCTCGCCGACTTGATTTTGTCTCAATAGTGCTCAATGTTGTCATTGATGACTGTAGCACTCTAATTGTTGTTATTGTTATTATTCATCTCTCCAGGTTAATCGAAATTTTTCATTCGGGTTTAGATAGTAGGCTACAGTGCAGATCAAAGATATAAAACAAGTAATTCTTTATTCTATGGTACAGATAATGTGATTGGCGCTGAAATTGCCCATTTCACAATAGTATCAATTGACTGTAATTATCATTTTGTAATATGAGTTTTAAATTTCGAATATGAGCTTCATGAGTTGTATGCTTTTGATCCCGACCTTGCTAAACTGTGAGTCAAGGGAAGATGACGGTGATGATTTCGAGTTTTGAAGCAGATCAAATGCCGTTGCTTTTTAACTCGAACTCATTATGAATACATGAACATACTTGGAGTTCAGTTTATTTTTGTTATGTTCACGATTATAATTCGCTAGTTATTTTGATATTAGACTCCTGAGATGCTAGTTCTCGTTACTGATGAAGAGTTAAAACCGGAAGTAGCTGAACGCAGGGGAGCAGAAGGTGTGAACATCAGTCGATGGTCGAGTCTACATCCTCAACTTAATCGTTCATCGCAGCAGATTAAGTCCAAGACTGTCAATGATTATAAAGCCCTGTACGAGCAGAACGGTAGTAATAAACTGAACCCCTATCTCGCTGGAAAGTTACAGGAAATGCAATTTACAGTTCCCTGCAGCAATTCTGACACAGCATCGATCTCGACGTCCATTTCGACGTCTTCTCATAGTTCAGCCAGTGGCTACTCATTCCTCAGTGACACCTCTGTTTCAATTCCTGCGCCGAGTCTCGGTGGGCTCTTCACTATTGGCAGGTCCAAAGCAAATGAAAACAGCGCCAGACGTGATACGAAATTTTTGGAGAGTGTTTCTTCTGTCAGAAATGTTGTACCTCTTAGTGAACGGTTGGTGTTTAATATCTCAGATAAGTTTTTTATGCCATGCTTTGAGTTATTCCTATTAGTTATTTGAACGCACTTAGTTTCATGTCTCTTATTTCTAGCAATTAGCGGGTCATGCTAATTGTTATTATTGATGCTATTATTTAAGTAATTAACGCTATTATTGCTAATTGCTCACTCTTGTTTTCGTACCTTTCGAAAAGGTCATCTCTGCCTTGCAGATACTGAGCCTTCATTTACGCGTGGCGGCTACACAGTCTATAGTGTCATACAGGCTACACAGTCTATAGTGTCATACAGGCTACACAATCTATAGTGTCATACAGGCTACACAGTCAAAGTCAATAGTGTCATACAGGCTACACAGTCTATAGCGTCATACAGGCTACACAGTCAATAGTGTCATACAGGCTACACAGTCTATAGAGTCATACAGGCTACACGCGAGAGGCAGCCAAGTGACGTCACCATCCTGGGTAATATAAATATCGTTACTGGTTTTGATATGCGGTAAATTGGCTGGAGCCATTGGCGACGTCGGTAAGATACTCGCGGCGGATCAGTATATGCGGGGTTCAAATCCTGGGCTCGCCGTCACTGACGTCGCTTTCGAGTGAGGAAACTGACGTTAACCTTAGCTTTTTGCTTTAGCTTTTAAACAAGCAATATACAATAAGAACATGTGAATTTTCTGTAATTATATAATTACATTTTCTTAAATTTTATAGCTATAATATTTTGTAAATATTTTATTTTTATCTCTGGCTGTGTTTTTACTAGAAAAGTCTTGTTACTTTTGGAACGCACCGCGTAGCTTTTCGCTTTTGCGAAGGCTACCATTTCTGCAAGAAGAAGATGTCACTTAAGCATTCATCATAGTACTGTATACTGTCTGGGAAATACTGACGCTAGTTGAAACTGCGTTATATTATATTGTTCTCTTTTCAGAGTCTCGATCTTCTGTATAGACGACTTGTCTACTGATGTGATATCTCTTATGCACACTGACAGCGCGGATGCGGTATGTGACATCGAGTCTCTGCAACACAGTATAATAAACATTGCTTCTTCAATGCGTATATGTGCTATTATAGTATCCTTGAAAATTTTTATTTTTAGTTTCATATAGGAATCGTATGTAAAATGCAGAATCCCAAAAGAATAATGATATATCAAAAGGAATGTTATAGATGATTTAAAGATCCATTCGTATGTGGACATGGAGAGGAAAATGGAAGATAGAGTGGAGGCGTTATATAACATGACCTGCCAGTAGGTAATATACTAAGAGAGAGAGAGAGAGAGAGAGAGAGAGAGAGAGAGAGAGAGAGAGAGAGAGAGAGAGCTAGCATCTTAAGATTAAATACCGATCTGTAGGCAATCATGAGATATTACACTTAATATGATAATTTCTCTATACACAATTAAAACTTTAATTACAGGTCGAATGACAAAATAAAATTCAATTTAATTTCAATTCTATTATGAGTTTCTGCTACAGATTATAAACCAACGCATTATTTCCCTCCAAAAATGTAAATTTTTCGTCCTGACTGCTATGATCATAGAATCGGTACTGATTCATATACGTTTTTTCGCGAGTATATGTTTTGCCTCGATCGGTTTCTTATATTTTGTGTTGAAGGGTTATTCTTGAATGATACCATCTTCGGATGAGAAAATGTTAGACTTTTATTGCAATTATCTTTGAGTGACACGGGCTATAGAATTTCATGACTATTTAAACAAACAAGCTTTTATTAATAACAGAGACTTAAAAGACTTTAAAATATATAATTGTCCTGCACTCTCGATTGAGCTTATTAAAAGTTCTACTATATATATATATATATATATATATATATATATATATATATATATGTGTGTGTGTGTGTGTGTGTGTGTGTGTGTGTGTTCTGCCTAGTGGAAGGTCTAAGATACTTATTCCCACATTCACATGCTGCATTTCAAGCTTCATAAAGAACAATCCGTCGATCAATGAGTTAATGCCTTCAAAAAGGCTAATCCACACCTAAACCACATGCTTTATCCACACCTTATGTACATTATAGCTTGGGAATAGTACGGCCTCGGAGGTGATTTTTGTTGCGTTTCTCATTTCTTTGCTCGGTCTCCTCTCACGACACATGCTGTTTACGGTTGATCTATTCTTCAGCGGATTCACAACACGTGATTCATTATTAACTATATATAATTACTGTATAACATCGCAAGTGTTTCAGCACAGTTATATGAGATAATTAACAGTTACCACTTTTTGATCGTCAGTATGGCCTTTATTTGACATTAAAGAAATCAACTTGAACTGGATTCATCCAATCCATTAGTTTCTATGACTAGTTTCTAGTTGCGATTGAACGAGATCAGTGGATGAAAAGGGTTGTAGAGAATACACTACTGTCAACAAAGTGACGCCTTATAGAGTTCGAAGAAGAATTTGTACTACTACTGAAATGACCAAAGGTGCAACGGCGCTCTTCAGGCTACCATGCATGATTCGCTTTGTAGCCTGTGTACAGGGTGCAGAGCTGCGACCGAATATAAAACACATAAAGTGCTGCAACTTGATAGATCAACGTTAATCGATTTTGTTTCTATTTCATCTGAGCTCGGCGTGTTGTGCTCGTTTGTTTACTTCTTTCAATTTATTCAAGCATATTTATAATTAGTCGAGCATATTTATTTACAATTATTTTTACTGTTGGCTGCTTCTTATATTTATTTGTTAATATTTAATTTATCTGCTTATTTTAGACCGTTGAGATATTGACAAACTATCTCTTGTTACTATTTCCGCGACAATCTAAAGCTTCTCAACAGAATGCAGCGGAAAACTATGTCAGGCATCAGGTCATTTCTTTTGTTTCAATATTTGCAAAGAAGATGTCAAATGTAGTTTCACTTTCACTTTATTAATATAGAATTAAGATCTTATGGATTTGAACCTTAAGGAAGGAAGATATCAGGAAGCTAGAAAAGTTGGAAATGTGAATATGGAGTGGAATGGAAAGATTTGTTTTACCCAAAAAGTTAAAAATTAAGACGTTCTGAAGAGAGTTGGTAAAGATAGAAATTGATAATTGCATTAAGAAGAAGAAAAGGATAGGACGCATTCTAAGGGCATGGTTTGCTAACGGAGGTCATAAAAGGTCAAATGGAAGGAAACAGTAGCAGAGGCAGACCGAGATTAGGAATATTATATGATTTAAAGATCCACTCATATGCGACATAAAGAGGAAAATTCAAGAGAGAGAAGAGTGGATGCGTTTTATGCCATGGACCTGCCGGTGTGCAGTGCTCAGAGAGAGAAGATCTTTAAAAATGATTATATATAACTAATTTCCATCTTCAATTCTAAAAAATTCTAGTTTTCAAATTTCTTAGATCATTCAAGCATTCTATCTAATATGACAGCATTCGCCAACTTCTACATGTAAATCCTAAACTGACCCTGAGTTAGAGCAAAATTTTCTTATTGTTTCTGCAAAAGGTAGTGCATGAATTTAGCAGGCTTACTGTAGAGGCCTATTCTATAAATTAATTGTATAATATAAAACCAAATGAGTGATATTTACGCAGATTCACGCTGTGTATAAGGTTTGTGAGCTCATATGGACTGCTTGCAGTGAAGAAACGAGTGAAAACAGTGTCTATCGTGTCCGTCATCTGTGAGTTTCTTTTACAAATCTACTGCATCAATAATTTTCTTCTGCGATAATTTTTATGTTTGACTCATTTTGATCCATTAAATAATTTTTATTCACTATAATATGAATAGCCGTAAGAGACTAGCATTCTATAGGTTAAAACTTTATTAATTTCTCTTGAGAGAAATCAAAAATCACTTAACTTGTTGATGTTATTATGTCAAATTTTTTTAAAATATATAAGCAGATGATGAGCGATCTGCTTTTCTGGTAACCCTTCAAGCTTAGTGCAATGCTTTAAAACTTCTTTAAAGCTATTTCACGATTTCTTTAAAATTAATGAAACAACAATCGCTTAAATTGTTGTGTACTACATTCAGTTTAACTATAATTTTGTGAGACTCTGCTCTGTTATGTATTGAGACTGCTTGTTAATGTTATGAAACTGCTCTGTTGTGTTATGAGACTTCACTGTTATGTTATGAGAATTCTCTGTTATGTTGTGGGACTGCTCTGTTATGTTATGAGACTGCTCTGTTATGTTATGAGACTTCTCTGTTATTTTGTAGGACTTGCTTTGTTATGTTGTAAGACTGCTTTGTTATGTTATGAGACTGCTCTGTTATTGTGTAAGACTGCTCTGTTATTTTGTCCATAGGACAGAGCCAGCCTGTAGGGAAGAGTTTGAAATGTGGCAGTTCTTATCCAGCCTGCAGTCAGCCATTAGAAGACTCTCTCTCCCGACACCTCACTTCCTTCCACACTTCCTTCTGTCTCTCTGCCTCAGGACTCATTCCAGCCTGTAAGTAAACGTTTGACTCTGAGGAGGGATCGTTTCAAATTATCATCTAATAAGTCATTACTTAAAATTATTACTTAAAACTATTTAGAATTATTATCTATATTCTGTGCTGAAATAATATGTTATTATCACATAATGCACGGGAAATTTTCAGGCGTTGTTTATTCGCACTACCGTGCATTGCAGCATGCATCCGTGCATTTAACTTGTGTAGCTGTTGGAAAAAGGTTAAGAGCAATTCTTGGCTTAGCATCAAACTTCGCTTGTTTGAATTTGTTTCGCATTTGTCTTTTAGTAAGAGATGAAGACTAAAGTTACAAAGCGAATTTAGAATATGTTTCAATACCTCAAAGGATTCTGTAATTGCCATTCTAACTGAGATTTGAATAATGACCTCTTAATTATGAGACAGACATGTGACCTACTAGTTCACCAATTCAGTCACTTAATCGGCACAGAAGCGATATATATATATATATATATATATATATATATATATATATATATAATCATATAATATAAACCAGTATAAAGTTAATTAGTGAAATGTCTAACGCCATATGATAATAAGATAATTTCTCAGTCAATCCATTATTGCATGACGACGATACTAAGGACGTAAATTCTTACCAAGGCATGTCATTGTTACTTATGCATACGCAATGATGATAACAATCCACATTTTTTATCAAATATGGGAAATATTGTAAGCTTTATGTGATATTCCAGACCAATATGTATTCACGCCACTGACATTTTGAAGATTTAGTGCAGAATAAGAAATATTGGTTTCATCTCTCTTAGTGCACTGCCTACCGGCAGGTCCATGGTACATAACGCCTCTACTCTTCTCTGTCTTCCGCCTTCCTCTTCATTTCCACGTATGAGTGGGTCTTTAAATCATCTAACATACCTAATCTCGGCCTGCCCCTGCCTCGTTTTCCTTCCATTCTACCTTCTATGATCTCTTTTAATAGACCTTCCCCCCTTAGAATGTGTCCTATCCATCTCTTCTTCCTATTTCTTAATACATTTATCAACTGCCTATCTGTGCCAACTCTCTCCAGGACTTCCTCATTTGTAACCTTTTGAGTCCAGCTGATCCTCTCCATTCTTCTCAAAATCCACATTTCCAATGCCTCCAGTTTCCTAATATCTTCCTTCCTTAAGGTCCATGTTTCACATCCATACAATAGCGTGGTCCAAACCAAAGTTTTCACTATCTTTATCTTTATGTCTTTCTTTAGACTTTTGTTAATAGTTCTTTTCTACTATCAAAGGCCGCTTTTGCTTGTGCAATCCTACTGCATATTTCCGTCTCACATTTCCCATCATCGGTTATAGTATGACCCAAATATTTGAACTCCTTACCTGTTCCAATTTCGCACCATTTGTTGTGATATTAACTTCACCTTTATTATTGGAATACTCTCATAACCTTGGTCTTTTTTATATTAATCTTCATGCCATTTCTTAGGGCCGTATCATTCAGCCTATCCATTATCTTCTGCAATCCAATCTCGCTGCCCGCTACCATTCCTTGGTCATCTGCAAATCGTACATCTTGTAACAAATTCCCTCCTACTTTTATTCCTTCTTCCAAGTCGTCCATGGCTTCCTCCATCATTGCCTCAGCGTAAGTGTTAAACTGCAGCGGCGAAATGCTACAACCTTGTCTTACTCCACGTCCTATTTCACCTTCTTCTGAGTATTCTTGTTGGATTTTGATTACTGCTCTTTGATTCATGTACAGGTTCAAAATTAGTCTTCTATCTCTCCAGTCAATTCCTACTCTTTTTAAGATATTCATCATCGTTATCCAATCAATCCTGTCAAAGGCCTTCTCGAAGTCTACAAAGCGTACAAAAACGTCATTTCCATATTCTAAGCTTCTTTCGTAAAGAACCCACATTACTCCTATTGCTTCTCTTGTGCCGCATCCTTTCCTAAAACCAAATATTGTCATCTCTGCTTTCGACTGAATGCGATTATTTACTATCTTTAATAAGATCTTCGATGCATGAGGTATTAAGCTGATTGTTCTGTTATCCGAACACTCCACAGCATTGGCTTTTTGGGAATTGGAATCTTCACTGACTTGGTAAAGTCGTCTGGCCAATACCTGTATTGTACACTTCCATACATACCTCTATTATCTTATTGAGTGTTTCTCCTTCCAACATTTTCAAGAATTCTGCTGAGATTTCATCTATTCCGGCTGCCTTCCCCTTCTTCATACTGTTAATTGCAGAATAAATTTCCTCCTTCATTAAATCGGGGCCCTTTTCATCGTCTTCTATTATATTTTCTTCTTCTATTTTAAAATACTCTTGAACTGGTTTCCCAGCCTTATCATACAATTCCTCTACATATTCTCTCCATCTTTCTTTTACTTCTTACAGCTTTGTCTTCAATTCCCCATGCTTCCCCATTATACTTATGTTCTTTGCATCTCCTTTCTTTTTCTTATCGGTTCTTGTTAATATCCTGACTTCCTGGTATAATAGATCCGACCTCCCTCTTCTATCATATTCTGCTAAATCATCACACTTTTCACTCCACCAATGATCTTTTGTTTTGTCTGTAATTCTTCCAAGTTCATAGTATGAAATATATGAGTATGGGTTTCATAGTATGAAATATTAGTTTCATGTGGAAAGACATGAGTAAAAGTTAAAGCTGCATTTTAGAAATATGACACGAGTTGAAGACCAGCCAGGAAAGTTTAAGGATAGCAATAGCTTATCAGCCATTAAAGCATTGACGTAAAAAGTAATGTTAGATACCAAACAGTTACTTTTTGTGCTAGATTCACTTTAAAAATGAAGAAGATATTTGTTGTAAATGTCACACATATGCAGCTCAAGTTGTCTTTTCTATTCTAATTGACACTACGTATATCATTACATATTTTAGCCCAAATTTCTTAGTCCTGTGTTGGACACGTCTTCGTTTATTACAGATTTTCCTCTATCAGTGGCTTAATTTCAATAGTTAATAGCAGTTTATCGTAGAATAATGCTACGAATTGATTTATATTTTGTAGTAATTTTTTACCATATCAATCCTTTAAAACGTAAAATAAAGCAGATAGATATGAAAAATGTATAAAAGATTGATCGATTGGAAAATGTATAAAAGATTGATCGATTGGAAAATGTATAAAAGATTGATCGATTGGAAAATGCAGGCCATGGGGACACTTAAATTTACACATTCAGGATGTAGATTTGTATAAAAAGTAGAAAGTTAAAAGAAAAGAAATCATTTAATGGAATTCAACCGACAAAGTGACAAATGCTTTTAGTGACAAATAAACAGGCTCTCTGCGGCGTCTGACTTCATAAACGAATTAGGCAGGAGTACCAGTGCCATTACAGGCGACCAAAGTGAAAAAGCCTTTCTATGGAAGCGCCTATCTATTGCACTCCAGCGCTTTAATGCCGTATGCGTTCGTGGCACATTGGCGAATGCGGTTCCCAGAGCGTAGAGGAACTATTTTAAATATTTTTTCATATTTCTTTTAATTAAATAAAGTCTTTTTTAATAAACAGGTAACTAAGAATAGGAATATTACGCAGTTCTCGCCCATTGTGGCTGTCATTGCTTCTGTTATCACGTAAATGATTGCATTTCAATGTGTATTTTAGAGTATTTATCAGACTATTGACACATCGAACTATACCGACCAATGTTGAGTTCTGCAAAAAGCTAGTTTCTGGTAAGTTTGAACTAAATTAAATTGATGTTCAATTTAACTTGACTGAAATGAAACAATGTTTTTAGTATGATCAATTTAACCGCTCTGTGGTTCACAAGACTATCATATGGTCTACTAATCCACTAATCTCTAGTAGAAGACTAGAAGGTTTTAGATTTATTTGAAGACGCAGTGTTGAGATGGAAAACTAACAGCGTTTTTGGAATTATTTGTTATGTTACAATGAAGAAATAAAATTAATTTGACCTTAGTAATTTGTTTGTATCTACACTGTGCTCTAACATGTTATTCCAGCGGCATAAACTTCTGCATATTTCCTTTAAAGTAATGGTATTTCCATATCATCCAATATTTCGCTCTAAAAGGAATTGCAAGGTAATACGGAAACTTTTTAAAGTGCAGACTCGAGAAAAATAATTAATTGATCATATGATTTTTCAGGCTGTATGCATTTCAATGCGCAGCACTAAAAATATTAGTATTGAAATATTACTATTAATATAATAAATATTTAAAAAAATTAAATATTCTTATTAATTATTATTAAGTAATTTATTAATAATGTGATTTTTCAGGCTGTATGCATTTTAGTGCTCAGCTTGTAGATAATGTCCAAGCTGTGCTTTCATTGACTGCAATTCTCTCTCTCTTAGTGCACAGCCTACTGGCAGGTCCATACTGGCTGCAATTAACGCAAGCTACGTGCAATTATGTTCATGTCAATCAAGTTATGCTGTATGTTGCGCCTGAGATGTCCCTAATATAGCCGGCATGTGTCAAAGCGAAAGTTAGTATTCGTTATATTATGTTGTTTGGATTATTGCGCATTTTCAGTTTCTTAGTCCATTAGTGCCAGTGTTTGTGAAATCTGCCTATTTACATATGTTTTCTATGGTATTCTATGGTATATATTAAGAGTTGGAAGACAATGAAGAGAACATTCGATTGAAATTTCGAGTGATACTACAATTTTCAGTTAAGGTATACAATTTTCTCTTTCTGGATTAAGAAACAGTTAAAGATTCATAAATGAACTTTTCTGTACTAAACCTGTTTTAGTACTCAGCAGGGTTTAGGTGATAGGCCTTTTTCAAGTGTACTTGTTTGTTTTTTGTAGGATTTAAAATACTCTGTTCAGTAGACTCATATGTCATTACTTTAGCAGATAATTTTGAAGGGAAATTAATATTCATCAGCGAAATAAAGGACTAAAGAGAAATGGATATATTAAAATTTATAAATACTTCATAACTGTTAACTTTTCCAGCTAACTTCTCGTTGGCTCATTTATTCACAGTATATTTTACAAACTTCTACACACGAAAACTCTAACATTATTTTCCAGATAACATTTTGAATTATTAAGTTCGGACAAAATTTGCGGCATTCTCGGCCCGCTGACGATAATTAATATCATGGAAAATGATGAGTTATTAATTAGCTATATGGTACCTTATTCTGTCTGATATCTCAGTTGTGAATTAACTATGTTTTGAGGAAAGTTTAGGGGATAACGTATTAAGTCTGGTGCATCCATCAGGAAGATGAATTTTAGACTGCTAGACTTTCTGAACTCTCACAGACTTTGTACGTTTTTAGCTTCTTGCGCAACTAAAAACTCTTCAAAAGCGTATTTTACAGTGGCGCGTCTATGTAGTATTGTATTGTCGTTTTTTGTAGAGTGAACAAATGATTTGTTTGAGAGAATGGAACCATCCTGAGGCGAAAGTACTTTTCAGAAGACTTCTGCTGGAGCATTCTGTTCCATCGACTGGTAATTACCAGCTACACTTGTTTATTTGAAATATATAAATAGCTCGGTGTGTAGACCGATAAGTATCATCATGAAGTTATAACTAACCGATCCGAAAGTTAATTGAAGTTCCGTTGGCTGATACGGTATGCTTGATTAGCGGTATCAATTGTAGTTAGGCGTAAGCTTCGGATTTTTGGCAATGTTTTTTAACTGTACGCTGCAAATATTTTCGATGGAGTTTTCTTTGTGATTTTTCGATACTTAGGAAAACAAATTAACACTTTATAGTTAATCTAGTTAGTTAAATTAACATAGGTACACGCAAATCCTGACCCTATATCCTAACTATAATAATAACCCTAATTTTTGACCTAAACATAACCTACAGCGAGGTCAAACCGTAACCAAACAATTATCCTAGCCGTATTTATGATATGAGAATTTATGGAAGGTTTATTCTCGTATGACCCGAACATATCACTGGGATAATTTTCACTATAATGTATAGGCCTACATTTCTGTTTAATCGATGGTTCTGTATTATTTAAAAAACTATTTATTCAAATTTTGAGGATAAATTTTGAGAAAACCTTCTGCTTTGAACGAATTGTTTACAAAAGCGTTCGTTCTTGTATGCTCGACGTAATTTCTGACTTAGTTTCTCATTTAAATTCAAGTAGACTTTGATAGATTCAGGTAAACTAATTTTAAATTCTATTGTTCAATTACAATAGGTGATTATTAGATGGGGTATTGTGATATCTGGCGAATTTAAGATATCATGTTGTGTTAGACAAGGTGGTGTATTATCACCTACATTGTTCTGTATCTATGTGGACAATCTTCTTTCAAAGTTATCCAAATATGGATGTACACTTAATAATACGTATATCATATGGTTCATTCATGTATGCAGACGATTTAGTACTCTTAGCACCTACGGTGGCGGAAATTCAACGTATGGTATTGGTATGCTATGCTGAGCTTGATGCAATAAATCTGAAACTTAATACAAATAAATCGTACTACATTAGAATTGGCAAAAGATTTTTTGTTGATTGTCCAAACATACGTAAATGTAGTGATAACGGTGTAATTGCTTGGGCTAAGGAAGCTAGATATCTTGGTATAGTCATTGAAAGCAGCAGACGATTTAAGGTATCCTTTACACATGTTAAATGTAAGTGCTATGCAGCTTTCAATGCACTATATTCTAAGTTAGGCAGATTGCCTGATATAATTGTTACTATTCATTTAATGGAATCAATAGCTGTGCCTACTCTGTTATATGCTCTTGAAGCGCTAAATTTAAATAAATCGGAAATTAAGAGCTTAGAATTTACTTTCAATAAGGCTTTATTCAAACTATTTCAGGTATCTAGTATGAATGATTTGCTGTTTTGCATGAATATATTTATCATCCATGGAATAAAAGATAAATATCAGTTGTGAAAAGACAGATTTATGTTAACGCTGAAGACAATAGATAATATCAATTTACGCAATTTGGTTCACTGACAGTGCTCCCCACATGAATTTATGTATTCGTTGTTTTTCTCTTGTGTTGTAATGTGGACCATGTTTGTCACTTTTGTACTGATTTGCTGCCGTTTGGTGAAATAAAGATTGATATTACACGTATGTTTTTGCAGAGAGCTCGCTACAAATGTCGCAACGCGTTCTCTCCAATTACAAACATCCGATCGAAAAAATAAGTAAGTCGTTCTAATAGTAACACTAAATCTCTTCTTTCTTTAAAAGTAACACTCCATTGCTTTTTATTTTTATTTATTTTATTTTTTATTCCATTAATTTTTAAAATTAACGTAGTTACATACATAGCATACCACACGTGCTACAGAGTTTCCCTTATTAGTTGCTATTTTGTCAGACATACTTTATTGATAGCTGTACTGCAGATTGCTAAATCTTTATAACTAGGCAGTTGTAATTTTCCTGTAGGCCTATACAGCAGACGTTTCACTCTAATTTTCAGAAGTAGTGTAACATATACCATATTATTAAAGCAATATATAGGGACATGTACCTATATAGTTCCTTTCAATGCACAATTTCCCAGCAATGCTCTTGAAATATGCCACGAGACTCTTGCAGGTAACTTAAAGTTGTAAAACGATAGTCGCTGTGAAACTGCAGACGTTTCAGCATCTCTCAGTAGTTCTGTCTACAGTGGGTTATATAAAGTCTTAAATGTAAATGGTTGTTCCAGGATTTGTGGTATCAATTTTGGTCGAGCTAATCAGGTAGTAAAATCTCTGATTTTCAAAAGATTGGTAAAATTGATAATTTTACTATAAATTACATAACTGTTTAACCCTGTGGTTTGAAATAGGTGAGCATTCGTTATAATGTGTGTATACCACTTGACTTACAATTTGTGATTTGAATGATTTATTTGGCTGTATCCTGAATTTGTTCGATCAGTGATCTTTATTTCATTTTATTTTGCTTTGCTAACATTTTATTTTTACGTTCATTTTTAGACTATATCTTTGCGTCTTTGAATGCATGCGTGTACTGTACCTATTCTCATTATTTATCTGAATTTCTTTCTTTAATATTTCACTTAAAGTTAACCATTTTCACTTTTAGTCTCTGTTTACTTGTTGCATGTGCTAGATTGGCTGTATTTTTTGTGAACTGTACAAGATTGGATAAACATTTTTGGTGTTCTTATAAAGTAAATAAATCGTGGCTAAACTTTTAATAAATCTATCTACCCTGTATTAAAAAAATTTAAAATACATCGAATTGAAAAGCAATTAGCAGTTACTGGTGGATAAAACATTAAAGTTTATTTAACCCTTTAAGTGCAATCAGTTTATTGTAAGCTCAAAACAGTTAACATTTTGTTAACTTATTTGTTGCTCATTTTTCTGAATTATTATATAAATTATTATGGTATTAATAATGATAATAGTCTTAATAGTGTTAATAGTAATATTAATGATATTAGTGTTAACTTAATGGGGTGGTATTTTATACTTGTATTTTTAGACCTAAAATGCTCTTGAAATGGAAACCTTTTAGTGTAGAAAGTATCAATAGCGTAGGCAGGGGCGGATCCAGGAATTTTTTAAGGGGGGCCCGAAAATTTATTTTGGACAGTGTACACCAACGAAGTATTAGAGAGAACTAGAAGATTCAGTAACAAGAACTGCTATATAGACCCATGGTAACAAATAAAATCTTTTGTTTACATTAAATTTTGATGAAACTATGTTAATAATTAAATCTTTTAAATGTTTTTAATAGGCTTTCAGTGAATTATCATCGAACCGGAAATGTCGCCATCATTTTATAGGCTGTGGTGTATCTTCTTTTATATCTATGGTGTACACATTTTTTTGCTTACGTCCCGCCTTCTTAGGGGCGTGACGCAACCCGACAAAATGCTGTGTGAGAGAGGGGGGGGCTCAAAACTTTTCAGTATACTACGCTCGGCTCATAGAGTGAGAATTTCCCCGTATCTTACTCCCCCCCCCCTCATACCCGTACTAAAGTGAGAGGAAAACCTAAAATGCCTAAAATCCTACATTTGCTTAGGAAAAAATTAGGCTAATTTTTTCACCTCTGAGGCTCTGAAGAAACTCAGCGGATCTGGACCAATTGCAAAAGTGACCCAATTTTGGCGGAAGATGGAGGGGGGGGGTCTTAAGCCCCTCGATCCCAACCAAGGCGGTTTGCATCACTGTTCCGAGAGAGAGTTCATATTTTTTATTTACACCCTTTTCCTTTTATACATGTAGTGGCTAAAGTGGAAATTGAGAGCTAGCGAAACGGTCAACATTTTTCGGGCTCCCTTCCGTTATATGGGCCCCTAGTGGGGCCCATATTTGAAAAAATTCCAGGTAGTCGGACTGTTCGAGTTTCCTCTTGTACCCCCCCCCCCCCCATCTAACCCCCCTAACGCCCTTAAAACATATTTACACATAGAAATTGCATAGAAACAATGAAAATATAGTTTTAAAAATTTTATCGTCGGACCTAAGGGGGGTCCCGGGCCCCCTGGCCCCCTTGGATCCGCCACTGAGCGTAGGGGTAATCTCCTGAAGTTTCAGTTACAGATTCTGAGGTAAGTGAAACTCTCGCGGGTTCGAATCCCAGCCGCGCTGATCTGAGAGTAAAATCTCGGACATTCACAGGACTGGATACACGGAAAATGAACTAAATTGCCTAACTGTTTAAACATGTGGTATTTAAAAGTGATAAATATCAACATAGTTGATTATTTTACTATAATGCGTGTTTACTGTTTACTGTAATTCTAAATTTTTAAGAAAAATTACAGATTTCTAAATTGAATCTCTATGAACTCTGTATTTAGTACTATCACATACTGAAAATAAGTTGAATGATTTCTCAGCGACTGCAATGCGAGTATCTTGATTCTTGAACAAGGCGATCTTGAGAGAGAAAACTATATGTACTATCCATACTTTAGCATACTTCTTCCTTTCATACTATCGTTATCTTATTGTCAAATGGCTTATTCAAGCCACACATTACTGCTATCTGCCAACTTTCATTCTCGCTAAGAAAAAGTTAATCGATCAACAGGTTAATACGATTACAGTATCAATATTAGCTAATTCACTAACTTGAGAATTACTTGTAATTGTGGGTATCCACGTGTTGTATTACTATCCAATTTTAGTTGCCTATTGTGACGCGCGCGGTGAACGGCGTATGTTGGTCTATTGTTAAGTGGCTTAGACGTAAAGCGAGTTCTGCACTACGTACGTTGCACCTTTAATTGTACGTTTAATTATAAATGTAATTTAAATGTTAAATTTTAATTTGTATAATACTGAAGGGAAAATACTGAATATAATAATACAATAATACTGTTTTATGAATATTTTCAGAGAAGAAATTGGAAGAGCTCTATGAACACAACTTGAGACCACACGTCGCGTTTTTCACATCTGCGATGTAAATTTATTGCATCTCATCCAGCATTATACATGTCTGAATGCATTTTCTAAGAGTCTGATAGCCGAGATACCAAGGATGGTAATGGAAGCCATTGCAAAAACCGTATTTGTAAGCATCAAGTAGGAAGAAGTTATTGTATGCTAAGAGTAGTAGCCTTTAGGTAAGTGGTTTTTAGATTGCTCATAAGTGTGAAAATAGACAGTGAGCTTGAAAAAAATATATATATTGGACCTACCACTTGACACAAAACTAGTGAGAATAATAATATTTGCATCTTCTAAACCTGTCTAAGTGAAAAACAACAATTCTTTTTCCGGTCTATTTAACTTGAAGCGAATTAGCGGATGACAGTAAAAGCATATATCAAATATTCAATAAACATCTGACAGTAATTAAATCGTTTCTATTAATCCAGCAATATTGAGATAACTCTATCCGGATGCACATGTAAATGGACAGTGGGCGGAGTCTGTTGTAGGAAATGAGTAAATGAAGCTGAAATGCATCACATGTCACACTGGCGTATAGTGTAATGTTGCTTTTGTTGCCTGTGACATTTCTTATCAAGTCACTCGTTTGCTATTGTCAGGTTTCAATTTACATGTGAAGGAACGGTTGTTAAATTTGACGATAATAGCAACGATGCCTATATAAGCGCTTTGAGGTCGTTTGTTAATGTCACAGTTTTAAGGTTAACAATACACAATCGCATGCTCGGAGAGTGAGAAGTTATAAAATTGCGAAGCGGATTATTTAGCTTATATACGAAGCCTTTAATTCTATAGAAGTGAAAATTAATAGTTAGACCTATACGCTTAATTACTTATACGCATAATATATATTGAATCATGCACCTGTCCGTATGGGTATAACTAGTCTATAATTGTTCTCAGTATCTAATACAGTATAATTTGACAGTTTTATATGTTTTCACTTCACCTATCTGGTTAGGATATCGAATAATCGGACAGAGGTTTCATAACGCCTGGTTTAATCGAGAGCGAAATTTTAAACTATTATGAGGTTATACGCTTATTATTACGTTTTTAGTTTTGATTAGGTTATTCAAGGCACATATTCAATTAAATCAATACGTTGATCACATTATGATAATTATGTTGTCCGTTGTTTGAATTTACCTTTAAGTATATACTTCCCTTTGTTAAACTTTCTATTACCCGAAGAAGCGCTGCTAATAGAAGTTACGTATTACCAACATAGAGTAGCTTTTTGCGTGATAAAGCTAAAAGCTGGTTAAGCTGAGGTTAACGTCTGTTTCCTCACTCGAAAGCGATGTCAGTGACGGGCGATCCCAGGATTTGAACCTCGCACCTACTGATCCGCGATCGAGTATCTTACCTACTTCGCCACTGGCTTCAGCCAGTGCCTGATAAAACGGACCAGGGTCTGCCCCCTCCTTGGCGCCGGGACTCATTCAGGTTTCTCATTGTCTTTCTCATCACCTGAATTTGCGTATTTTAAGATCCGAGCAGCTTACGGTGAGTCTCTTGCACTCTCTGCAGTGACCCGGAGTCAATAAAACTAAATAAATAATATACATAATGTATATAGAGAATAGTATAAATAAGGTGGCGAAAAGGTAGAACACAGAAAATTTAATTTCAAATAACTTCTGAAACATCGATTACAGGTTCACAAAAAGTTATGAAGTAGTAGACAGACCAATTTCATGTGTATCTGAAAAGTGTAATCTCATTATGCCAACAGATGCCGCAGTACTAGAACTTCTGGTAAACCTATCCATCAATATCAACAGCAATGCAATATTGCACATCTCACAAGAGTGTAGGTTCAGAAGAAGGCTAGTAACTCCGCCATCTATAAACAAAATGGGATGAAATTTTCGCTTGTTATGCGGAATTGGACTGCAAATTACGTTGACAATTTTAAGCTCATAAAGATATTAAAGGAAAGGCCTGTAAGTTATTTATGTTACTTTTGTTGTCTACTTTTTCGCTATCCCTGTATATATATATATTATTATAAATCACTCTCACTTAGTGCACTGCCTACTGGCAGGTCCATGGTATATAACGCCTCCACTGATCTCTATCTTACGTTTTTCACTTCATGCCCACATACGGTGGATATTTAAATCACCTATAACATCTCTTTTGATATAACATAATTCTTTGGGATTCTGCTTATGACGAGGTGGGCCCCTATGCATTCCTCAGCTTTGACTAAAATTTACTGAGCAGGGGCGTCATTGCCTGAGAAAACAATCATGTTTACCCAACATGGATACATATACATGTATATATATATATATATATATATATATATATATATGGAGTATATTAATGCATTGTCATAAATGGATTCGAATATTTGGAAAATGGAATTTTCTGCATCTTCAGTTTCATTTCAGATTCAATGATTAAATATACTCAAAACAGTTAGATTATAAAACGAATGTATTTCAAAACATAAATCTAAAGACTTACTAACTGTGGATTATTTAACCCATTTCATTCAAATAGATGTTATGAAAACTGTGAATAGAATGTCATCATTGATGAAGATTTCAAGCTTGTTGTTAAGCATAAGTTTGGTCAGAGGTATGAACGTGGAAGAGAAACAATCAAATGATCGCGAGGATTACGCTTTTGAGGAAATGCCACATGAACGTCAGATTGCCTTAACATCTGATATGCAGCAAAAAATCGGAAATCCGTCAGCCGGTACTGTATCAACTTCCAACTTTCTCAGATGTTTTACTCCGTCAAACCTCAGAACTGGTAACCTTGCACTGCAACTGCCTGCTTCAAACACACCGGACATAAGGTCAAGAAATCTGGCCTCCTGTATGTTCTGCGCGAACCGTTTAAGATTTTTGAGGGAATTCAATCGACCTACTAATGAAATTAGCGCTCTGAAAGATCCTGTATTCTCTGCAAAGAAGTTATATCCTGTATGGATAAGTAATCGCAAGGAATTGCTGCTTACTTATATGCCCCTCAGGTTCAAATATAATAACGACTTATTTCAAATGTGCGTGAAAGAATTGGCTAGATCACTATATTCTAAGTCAATTCCATTTGCTCTGTTTTCTCCGGCTGAAGCTAGATTAACAAAGAGTCAATGGTTGAAAAGAGCGTTGACTGGAGAACTAAGTGAGAAAAACAAGGAAGAAATGTTAGGTAGAACAGGAAACTTAAATATAGATAATAGGGACGTACTGAAGGTGACAAATAACCAATCTTTCAATGTTCAAGATGACATGTCAACAGACAACGAATCATCAGTGGAGGAACTACATGATTATAAAACAAAACGGGAGTATGAGAATTTAGGTAGAGAGAAATTTTCTCTGAAAACTTGGCTCGCAGGCCATGTCGCCGGTTCTGCCCTGAACCTGTATAAGACAGTAAAAGAAAGGAACGACACTATGCGGGGTGGGCAGGAGAAGAACTGGAGTGGTAGAGTTAATTTCATTGGATAAGTTAATTCTAGCATTCACTGCAGATTAATACATCACAAGATCACAATACTATTGATTATATAAGCCTACAATAAAGATTACAAGTATTGTGATTTTTATTGTTGGCTTACGTTCCTGACAGCATCCCTGGATGAGGAAACGGACGTTAAACCTTTATTATTATTATTATTATTATTATTATTGCATAAAGATCACTATATAACTACTCTATCCGGACTATACCTGGCAGATCAATGTAGTTTATTGGGATTCATAATGATGCGTAAAAATAATAAGTTTTCCTGTTGCTGATGTCGCCTGGTGGTAAGTCAGCTTTAATAACTAGGATTAAGCATTTACAAGTTAGATACCTGATGAATAACGACATTTTCCAGCTAGCTAGCTTAATATAGGCCCTATATATATATATATATATATATATATATATATATACATATCTCTCTTAGTGCACTGCCTACTGGCAGGCCCATGGTACATAACGCCTCCACTCTTCTCTGTCTTCCGCCTTCCTCTTCATTTCCACATATGAGTGGTCTTTAAATCATCTAACATACCTAATCTCGGCCTGCCCCTGCCTCTTTTTCCTTCCATTCTACCTTCTATGACCTCTTTTAATAGACCTTCCCCCCTTAGAATGTGTCCTATCCATCTCTTCTTCCTATTTCTTAATACATTTATCAACTGTCTATCTGTGCCAACTCTCTCCAGAACTTCCTCATTTGTAACCTTTTGAGTCCAGCTAATCCTCTCCATTCTTCTCAAAATCCACATTTCCAATGCCTCCAGTTTCCTAATATCTTCCTTTCTTAAGGTCCATGAAGGAAGATATTAGGAAACATACAAATATACATATATATATATATATATATATATATATATAGGCCTATATTATATATATATATATAGGCCTATATTATATATATATATATAGGCCTATATTATATATATATATATATATATATATAGGCCTATATTATATATATATATATATATATCTATATATATATAGGCCTATATTATATATATATATATATATATATATATGATTACAATTATTATTTGTTTTTTTAATTAACTTAGAATATCCATAGTCATGTCTACAGAGCGGCAATTAAGGCCATACAGTTATAATTGTTCGACCTCAGGTGAAACTTCAGGGAGGTCGACTCCCAGCCGAGCCGCAGTGAGAAAAATCTTGACCATTCGCTAATTGGCAAACATTTATTTATACATTTATCACCACACACTAGATCACGTAAGCACTTATTAATTACCGAAAGTATAAGAAACATTCATAAAAATAAGGTGAAACGGCAAATACAGGCTATATAGGCCTACACGATTGAGGATAAGCTTTTTATAGGTCAAATCATGTGGTATTAAAAGTGATACACATCATCATGGATATTTATTTCAGAATTTTTGTGTGATTTTCACAGTTCAGTTCAAAATTTTGCACCAGTTAGGTTTAGGAATAAAAATACTGAAATTAATTGAAATAAAATATTTAAATATATCTCATATAATATAAATATATCGCATATAATACATTTTTAAAGAGATAATCGAACAGTCAACCAAATCAAGTCAATCAGTCTAGTAAGTCTTTATACGATACGAGTCTATCGCACGGTGGTGAACTACTGACAATTCTTGCGAGTATGTTTCAAGCAAACGGATTAAGGTAAACTCAACAAGTTTAGTTCAATGGTTTGGATAAAAGAACTCTGTATGTACTAGAATGAGGTTGCTATAGGCTCATTACAGAGACGCCGAATTCAGACTCAGAATAGCATTTTAGTATCGCCTACTGGTGGCCGAATTAGTAGCACGCCGGCAAATAAACCAGAGACTAGGGGTTCGAAACCTCGTCGGACTTTCTTTGACTTAGTACTCCTGACATAAAAGTGACAATAAACTTGGAGCTATGAATTTGTAATGCCAAACAGGAAATTGAACAGCTTAAGCCTTAAGGGTCTATTCTTAGCGGCTGCTAGAATATTAAATATCTTATTTCAACTTGCCCCAAACAGTTGATTACGATTACCTCTTTTCATTCGCAGTTTCACAAAGGATCTAGGTGATGTTTGAACCATTTGGCTACTTCTTGTCAGAAAAGTTTGATATCAACTCTTCCATCTAGCTGATACTACCCGCACATTAGATTTATAGCTTGTAGGCCTATAGTTGCACATCTGATTAATAAACTAGTGGCACCGGGTTTGAATCCTTACCGGACACTCAGTATTATTAAGATAATAGTTACAAAATCAATCCGTATTGTGTCAGGAACACTGAAGAATAGACCAAACGCCAATTGCACGTTTTTTGCACATTGCACAGAAGAACTGAAGAAGGCAACGGGAAACCACCTCAGATGCCATATTATTCCCAAGTGTTAGGTTTCATGAGGTATAGATAGGGAAGAGCCTTTTGTGAAGTGATTAATTTGTTTGTCTATGGAGAGCATGAAAGCAGACTCTGAGCATGTACACGCATAAAAGCACACTCTGGCCTATGTACCTTGGACCTGCAACTTGGCAGAACATTAGAGAGAGAGAGAGAGAGAGAGAGAGAGAGAAAGATACATAATCATTATTCTCACAAATATAGGGTTTGATTCTATGGCTTAAGTCTTAGCAAGAAATTAGAAGATGCTCTATGCAATCTGGTAACCGGTCAATGTGTTAAAGTGGCTTAAAATCTCAACAAGTAATTGTATATTAAGTTCGAGAAGCTTCTCGATATTCAACTCCATTGTGCAATTAGCTGGTTCAAGACACAATTTCACCGCGGATCTCTCCTAATGTATACGCTATCTAATAAATTCACAAAATTTTGTTTTAGCTGGTTGGTTAAAGATCGATTGATACCTAGAAGTTTAACAATGCCAATCCGGTTCAGAAAAATTTAGCGCTTATAAATTGTACAGAATTATGTTCTAATAATTTTTCAGATTACATTGATTAGAAAAACTATTTTAAAATAATATAAACTCACAAATATTCACAATCGCTATGCGTAGAAAGGAAAGCTATTCTTCTTAAACTTAGTAGTGAACAGTCAATTACATTTAAATATATTTGTGCCAGTCGTATCTGGTGATAAATGCAGTTTTATTTGTGTTATAACTAGATATATAATGTGGTGATAGATAATATTTATATCGAAATCCACTGACTATGATGATGTTTATACCGGCACAAAACACTGGTACCGGTTATTGAACATTGAGTTAAACAAATAAATTTTCCTGAGGAATTCTGATGAAGGGATGTGGTGTAACGTAACAGTTAATGTCAGCATCGGAAGTATATGACCTGGTTTAAAAGTTCAGTTATATAATTTAGTCAACACCTAAATATATTCCCTCAGGTCTTTGAAAGGTTAATCATCATCGGTTATCGGAGCTCGCTGCCAATTAGCGCTATAAACTACAATGATAATTATGATTAATCATGAAAACTGATGATGAAACTGTTCATGAAGTATAAAGCGTAAACTAATGCAGAAATATACAACTCACGATAGCTTTTACAATTTCTTAGCCGTCCCTGTCAATAATTATTTCTAGTAAACCTTCAAAATATTCCGTTTCCTACGACAAGGCCTTCAAATATTCCAGCCCTCATATAATCTCTGTCTTGTCATATTCCGCGACTGTAAAAACCTGCAATATTCTATACAGCATTCAAATGAAATACATTTTATGAAGTAAATTGTGTGTTTTTGGAATTTTTGATTTGTTTACAAATTCCTATTTATTGATTATATTCCAATGCAAGATTATGTCTGAATACATAAAAATAAATCGTTGTCTGTCACATTAGATGGGCGATAAACTACCAATCTGACTGTTTAGCCTGCCCTTATCATTTTCAGGCTTGCCAAGAAATAAGGAAGGAAGGTATGCCAGAGTTCGGATGTCATCATGAATGGCAGGGCTACGATTGGAACTGCTGGAGGACGATAACAGAGGAAAACTACCGGGAAGTCGATTATCTGCTCCTTGAAGATATAAAGAGTTTCTAGAAAAGTTGTTTGAATTTTCTATTGAAACTCCATAGGCTGCTTGCAGACTTGCTGCCGCCGCTGCTGCAGCAGCTGTGTATGGTAAATAGAGAGCATCATTAGCTACAGCAGCTGCTACAGCTAGCTCGCTGGTACGACGAGCATGCTGTAGAGCCATCAGCGCAGCTGTCTGACCTTCACCCAGTCTGTAGGGTGAAGAACCCATTGAGCCATACTGATATCTCTGTAGCACGGAATGGAGGGCAAGCCTTTCCGTGTGGGCTAGCTGAGATGATCTGAAGTCAACCTCTCGACGACTTTCTGCCCCACTGTTGCTCACATCCGGCAGAAGCCGATCCATCGACAAGGAAGATGGGAATGACGCTGAAGCCGCAGCGACCGCGGCTGCTGTTAAGTAACTTAGAGATGGCATACCGAGGCCACCAGCTGAAGTGAGAAATCCTGCGGGTAGCCCGGACAGAGAGAACTTTTCTTCTTTCGCAGCCCGTTGAGTTGTTTTTGGTCTGCGCCTTGGTCTATATTTATAGTCAGGATGTTCCATCATGTGAAGAGATCGAAGTCTCTTGGCTTCGTCTATGAACGGCCTCTTGTCTGAGTCGTTGAGGAGTTTCCACTCGGCGCCCAATCGTTTCGATATCTCAGAATTGTGCATCTTTGGATTATCGTGGGCCATTTGTCGCCTCTGACCACGTGACCAGACCATGAAAGCGTTCATGGGTCGCTTCACGTGACCCGATGAGCGCTGACCACTGGTCGACCCCGTCATGCTCTCTGACGTAGAGGTGCGACCACTATAGAATGAACCCACTCCAGACGACCCGTGGTTGAGATTGGGTCGAGCGAAAGCATGGCCGGAGGTTGGGTCGTGGCGCGCATAGCAGAAATCAATCGATCGATGATCGATATGGGAGTGATTGGAGGTTGAAGGTGGCTGTTCAGGTGTAGATCTTTGGAGTGTTGCTGGGGAGAGGTCATCAAGAGATGATTCTGTATCTACATGTACGTGCAGATCGGTCATAGCAGAAATGTGTGATCAGCTTGTTTCGTATAGTGAGATCAATTTCTGGTAGTCGTAAATACAAAGAGTTTAGAAGTTGCGTGATTAGGATTCAGCCTTCTGAAAATTACAAACAGAACGTATATTTTATGGATACCTTATCTATCTCTTTTCACCTAAAGACTCTATGCATGTATTATACTGATACAAAATATAATTTTTTGCAAGGTTTAAACTTATCATTTTCATTGTCTGCCTATTACCTAATTACAGAGCTTGTCCGGTAGAGCGCCAAATGCAAATGTTTCTAACATACTGTTTACTATTTTAACCACAATACACTACTGTAACACTGTCCTCGATAACCCTGAAAGCTGCTATCTTGACCTTTTGATGTTGAGATTGATTCTTTAGACATTTATAATTCAAATTTCTGTTGTGCTTTTTTATAATTCATACGAACTCTTCAAAATTTCGTTCCATTATTAAAATTAAAAATCTATGTTCGGCGGAAATGTAGAGAAAAATTGGAAAGATAGATTACCATAAAAAGACCTGAACCAGGAATTCCATACATGTTAATGAATAAGTCACGTGCTGAAATTGATGTATTGTCATATGTTATCATATCGAATCGTTCGTATGGTATCAAGTTATATCAGTATATATGTTGCCTTATTTTTCAATTGCAATCTATTGTTTAGCAATATACTATAAATTCATTCGCCTGACATTTAATTATCTACTTTGCCTAATTCTTGATTAACAGATAAATTCATCAACATAAAACAAAAGCTCTTCCTGTTGATTCAAGTTATACTTATGTATTTCATTAACAATAACTACTGATTTCTGAGAAAGATGCTTTTAACCATTCTCAGCTTCTGCTTTACTCGGTTTTTGCTAATGGCACCAAGTTTTTCTAATATCGCTGATTGCGTTGTTCTAGTTAGCTTCCTTTTCAGCGTTGTATATCCAATGAGGATCCTGATTAATAGTTTGATAAGCGCCTACTGGTAAGATTTCCAACTACGATTTGTTAGACTCTCGCGTGTTAGTTAACTTAATAGTTTCCACAAAATTACAATGGCTCAATAATTAGTAGAGTTGATACTAATAGTTATAAAAGAAAACTTAGAAAATTATCGTGAAAAGTATATTGCATCTGGGATCAGGATTACAGAAGAAGTTTGCAATAACGTTTAGTTGCTTAGATTGTAAACTGTGCAACAGCTATGTACTGAAGTCCCATCTTAAATAGGACTCTCTCCTGAGAATCTCTCTCTGTCTCTTATTTCTTGCAGAGGCGACAATCAGCGGATTCAGATCTCAGCCAATCAGCGGCCGTCATTCCCGTCACCTGACCTATTTCTGCCAGGAATTCATTTAACCACGCCTACATGTCTGCAGAAAACATCCGCTACTGGGAAATGTAAATGGAATCAAGATAATAGACCTATACCTAAACTGCGATGTTCATGGACTAAAGAGCCCAAATGGAGACCACGAGATTATTACTCTAATACTTAGCATGCTATGAGTTGATGATGTTGACATAATTCTTTTTGATCATGACTATTACCTTATCATTTTTTATATAGAGATGTTGTTATAATAGTAATAAAACTGAAACATTATTCTATAAAAGTTTAGGAATAGACAATATGAATGATATCTTTGCCTTCGGCAGGCGTATTAATACTTATAATATTTTTATTATATTAGTATCAGTCAGAAAATTATTTATCCTGGTAATTAAAGCACACACTGAATGGCCTTTACTATGGCTTACCATGAAGATATGATGGAAATCCCTTTCAAATTTGAAAAACTTTTGCAGCTGTTCTGAAGAATGAAAGACTGCACAAGTCTTGAATCTTGGCTGCTGCTCTACATAGACTGTCTCATGACTACCGGATAACTGCCTCATTAGTGGAAAAGGTAGCAACTTTTTGAAGGAAGCGATTTGACATCCCACCACGGAAGGTGTACTGTAAAGCTTTTGTTTCTTTATCAATGAGCTTCCAATTGAACCACATTGTTTCGTGTTAATGGAATATGTCGAATTTATTAGACAATATGGCTTCGAGCTAAGCTTAGTTTAGCTGCAGTCATCATATCAGTGACGAGGCTAGCACCAGATTTGAACAATGAAACTACTGATTTGGGATCTAATCCACAGCCAGTGGTTCAACCCTACTGTCAGTGGTTCAACCCTTCTGCCAGTGGTTCAACCCTACGGTCTCAATCGAGCCAATTACTTTAATTTCTGTCATTAATTGGCCGTTCTTCAAATTGTACAAGTTTACAGAACATTTATTTTATCATGTCTATAAATTCGAAAAAAATTCCTCCATAGTTAGTAACTAACGGACACTGTAAATTTGATCGTAGTTAGCCAAAGGAAAAGTTGCAACCAATTCACCCTGCTGGAGTATATACACTGTAGGCCTACTTGTAAAGGACTTTTAGACGTTATGTCTTGTTTTTACAGTATATAATTACTAATAGAATTGCAAAATATTTCATTGAGTATGTCTTCTCTGTAGACTTAAAACTATATTAGTAATTTCTTGGTAACTGACTATATTATCACAGATACAATGATAATAGTGATTAGAATTAAAATTCAATTCTCTTCACTTCTCTTCAGTGCACTCCCAAGTGGCAGGTTTAAGGTACATATTCATACTCAAAGTCTGTTTTCTCGCTTCATAAGAGCACTCCTTAGATCAACAAGTTAATCCCTTCACAAAGTCTATGACTTATCTATACCTTATGTAGCCTATATCTTGGGAAAAATATGGCTTCTGAGGTGGTTTCCCGTTGCCTTCCTCAGTTAGGTGGATTAATTACCATTTAACCCTGGGGGAAAATATTTCATGGTGAGGTGGGTCCCCTCTTGCCATCCTCAGCTCCTGCCTTTAGTCGCCTCTAACGTACACGCGGCAGATTGTTTGCGGTTGCCCAATTCTGCAGTGGACCAACCACACCCGAGCACAGTACGGGGAAATTCAATTAATGATATAAAATTTTTAAGGTATTACTGGTAGTATTGCTAGGTATCTGTGATTGTTGTTTGGAAAAGTTGCATAATTGTTTTCTGTTTCATATCGTTTTATTTGTTTATTTCAGCACAAATTATACAAGCAATAGGAACATGCATGTAATCAGATAAGCAAAAAGCATCACGAAGGAGGCTGTCGAATAATACAGTATGCTGCAGACTACAATTAAGTAAAATGCAATTAATTAAAATTTATATTACATTTCTTGTTCATTTGAAGACGATATATTGAAGCCTGGTAAGAATAAAAAATCAAAATTATTATCAATTGGTTACATTGAAAATTAGCAATTCTATATAATCTACATCTAAATTGTATACTATTAGAGGTTTAATATTAGTAGTCATATTACTGTTGCAGTACAATAGTCCAGACACTGTCTATAAATATGTATAATGTATGCGCAATGTATAATATTAGGTACAAGAATACAAAGGCTTTCCTCTACATGTGTATCTATTTACAATTCTCTTTCTTAAATTACGCATCGATTTTGTGAATATTTAATTCTTCAGTGGAAGCATTCAGCAGAACTCTTCAGTCACAGACTGTGAACGGAAACTCAATGACGCAGGATTGGATTATTGTTGAGATTGGCTTCAAGTTTATCGGTTTACTTGTTATAAACTTGCGTCCAGTTTCAATCTTCTTTATTGAGTTTCTCAGATTAGCTTTGAAACGAATAAGAGAGATGCCCTAGTGAAAGACGAAACAAAGTCAGCTGTACATGTACACCGTAACTTTTAACTTTATGCTAAATTCACGACATTTTAAAGCTTGGAGTTAGTAAGCCTGGTCTTCATTATACTCTAAGGTCAATTCCTCTGAAATTATATAATAGATTTTTGATAAATTTTCCATATTCAACTGTACATTTTGAAACCTTAGGTTACTATTTACAATTCGTTCACCAATTAGCAATCTCATGCAATTTAGCTCAGCCTTTAAATTAGTAATGCGAATGTTTCGTTGGAGCCATTAACTGATTCCGTATCATCTAGATAACTTCTTTTATTTCATACTTATATCTAGACAACATAATTTCCTATCTTTACCCTCTACTCTAATCACACACCCTGCCCCTCTTCCCTGCCGCTCTGTTTCATAGCGACCTCTCATACTCACAGTCTCTCTCGTGTGTGACGTTCAAAGTGTCGACGACTCCAGCCTATTATTGCTTCATTTCATCGACGACAACGGCGGCAGGTACATCGCCTGGAACGCCTGGAGGGCAGTGGAGGAAGCGATCCGGAGGTTGTGTCCCTGGGCCTCTGCATTGCAGTGCTTGTATGAAGAACTGAGCGCGACACAGCATTCAATACTCGAATCTCTGATTAAATAAGAAAACAATTTCGTTGGAAGACGTCTTGAGAACTCTTTCAATTTCATCGTCAATCGACCTCTGTATTAGATGAATGTTAGAGAGCCCGCTATACAGAAAATAACTGCGCACAAAGTTGCAGGGACTATGTGAATAAGTTTTACTGGCACTAATAAGGAATGTGTTATTTAAATAATATACAAAATACTTGCATTAGAAGACTCAACTACATCTAACGAAATATTAGAAATTTACCTGAGAAAATTATGCAGTTCATTTAATTGCAGCAGTTATCTATTTAAACGCAAAATAATGTAAATTTCGTAATGTCGGCATTAAAATATGGATATGGCATAGACTTCTGTGAGAGGATTAATTTGTTGATCGATGGAGAGCTCATTATGAATGGCGACAGAAGATTGACTATGAATAGGTGCTTTGACTTATCACTTGTCTGAACACAAGAGGGAGAGATAAAGATATATATATATATATATATATATATATATATATATATATATATATATATATATATATATATATATATAAAGAGAGAGAGAGAAAGAGAGAGAGAGAGAGAGAGAGAGAGAGCGAAAGTGTGTTTCTGGGATTGTTGGCTATTAATAGGAATTTAATAGTCTTTTGTTATTTGTTCGCCAATTTATACACATTGTAAGCCTATCTGTACACATTGTAAGCCTATCTGTACACATTGTAAGCCTATCTGTACACATTGTAAGCCTATCTGTACACATTGTAAGTTCAACTGTTATATATACAATTATACTTTATGCTTGCATATGATCACGAATAAATTAGTTTCAACCACTTCAAGTTCTAAACGTAAATCTACTTCCTATATACATGTATAGTGACTGTTTGATTAACTAATTTAATTCCTATTCCTATAATTCAAATAAATATATTTTTCCTTCGCAATCCAGTCAATATTTAAACATCAGTGTATTCTGCTTTCAGCAACATTATGAAAAGTAGTGATCATATCAAATTTTAGATAATTATAATAAATAGGCCTGACTAATTGCAGTGAAGGTTTGAGAAAGGCAACGTGAAACCTGATCACCTACTATATTATATCAAGTAAACTTCGTTAACTGGAAGTTTAGTAAGCGTCGTAAAGAAATAGCTTTTATGATGGCATCAAGTTATTGGCTCATTGACTGTTCTCTAAATTGTGAGTCTTCTTATGTAGACTGTGAGTAAAAATGACGCTTTTGGACCTGCACTTGGCAGGACATTGGAGAAGAGAGTAGACATCATTAGACCTACTGTACAATCTTAAAGTTATCTGCTGATAGTTTAATCATGCATGACCGGCAATGCTGTCTCAAATATGTGCAATAAACACTGCCAAAAGCTTATTTAAATTTCAGTTTTTAAGAGCTTAAATATATTGTTTAGAAATATTGTATGACTTCTAGGAGGATTGCTCGGTGAGTTTGAATTGTTAGCGCGGAGTCGACTTGGTGGGCAGGATAATAGGGCAATTGAGTGACAGAATGGAGCGTTAGAGTGTTAAGTGGCCGGTATTGTTGATAGAATAGATTCAATAGAACAGTTGAATGGCAAGCGTTGATAAAAGGAGGAAGACAGAAAAACAGAGAATCTCCGATTTATGTGGATATGGAGTTATTGTCCTGGTACTGAATGTTTGGTAGCATTTCAACGAAGTTAATATTTACTTTTAATATTAACTTATTATTAGAAGTTTTAAATCCTTATATATAATGTCTCACAAAGTTTAAGAATTGATTATTTTGTATAACATCTAAGGCTGTTGATGTAGATCTCATGTTGAAATTGGCAGGAATTGATTACGAAAATTTAGCTCTAAATGAATTTATATATTTTTAATACAGACTGTGTGCTCTATTTTCCCTCTAGTATCAGCTTCTAGCATCGGTTTAAATATTCGTTTTCTACTCTCTGTGATAATATAGTATGTGTACCAAACATGAATCCGGACTTTGAAGTATCCATAAAGTTGTCGAATATTTCGAATATTTGAATTTTTAGCGCAATAAATCCGCGGTAAAAAGTTTAGTAAGGTATTTGCATTTATTTTCACAGCACTATTTTACTGTCAGAGACGGTCCGGCGGGGATTCGAACCAGCGAATTGCTGCGTATCAGGTGATCATGTTGCAAAATCGGCCATAAGACAAGTAAAATCTAAAAATCTAATGTTAGCGTCAGTTTCCTCACTTATCAGAGACGGGTGAGCCCATAATTTGAACCCCGCACATACGATCTGTGGTCGAGTACCTTACCGACATCGTCATTGGCTCCAACCAGTGGCGATGTCGGTTACTGTGACTATCATTAGTTATGACAAAGTTTAACTTCTATCAGTCCATTTGTCTATAGCATTCCAGCTAAAAAAGATGAACGGAAGAAGAACTGAGAAATAGGTGAAGACAGGAATAACAGATCGTGTATGGTCGTACAAATGTATCACAACAGGACATCATTGTGCACGATTAGGTTAGAGTAATTGAGGCATAGAGTTCCGGAACTCCTCAACAACACGTCTTTAGTGTGGGCGCAAGGATGATGTTAGCAGAAGAGCTACTATCAGCTCCAGATACCATGTTCATAAATGATACTTGACAGGATAAATAATTATAACAAATATTTATACTATAGTTACATAAAGCAATCATCACTTTATCAATGTCGTCTGTTAGCAAAGGCTGTGGCGAAATAATCCGTATCGTAGTGTAGACATCATTATAACAATATCAGCAGTTAAATCATGTAAAAGTGTTAACTATATCCCAGTGTAGCAATGTATCATATATAGTGCAGAAACCGCTGCGGCATATGCAGCTTATTCAGCGTATTCAGCAATCGAAGCGATAATGAATGACACCTGAATAGATACTGTTTTATATAGTAACTGTCAAATTTCGTTCTAAAAGTACAAGACACAGTAACAGCACCACACAGCATTGGATCCTCCGCTTCAAATGCCCACATTCAATTAATACCTATTTCCAGAGCAGCATTCGGTAACAACAAATCCTTACGTTATTGCATTTCTAAATTTCTATTTCTAATTTCAAACATTTCTAATTCCAATTGCATTTCTAAGTGTTCATAATGCAATCCATGACAATCAACTCAGAATCAGATGTATTTCTGCACCTCATCTCGGCATAAAGACTCCTCTTCTTGTTCAACTTGTTTCTTTGGATATCGGATTTTTGGCGTGCGATAAAGCAGAGCATGTGACAGACAATCACGACCCATTGGCCCGGGTCTAATTCTATTTCCCGCACACAGTGTCGCATTCACTGGCCCGTCAAAGCGTTTTGTATCGACACTGAATGTAAATTGATTCTCCGGCACGCCTTTAACAACTCAACTGACCTCCACTATTGACAATACAGACACAACTTCAAGCGCACAAAGCCTCAAAATGTAACTATCCAAATGAACCGGCTGGTAGCAAGATTGCAAGATAATCAAGAAGACCAATGTTCGAATCAAAGCCGGACCGCCTGACATTATCTATTGTATTAAGGATTTCGATAATGGCCGTTAAATTTAACAATATTTTAGTGTTAATGATATTCTTTAGTATCCTTTAGTACCTTTTTTAGTATTCTTTAGTTTTCTTTTTTATTCTTTTGTTTATGATATTTTGACACTGGATTTGACAGCTTCATCTGCATTAGATCTGAATCCACACCGCTTTCGATAGTGGAGCTATCGGATAGGCCTATAAGAAAAGTGTGTGAGCGGCCAGAATTTCTGTCTTAATGAGCTTGGAGTAACTGAAACAGTATTGGGACTGAAAATCTAGACAATCAAAACTAACGATATGTAGATCAATATTCATTCACCATTTTTGAAACGACATATCGTAATTCATGCAAATAGAAATACAATTGTGAAATATAATAAAATCACAATTAAATTAAACTGTCGGAACGAGTTAAACATTGACCATACAAATTAATTGTTATAATAACTGCAAGGTATTTTTGGTCCTCAGTTGTCATTCTCATATCATCATCATCATCATCCTCCTCCCTTGAAGACAAGTTTAACCAGGGTCGGGATACGAATAGACTGTCTCAAGTCCTCTCTGTCCTACACCACACCACCAGCCAATCCCCTATTTAAGACTTTTCCATTAGTTTAAATTTTTGTAGCAATTTCTGGAGCCTAGGCGCTCACCAACCGAATGCCTTTTCTGACGCTGGTATGGATCTTAGTGCTTTAGTGGCCTTCTACGACACGTGCAGTCACCGGTTGGTCAATTCTTCAAACAACCCGGATACAACACGGGGAAAAGTTGTCATTCTCATTATCAAACGAAATTCAATTAGGTCCTACTTCTTATATTTTAAACCCCTGTATTTGTAGTGCCAATTGCGTGCCTGTGCAATAATTGCGAACAAATGTTCAGCACAATATTAGTAAAATAGTCATATGCTTTTGCAGTATTAGTTAAACCGCGGCTAAGTTAAAGAGAGTATGCTTTGAAGATTACTCTCTAGTTTCAATTTTCAGAAATTCAGGATCGTGTGAAGCGAAGTAAATTCCTTCATAGGCTCGTAAGATCTCTTCGTAAACTTTATAAAAAAAATTTGAAAGAAAGTTGAAGAAATTATAGTTAACTTTCAATAATGTATCATCTTTAGTGAATTTCAAAGCACCGTTCCATGTTCCATATTTCTCATGCGAAAATAATCTACACTGTTTGTTTTATCTTCTTGAAAGGGTTTGCAATGTAGTGAAAACGCCTATGCACAGGTTGCCCACCTTACAACAACGCCATAAAATATTGCCAATCCTCTGTTCAGTGTGTACTCAAGCATCGAAATAAAATTTATTCTTTGAATAAAATTTTATAGACTCAATTTCATTTAAATAAAATTTGCCTACTAGATATATCATATGCAATTTTGCTAGATACAATACAATGACGATTTAACGTCCGATTCCTAAATATAGGGGATAATGCCAAGGCTGGATCAACCTGCGGCCTTCTACTCTATATATCTCTCTTCAAGCATTCTGCATGTATAATCCTATATATATATATATATATATATATATATATATATATATATATATATATATATACAGTATATATACATGTATATATATATATATATATATATATATATATATATATATATATGATATATAATGTAAATAGTAATATATAATAATATAAAAAATAAATAATAGATAATAATATAAATGATAAATCTATCAAAATATCTCGAAAATGGATAAAATCTTGAAAATAAGTAAAGTGCAGTCGGTACTCGGTATATTGCACCTACATACTATACAGCAGTCTAAGATATAACCTTAATCAAACCATGATATATCGTAGATCCACAAAGTGGATAAATTAGATTTGCATGTATAATACATGTAGTTGGTTAAAGTAATTTATCGCAGAGTTAAGCAAGCATCACCGTGTGAGAAGCATTGAAATTCTGAGATTTCACATCGCGCTGTTGAACACGTAGTCATTGTTAAAGCAGGAAAATTAGCAAACACTTCAGCAATAAAGCAATTCTGCGATGAATAATTGTCTACCGGTTAAAGAGTATAGTAAATTACGCAAATAATCTCCTCTAAACATAGATGTCTTTCGAATAAATATGATAAACCCAAAATTAAAATAAAAGTATATGATCTTTCCATCAGTAATTAAATAGAACCGAAATGTCTATCACTTACAAATCAACCATGATAGCTTATTGCATAAAATATATACACATATACACTTCCGTGTTGAGAAACACAGTCTAGGTAAGCCTGCCTAATCGTTACTGTTACTAGCTAATTGAAAGAGAACATGACTTAAATAAGTTCAAAGGCAAGTATAAGTTCAAAGGCAAGTATACGTGAGACAGGAGCTATGAATTAAGAATGATGAATTAAGAATTATGAAGAATTACGAGACAAGAAGCATAGAATTTGTAGGTAGAAATAACAACCTACGACTGCGACCAGAGGTCCATAAGTTGCGAAAATCAGATTTGACATTATACATGTAAGTAAATATAATAATACCGACTCTTTGCACTACGGAATTTATGTTCTTCGACACATTTAATTCACTAACACATTGAATTCATAAATGGAGAATGTATTACATGTTTGGTAGTTCTAAAACATCATGTGGTTCTAAGCCACTTTCTCGCTTCAAAAAGCGCCATGCTTTCATAATTTCATAATTAGAAAACATTGTTGCTGCATCAAAAAGTGAGGAAAATCTGATTATATTTTAAATGTCTCTATGTTAATAACTAGGGAAAAACATTTATAGTTACATTCTAATGAACTTTTCCAGTAGCATATGCGAAATAAGCAAAAGGGGAAAGGTGTCTTGCTTATAGAAATGTTCAGATAAATGTATTACTTTCAGTGCTACAAACTATAATTCTTAAGAAATAACTACTACTAAGTAAGTAACATAGCAGTAACATAACAGTAGCTCATTGGAACCCTTTCTTGATAAAAGTTATTCGAAAACCTTATTGCAAAATTTGATTAATAAGATAAAAGTGATCAGTTATAATGTCACATGTTTACATCGATATGCTGATTGGCTTATTATTCTTCTACCGGTCTTACATCCAGCATTACACGGGACAATTCAAAAATTCAAATTCTCAATTATAGTACTCTACAATCCTACTCTATTATCAGCAAAAATCGTAATACCAAATATAAACTACACTCTCAATGAACGCACACGGGGTCATACTCGATAGCTGACCAGGTGACACTATGATCACGTGTCGACAATACGTCGCAGAATTCTTCATAATCACGCAAAGGTCTAACTGAATTGAGTCGCCTCTAATAGAATTGAGAGATCTCTAATAAGTCTGAATATTAACAGTGCGCGCTACTCGTATCCATTACAGACATCATTACATATCTTCTTGTGCGAGTAAATACCCTTCACATACACGTCACTACAGGCTTCTAGAGTGTCTTCAGTAATCAAGTAGCTCTCATTTCTAATGCAAATAATTAATGATAAATTACTGAGTTGTCGACGGAAGAGCCAGTCTAGCGAAGACGGGCTTGTTGAAGAAGCTTAGAGCATGACATATGAGAGAAAATTGAAAGTAGGGTTACACTTTCAGAAGATGAGGTTGACTGGGATATTCTGAAGATAACTGCTTCTATGCAGACTGGAATATTAGAGAGCTCTTTGAATTTACCTTCTGTTCTCTTTATCCCCCTCTCCTTCTATCTCATTTTTTTCCCTTTCTCTTTTTAATTCTCTTGCATTCTCTCTCGCTCGGCACTCTCTCACACAGGTATCGAGCCCAAATGATAGGTCCAAAATTCATATCCACAATCTGCTGTGAAGCTCGGTTATGCACACTGCAAGGGCTAACAAATTGATAAAACATATTTAAAATAAAACAAACTTCGAATTAATTTAGATAAATATGGCTTACAATGGCGAATTATGCTTTTAGCTTGCGAAAACCTGGCTTGTGTTGAAATTCTTATTAACTTAACGTGCATTAAATAGTAGGTTAATAGTAAGGCTGTGGAATTGAATGAGAAAAGGGGAGAGAATCGAAAGATATAGACAATACTTCAGAATTTTAGGACCCACATCCACTTACTTTCGTTATACGCTGTTCTGTAACTACTATCCTATCCACTCTCAATGCAAGTCTCTTAAATAAATTTTTATTCATAGCGTGACCAGGTTAAATTGTCTTTAACCCATTCCTCGCTGAACTCCGGGAGCGTAAGCTGTCTCCATTTGTGGCCCAGCAGGAGCTCCTTGATTCATCATCTCATATAACATTTTACAGTTCAGCCAATTAAGTCAGTATCTCCAAATCCTTGCAGCTTGACAGTGGAATGAATATATTCTATAGTAAATTGAATGGAATTATTATAGAAACTGGGCTTCTGATTTATTTCTTGTCACTAGATCACCCCGTTTGGTTGATATGATGCTCATTCACGATCGAAATAAGAAATATTATTTAAGATTTTGTGCCATAGACCTGTCATACGAGTGATTACATTTTTGCTAGATCTTAAAAGTAATAATAAATTCGATTTAGATGAGCCATTCGCCAAAAATGACCGATGAAGTCTAAGAGGTTCCAGGAGTTTCATTAATATAAGAGTGCTCTCACAAAAGGTAGAGCTAAGTCATAAACTATCATAGGCACTAAACATCAATAAAATTTTTATACTGTAAAAGGTTCGTTTAAAAGCCGTGGTGCTATGATTCTGTAGGTTCCGTATCCCATATGGATTTGGTTCCGTATCCCACATGGATTTGGTTCCGTATCCCACATGGATTTCATCAGATGTCGCAGCGGATAACAGCGCCTCCGGGTTTTCATTTATCGACAGAGAATGCTCGCCGATAACATTGTTGAAGATAAAAGCGTTCCTTACACAGATGACCAATATCAGCCAATTGTCATCCGCAAGCTTTTTCATTTCCTATCAACAAACTACCCTCTCTAAACAACGTCCCGCCTCTCTCTCTCTCTCTCTATCTCTCGTGTGGGTTTCCCTCGTTTATATTGCAAAAATAAAGGCAACATTATTTAGAAAACGTTCAAAAAAGTAGGAAAACAAGCAAACCAGCTACTGCATTTTGATTATATATTTCACGAAATGATTAATAAGTATATTTTCCCATTCGTGACTGTTTACCATTCGGTAAAAGAAGTCCAGTAGCCTATTATTGCACTTATGATAATCTTTCGAAGCTTGCCAAACGACGTAAAGAGACAAAACTTATTTATTACTTAAATGGGCATTATTATATTATGAACAGTACATGAATGACAGTTTTGGCACAGGTTAGAGCCATAGTCTTCCAGGGGCACTGGGCTTAATTTTTGCTTTACACTAATTTACTTTAATTCAATAGCAAATTAATTCCTCCAGAGCAATTTACTGCATAGGATTTGAAATAACGGTACAAATTTCTTTCGTATTCTAAAGCTTCAAAAAATTATCTGTCAGTATGCATGCATGAGCTACTTTTCTTTTCAATCTACAGGTTACTATTTTAGTCTGACCTAACAAGTTTGTTTAGCGATTATGAAACGAGACTTTCATTATTATGAAAGTCTCGTTTCATCTTACAGAAGTTCAGCTCTGTGCTTATATTTAAACTCAGTCAGTTTAATCGGATTGCTCTGTAATAGTGGCGGTAGGTACATACATGTATATGAACACCTTAGAGGTGTCTTAAAATTGGTCTTCTGGCACTATACGATTAACAGACTGTACCTATTAAATAATAATTCTGAATCTGTTACACATTTTAAGCTTTTCTAGCGGAACCAACATCTAAATTTATTTCCTAAGCTACAATCTTCACTGATGATAGAAACGAATGGAGAAATGTTGCCGCCCTATGTTCTGTACAGAACTCTAGGAACTGATGATGACAATCTTCACAGAGATTTTACAAAAGGCATAACCTTCACGTTGAAATCAAAATAATTGCATCGGTGACGCGCGGGAGTACGTGAAAGCAACGTTAAAGTAAGAATATTTACATTGCATTTTTCATTTGATAGACCATTAGAGAGATAAAATAAACAAGAGCGTAACTCAAAAGTGCAGAGAATTGTAATTTACCTCTTGATCGTAGAACTACTGAATCCTAAACAGAAATGAGAAAGCGATAGCAACTGCAAACTTATCTACAAATTGGTCATATATTTAACAACACAGCCAGCAATACCAAAGAACACTAGTACAAACTTTCGTAACTACTGTATCAGTATATATGTATATATATATATATATATATATATATATATATATATATATATATATATATATATATATATATATTATAAATAGCTTCATAATATATTCGAAATACCATAAACAGTGTTTTACTACTACATCCATATAGGCTAGGTCTATCAAAGTGATAAGTTAAACAGATCTGTGTGTATTAGTCTGTGCGTGTAGGCCTACCTTATTCATATAATTCTTTAGTTATTTAGAACTATAATTTAGGCAACATATAGCAAGGTTATACTCCACAACCTGGGATAACAATCAATCAATAGCTCAAAAGAAAACTACTCCTATCATAATCTTAATTAATTTCCAGGAGCGCTCTACTGCTAATGAAACAACCGATGAGTTAAGATCAATGCAATGCAAAAAATTGATCTACATGTATTGCATAGAAGTCATAACGTTAACATCAAATATACGCTTAGCTATCTAACAGAGGCTTTATAACCAGTAGTACTATTGTGAAGAAGTAGTAATTAGTAACTTCACAAAGATTTAATATCTCGAGTATGATCTTAAGTTTACTGCAAATAAACATAATCAGAAGCAATCATCAAGGGAGATGGATGCTAAATGTAGAAAATCACATGAAATGCAACATCTTCATAAAATCACTGTGTGTTACGACAGTATAAGTTGCATGTAAACAAGCATAAGCATCATACGTAAGGCCTTGAAAGCAACAGTGTCATCTCTGTGATATATGTTCAAAAATACAGAAAATAGACAACTCATAAATAGTAAAGAAAATAGCAAATTAATATAAGTGCCAAAAATTAAAAACTATAACATAGGTCAAGAGGAATAGGCCTGAGAGTACACTGCATACTCATATTCTAATTCACAGCAATATTCTAATGAATATTGACTTTTAAATCTTTACTTTTCAAGTGCCACACTACGAAGCAATCACGAATAGTCAGAAAAACTAATATTGAGACTATTTCATCATCATCATCATCATTATCATCATCATCTTCCCTTAAATCCCAGTTTAACCAGGGTCGGGATACGAATAGACTATTATACGAATAGACTGAGAGTATTTCATAAAATATAAAAATTACTAGAAAAGCATAATACAACGACACTTGCCGTAAATTGCTACTACAATTTTTATCATAAATATTTACTAACTTACTCGCTTATGAGTAGGGCATAAAGGTACACCTAGTATCAACTCATAATAAATATTTTAATAATCAATGTGGTCATAGAAGCCAACATAAAGTACAGAAACAATCGTATTTGTCAAATAAGCTACTAGCCTGTAATTGCAATTACCACAGTAATACAAGCAAACATCAACAGTCTCTATATTGATGCAGGCGGCCATATTGAACTGCAAAATGTAGGCTACTTGTTGAGTATTTTCAAGGAAAATTTTGTAATGACAAATGTTTAGAAAACGTTACGTAGTATTGAATAACAGCACGTGCTAGTTTCAGGCAAAGAACCCTAAGAAATTCAATAAAGCTTTCAGTCCTGCAAGAAAGCAGAGTGCAAATAATAGCTTATTAGTTAATTCTTATTAGTTAATTCTTATTAGTTAATTCTTATTAGTTAATTCTTATTAGTTAGTTCTTATTAGTTAATTCTTATTAGTTAATTCTTATTAGTTAATTCTTATTAGTTAATTCTTATTAGTTAATTCTTAATAGTTAATTCTTATTAGTTAATTCTTATTAGTTAATTCTTATTAGTTAATTCTTATTAGTTAATTCTTATTAGTTAATTCTCACATAAATCCAACATTCAGTATACAATATACACGTATAAGCTAACAAAATAACTTATGCGGGATCGAAATTTACAATATAAGGAAAGAGGCAGCTCTGGGCAATGAAAAGAACTCTAAACACTCGGTTAATCTAATGCAATGCTGGTTGAGTAGCACAGACTACTGTAAAACATTTGTAAAATACAGCCATTATTCCAATTTTATTGTGAAGACAAACAATTGGAAAAACTCATAAAGTTCATACTCTCAATCTGACTAAATGAAACAAAAAGAGCGGTAGAGCTATAAACAATAAAAACAAAGAGCAGAAATACAGAACTAGACCTACAAAGAATACTATTGATTTAACTAGATATTTACACGTTAGGACAATCAATATAAGTAATCTATTTAAGTCTTACTTATCGAGCATTTTTTAGCTTTCCACGGCCGTTTGTTAAATGTACAGTTAGACCTCGATGAGTGCCATATGAAAAATATTCAGAATTGCTTATAAACGTAAATGACAATGTTAATTAATGCAGCTTATTAACAAAATAATATGAATGTTACATTCTCAAGACTATCTCAGGCGTGACAGCAGTCTCTGAGTATGAATATGTGCCTAGGAGTTACCACTTTACTGAACATTACAGTGAGTTGATAAAGGATTTCTTTAACTGTTCTTAATTTAGTCTCTAGTTGAAAGTGACTATCAGTGTCTTCTGTGGGCGATAACTAGGAGCCAACAAATTCTAGTTATAGTATTGGTATTATAGCAAGTATACGTTTTGTCCATTACTTAGAGTCTAAAACTTAACACAAACAATGCTAAATATATATAGATATATACAATATTTCATTGCTTATTATTTCTTAATCAAAAAATTCAAACGTAAATAATATAACAACAAATGCGATTAGAATTATTCCAAAATCATTTTTCTATCACATCCTTCTTTACAAATTTACAGACAAGCACTAATGAACCTAAAATCACACAACATCGCCTTAAAATATAGACAAGAAATATCAAAAGAGAGAGAGAGAGAGAGAGAGAGAGAGAGAGAGAGAGGAGACAGAGAAAGTAATCAATTACAAATATTCTAATGTATATTGAAAACAACCTAACCAGTAAGTTATCAATACTTTCATATAACAAAACCACGAAATCTCGGCGCTTAATTAGACAAGCACAAAACCGAATTAAATATTTATGTACACATAACCTTCAGCCGACTATTCTAACAAAATTTCAAATACAAATCAGAATTCAAGTATTTGAATAGTAAAACATATACAACAAAATGTAGAAGAATATTTGAAGAAATTTTGCTATCTAGTAAAATAAACAATATCTGTATGACAGATAGCCAGCTTACGTAGAAACATCTTACAAGAAATTTAATTACACACCTGAACAAATAAGAGGAAAGCGAAACGCAAAACCTAATTCTTTCACCTACAGATTCTGAGAAGTAGAAAACTTTAAAAATAAATTTCAGAGCAAAGAATTTGCTAAAAACTAAACAAATGACGATTTCTAGAAAATTATTCCACATGAATCTCAAGTGTATTTTTATTAAAAGTGTGACCCGGAAGGAAAGAATGGCTTAGCGTTGGGGGACAGACCATTAAACGAGCCCGGGGCTCCGCCCCCGCCACGAATACTCGGGTGCTGGGAGGCGGGGCCCGCCTTGATGGGCTTTACTATTTGAGCAACGTGACCTTTACGCATCAGATTCTTCTGCCGAACAGCCTCTCTAATGCGATCAACCTCCTGCTGATACCTACAATACAATACAGTATAATACAATACTATACAATACGATCACCTTCCCGCTGATATCTACAATACAATAGAATACGATCAACTTCCAGCTGATATCTACAATACAATAGAATACGATCAACCTCCTGCTGATATCTACAATACAATAGAATACGATCAACTTCCAGCTGATATCTACAATACAATAGAATACGATCAACCTCCTGCTGATATCTACAATACAATAGAATACGATCAACCTCCTGCTAATACCTACAATACAATATAATCAACTTCCTGCATGAGCCTACAATACAATACAATCAACTTCCTGCATGCGCCTACAATACAATACAAAGAAGATTTAACGTTTTGAGCTCATCCACACGTAATACTCTGGACGAGTGGGATACAGACCTACAAGCTGTTCTCCACTACTATCATGTTATAGTAAAGGATAGACCGAAGAGAATGCGAGATTCGTAATAGTCATAAGCGTAAACAGTGCACGAAGTGAACAACATACTAAAATAGAAGCATTATAAAATTACAGCCAATTATTAATTTAATATTTAATTATCAGAAAATAACGTACATTACGTATAAACACAAATTTTAAGTTTTATACATATTTAAATATTCTTCAATTTTAGACACTAAATATTACATGGTTATAAAATGATTACATTTAATAAGATAAGAATTTTAAATTTATAACTATTAGTTGATCACAAAATCTTCAAAATTAATGAGAAGAACAGTGAAGGATTCGTTCACCATAAATAAATGGGTCAATCTGAATTGAGTTACAAAACCTAGCTGAGTCCTACACGAAAACTCTGAGCGACGTGGACATCAATACCGTCTCCTCGTATATTATATAAATGCAATAGCCGCTTCGGAATATTCAACACAAACCGCTACCTAATAAAAATGCAGCTATGACTTAATAAATATTTGACTCTTTCAATGAGTCACATAATTTCAGGATTCTTGCTCAAAATCCTCCAGTTAATCTCTAGAATACCTGGCATTCATATCACCATTTGTATGTGTACTAGTAACTCATACGCTATTAGAATTAAAGTAAGGAAGATTAATCAGGCAATAAATCTTACAATTTTAAACTCTTAACTCTAGGCCTAGGTACAAGTATATTGGACATGCAGTATTCAACCTCTTCCTGTCTCTCATGGCGCCCTCTTTGGCTTCTTTCAGCGCTGTCTCGAGACTCTTCACTCGATCATTCGTCGCCCTAAGCCTCTTCTCAAGCTTCGGCAGCTCACAGCGCAAGTCTGAATTGTCTCGCACCAACTGCACACAAGTATAGGTAATACAAGAAACAGTTCAGTACCTACCAGCATTTAAATAATTGTATGTCACGGGTTTCATGTTATTAGTTATTGGTTAATGGTTCAGAAATCCGTGTATTGGCTGTTAAGACCTTCAAAAAGCCGTTCTAAAGCGATAAAACGACCGCAAGTTAACAGTCTCAGTATTTCATTACTTCATAAAATAGTTACGAACAAGCTGTTCAGCATGAAAGGAGGGTTTCACTGCAGCTAAAAATTTAATAATGAAATGCTTGTAGTATATATATTACGTCGTTGTTATGGGTTATTCTCGCAAAATAACAGTTTTTTTCAAAATTGCTGATATACCGTAGACTCTACAACATATAGTCTATGAATGTAAAGCACAGACCTGTTTGTGAACGTTGGTCAGCTGATCAAGATTGTTTTGTAGGAATGCAATGGTTTGTTTCTGCGCCTGAAAACTTATGTTCTCGTCATCGTCATGAATTTTCATCTGAGACTATATCAATTAATCAATCACATAGCCAATCAGACAATTCAATCAATCCAACATCATTCGATCAGTATCAATCAATCAATGTGTGACTGATTACGTGAAGTTTATTATTCTAAGTAAATGCCGCAGTAAAAGGCTGCCTAGCTTTTCATTATAACTAGTAAATCTTAAATAGCCTGCATGCCATAGAACTCTTAGCGGAAGCATGTCACAGTCATTTATGATTAAACGACTATGAGTATTAACAAAGCGACACTATCCACTCCAGTGAAACATGAAGATGTGACTGGGTGAAGATGTGACATGTAATAAATGGCGACAGGTAGCAAGATTTTGTTTGCAATTAAAGTCGTATTTGTTCATTGTTTTAATGACACTGTAAATTTTTAATTTGACTTTCAGAACGACTCTGTCAATACAAAGTATTAATTGAAATACAAGTACTAACTGAAATACAAGTACCAGCACTGGCTGGAACCAGTGGCGAAGTCGGTAAGACACTCGACCGCGGATCAGTATGTGCGGGTTCAAATCCTGGGCTCGCCCGTCACTGACATCGCTTTCGAGTGAGGAAACTGACGTTAACCTTAGCTTTAGCTTAGCTTTTTATAAACTGATTTATTTCAACAAAGTCAGACACGTAATCGATGGATCCAGAACGAGACCTGTTTAACTCTGGAATGAAGATCCTGCACGAAAAGTTTCCTCAGGTTGTGGAGTGTCTGGAGCTCACGAGCCACAGTGTCCTCTAGACCGCTCAGATCTTGTCTCGCCTGCTCCTGTCGCTCCATCTGTTGACTCAGCTCCGTCAGTCTACTCGATCTTTCCACCTCCTCCTCCCGCAGCCTCTCGTAGTCCGCTCTCAGTCGCTCCTGACTTAGAGTCAGCTTCTGCTCCGACCTGCGAATGTACAGAACAAATATGCGTTTATTAACGATTGTAATCTTTTTTACCAGACACCACTTTTCTGGACCATGAATAGTAAGAACATTGTGGTGCTATAGAGATTGCCTGAATATTGCGGTTTAATGCTACAAAATGGGCAAAAAAGTCAAGAAAAAGAAAATTTCCTATTTCTGTGTTTCAGCTTAACAAATATTAAAAAACTATGATCATTGTTTGGCAAAATTTTGAAAATTGGGTCCAAAAGGAAGTTACATTGTCTATTTATCTATTTGTAGAACAAATTGGTAAAATATCTGTGATGTTTTCACAGTTTGCTACTTGAGAAACATTCAGCCGAATATGATTTAAATTTTAATATAGTTTCATGAACCAGCACATTCGTCCATAGAAGTTTTAATTCAGCCTATTATTGTCAATCCAGGATAAACAAAATGAGCGATTTGACTCAGACTGATAGTACAGAGCTAAGCTCAATGAGTTGAAATAGTTCAGAAACATAAACATACCACTAACATTAAAGTAATAATAATACTTACTCAGAGAGTTGTCAATCCACTCATACTACTCATATATATCTATATTCCATTAATAGCTAGTTGTTGGAATGAGCTGCTTTAATTAGGATATATGACCAATAATTAAGAAAGTGCTCATAGATACGCTAGCTCCGTGAGATATGCAATAAAAGACAGAGCATAGATATACTGACTCATTGAGATGAATAATAACAGACTGAGCATAGATACACTGATTCAATGAGATGAATAATAACAGACTGAGCATAGATATACTGACTCATTGAGATGAATAATAACAGACTGAGCATAGATATACTGATTCAATGAGATGAATAATAACAGACTGAGCATAGATATACTGATTCAATGAGATGAATAATAACAGACTGAGCATAGATAACACTGATGAATAGAGATGATTAATAACAGATGAGCATAGATATACTGAATAGATGAATAATAACAGACTGAGCATAGATATACTGATTCAATGAGATGAATAATAACAGACTGAGCATAGATATACTGATTCAATGAGATGAATAATAACAGACTGAGCATAGATATACTGATTCAATGAGATGAATAATAACAGACTGAGCATAGATATACTGATTCAATGAGATGAATAATAACAGACTGAGCATAGATATACTGATTCAATGAGATGAATAATAACAGACTGAGCATAGATATACTGATTCAATGAGATGAATAATAACAGACTGAGCATAGATATACTGATTCAATGAGATGAATAATAACAGACTGAGCATAGATATACTGATTCAATGAGATGAATAATAACAGACTGAGCATAGATATACTGATTCAATGAGATGAATAATAACAGACTGAGCATAGATATACTGATTCAATGAGATGAATAATAACAGACTGAGCATAGATATACTGATTCAATGAGATGAATAATAACAGACTGAGCATAGATATACTGATTCAATGAGATGAATAATAACAGACTGAGCATAGATATACTGATTCAATGAGATGAATAATAACAGACTGAGCATAGATATACTGATTCAATGAGATGAACAATAACAGACAGATCATAGATATACAGACTCGGTGAGTTGATCAATGCGCTGTTGCTTGGTAGAGATCTCCTGCCTCAGCTCGTTCAGCTGCCTCTGATGCTGCTCTCGGTGATGCTCCATCTGCTTCTCCAGAGTCTCCTTCATCAGAGCAGAGGCCGCTATCGAGTCCTTCTCTCTCTCCTTCTCCGCAAGCTGACCCATGTACAGCTGCTCTGTAATAGCCCAAGCAAATAACATATATTTACAGTAATATATATTTCTGCAATTTGTCTTCATTTACTCTTTATTGTATCCGTAGACTTGTTCTACAAAGACATCAATACATGTATACACATGTATAAACTATAAGTACAGGTTTAAGGCTAAGATTAACGCCTCCTTCTATATAATAATGGATACTGTCAGAAACAGGAGGCTGGATTTTAAATCGAAGGTTCCCTATAAAAAAAGAAGATAAATGTAAACTTTTGATCTGCAAAATCTCACTAAACTATCAGATATGCAGATACAAAACACTTATCCCTCTATTGTTCAGAAAACATAGCCAGATCCAAAAAAATATTCCTACTCAAAGTCAGCAATCACTTTCCCTACTCACGCATACTCCACCTACCAGCTAATTGATTCCGTCACAAAAGACTCTAACATAATCTTAACAAAGTCTATAGACGGGCACAGCATACTGTATATATACTTATTACAAAATACAAAACTAATACTCTATTTTGGACATGATGCGATATTTCCTGTATCATTTAAAATAATGTATTTGCATATAGTAAATTACATATCAGTGTTAAGCCTATATGCTAGTGAATTAAATACAAATAATAATAAACCGAGCCCTAAAAAGATTGACTCGTTTCCTTATAGTGAATTACACTGTCTATGTCAAATAAATCATCATCATCATCATCATCATCATCAACATCTTCCCTGAATCAAAAAATAATAGTAAATAATGCAATGCAATCATAACTAGACCCTATCATAACTAGACCCTACTATGATATACATAGTTACACATCACTTGGTCACGAACACTATATACTGACCACCGAACACTGACCATGAATCATTCTTCCTCAACATGTCCACCTATTCTACCAACGCTCATTATATTTTCTTTAAACGCAACAATCGTCACTAAGCCCCTATTCACAACACATCGCACTAAGAACACGTTACCCTGAGCGTTGAGCCTGGCACAGTCTTCCTCTAACTTGTCCACCTGTTCCTCCAGAGCCCTGCGCTTACTCTCTCCCTCCTTCAGAGACTCCGCCACGGTCCTCAGCTTGGCCTCCTGCTGCTCCACCACCAGTCTGCTCTCAGACAGCTCCCGCTCGCTCTGCTCCAGGCGCCTGCTCGCCTCGCTCAGCGAGCTCTCCAGGGAGCCGCTCTTCTGCAGCATACTCTTCACCTCGCTCTTCATCTTGCTCACGTACAGGCGCGCCATCGTGAAGTCCTCGTCGAGCTTGTCCACCGCTGTGCTACCCGTGCCGCCACTCGCTGTTCTCTGCAGGTCAATCTAACGACAAATAGAAAGAACTATTGATCAGTGATTATAACTATCAGGAATAATGCAGAATATTCTAGATATAACGAGAAACGACGAGAATGTCGAACCTAGAATATATTCAAAAGACCGTTTCTTATCATTTTCTGTGAAGCTAAATTATACCGAGAGAATTTTGTAAATCTGTTCCAATATATTTAAAAAGTGTGTAAACCGCAACACTTCATACAATAAGTGCAATAAAATTAATACGTAACAAGAATTATCCCTGACAATACTAATAATATGATCAGTGCATCTGTTTGGAGATATCGACAAGTACACTGAGAGACTGAAGTATCTGCTCATGAGCATATGAGACTTAGCTAAACAAAGTTATCTACATGACCTCAATTGACTAACTAATTCATGTTCATAGTAGACCATTTGAACAAGCCACGGAGAGGAGTCTAGACTAACCTTGAACTCAGAGCCGACCGCTGTGCTCATCTCACCGAGCTCTTTAAGAAGATTGAGCAACATCTCCATGCTCCTCTTCCTCTGCTGAGCAGCACTCTCACGCAGCTGAGCCAAATCTGACTCTAACGCGCTCAGTGATTTCTGTTAACAAAACCACAAGATCTGATATATTAAGAGTTGTCTGTATAATGTTAGCTTCAATATTATGATGATAGGTGCAATGATCTAGCAATCCCTACATGACATACGTGTTTAAACACTTAAATATCTTTTAGTAATTTCGCTCATTACCCACACACCGTTCAGCAGTTATCCATGATATGATATCAGGCAACATAAAACTAAATGTATATAACACAAGCTGCAATAAAATTTAAAATATATCTAAATATCCAGATTACACGTCCTGTATATGTCCGAGTTTTACTCAGCTAGTCTGGGCTATAATCAACAGTGATTCAATGCACCAAAGGATCAGCAGCTTAACGTCACATGATGTCATCATGTGTATTTACCGACTGAGCCACCAAGAATCAAAGAAAGTCCCATACAACACAACTCGAATACACTTTACGGCTCTCATGATGTGCACTGTATTAGCGAAAATATATGTATTTCATTAAAATAAGAGATCCATATGGTACTACATAAACTATATTTTAATGAAAGACTTACATGACTGACAAGATCAGCATTCAAAATAATTCTATGAGATTTCACATTGAAACATACGAATGCCAGCCGAAAATAGTAATGCCTACTAATAAAATAAAATAGTTAAGTAATGGTTTATCATGGCATCCATCATGCGAACAAATTAAAAAGAAGAGAATATAACAAGATAAGCATGTATGAACTTTTTTTTGCTGAAGTTCAACAGAGAGGGCAGCATTCTCCTGCTCCTTGCGCTCAATGTTGCTCACAGCCTGCTCATACTTCTCTCCAAGCTCCTCCAGAGCGCTCAGCAGCTCCCTCGACTCTTGTGTGGACGACTCCTTAGACGTCTGCAGCTGCAGAATCTCCTGCAGTCACAATCAAGTTTATCTCATTGATCGATGATGTGCTCTACAATGAAATAAAGTACTGAAAAACGACATATCCCTGACATATCTAAACAACATATCTTTTATTATAAGTATTTATTCATTTTAAGAAAAGATGAAAAGACAATATAAGAATAATATCTATATTATAAAGATGTTAACGTTGATAAAATATATCAAGTCAAATTGTACACAACAAATTATTATGGAGTGAAGGTACAAACAGCAGAGAAATTAATACAACAGTTAATTACTGAAATGACAGCTTCTTAATTAACCAACAGTTGATAATATAGATTATAATTTGACAAAATGATCTTATCGGCAGTGACTCGAGACATGTACAGAGCCGTCAACCTGCGCCGCGTTATCTCTCTCTCTAATGAAGGCGGAGATCTGCTCCTCCATCTCTAGGAGCTGCTCCTGTAGCTTAGCGCTCATCTGACACTGTTTGTCTATCTCGTCATCCTAACAACAGATCATTACACGCATACAGAAATACATGCAGAAGCATACACCTCAAAAGCCATACTTTTTCCTAAGCTATAGGCTACATAGGCTATGGATAAGGCATAGACTCTGTGAAGGGATTAAATTATTGATCTATGGAGTGCTCTAATAAAGCGAGAAAGCCGACTTAGAATATGTATCTTGAACCTGCCACTTGGACGTGCACTGAAGAGAGAGAGAGACAGAAATACACACACACACACACAGAGTTTAGTCTTAGACAAGCTTCTACACAAGCACAATGTATAGTATGTGATTAGAACCAGTGTTGCCTCATGGAAACTGTAAAACACTCCAAATGCAAACAGCAAGTGTCGTTTGAAAGAACTGAGGACAATGGAAAGCCACCTCATAAGCCACTTACCAACGACATGGTATATTCTAACTAGTAATTGTTCAGCAGTTGTGAGATCAACTGCTGGTCGATAGTGAGTTCTTTAAAATAGTAAACATGAAAGATGACTAAGCTGTGTATATAGGAGCACTTTCCGTAAAAGTTTCAATAAGCCCCCATTTCAATAAAATCCAGCTGATCAAACAGCATGTTTAATGATATTACACCTTAATAAAATTAACGTTTAATATTATCCACTAAGCAAATCTAGAAAGAGGCGCTGGCGGTCAAGTTTAGCAATAAGTTAATTTCATGTTTAAGATGTATATCAACTCATCTTATCTCTCAGAAATACATATTAATTATTTTAAATCAATTTTAAATGAAGCACATTTCAGTTTGGGAAAAAGATTAGACAACCCTTTTATTTCAAATTATTATACATAAATGTTTAAGTTATACTATTTATTACATAAAACTATTCAATAATTATACAAATTCAATACTAATAGGTAAAAGATTAAAAATTTAAAAAATGTCAGCAGTGCATAATTTCAATGGTGCAGGCTCTCCCATATTTATAAATAGTTAAGATTGCAGACAAGGTTATTCAGTAGACTATAATTAATTTGCATGCAAAACGAAAATGCTGATAACTAAAAAAAATACTAATCAATGAACAAACAACACACAAACATCATCATCATCATCATCATCATCATCCTCCCTTGAATCCCAGTTTAACTAGGGTCGGGATACGAATAGACTGCCTCAAATCCTCTCTGTCCTACACCACACCACCAGCCAATCCTCCATTTGAGACCTTTCCATTCGTTTAAATTTTTGTAGCAATCTCTGGAGCCTAGGCGCTCACCAACCACAAACAACATACAAACACAAGCAATTAATCCACAATGCAAAATACTAAACCTTATCATCGAGCTGCTGATATAGATTCTGCTTCTCTAGCTCCCACCTCTCTTTATCAGCATCACTCGCTCCACTAGGGGCTGTAGCGGCAGTAGCTGGTGTAGGGGTAGGACCAGCACTCCCCTCTCCCCCCAGTGCTGGCTCCCCCATAGTGTCCCTCACCATCAGTCGCTCCTCCTCCGGCACTGACTCTCCTATAAGTCACATCAGCAATCTTCTCAACACTCAGAAGCTCATAATGAAATCAGTGGCGTAGCCAGGATTTAGTCTTGGGGAGGCACTTTAATCTTGGGGGAGGCACTTTGGTGTGGTACACACTTTATACAATGTTTGCACTTATATTTTGGCCTTAATAAAACTTTTACATGAAATCTTGGAGGGGGCACACGCCCCTCCCTGCCTCCCCTTCGGTACGCCACTGCATGAAATTACCTCAGCAACTTTGAGAAGACCAAGAGCGTCACAGTACATCGACATCAACTTTAGATTAACCTAGAATTGATAGGTAACACAACTAGGCATTAACCTATAGTTGTTAGGTTGCACAACTATACATTAACCTATATTTGATAGGTAGCACAACTTTAGATTAACCTGTATTTAATAGGTAACATAAGTATACATTAACCTATATTTGATAGGTAACACAAGTTTATAATAACTTAGAGTTGATAGGTAACACAACTTTAGATTAACCTGTATTTAATAGGTAACATAAGTATACATTAACCTATAGTTGCTAGGTAACACAACTTTATATTAACCTATAGTTGATAGGTAACACAACTTTAGATTAACCTATAGTTGCTAGGTAACACAACCATACATTAACCTATAGTTGCTAGGTAACACAACTTTAGATTAACCTATAGTTGCTAGGTAACACAACTTTATATTAACCTATAGTTGCTAGGTAACACAACTTTATATTAACCTAGATTTGATAGGTAACACAACTTTAGATTAACCTATAATTGACAGGTAACACAACCATACATTTACCTACAGTTGCTAGGTAACACAACTTCAGATTAACCTATAGTTGCTAGGTAACACAACCATACATTAACCTATAGTTGCTAGGTAACACAACCATACATTAACCTATAGATGCTAGGTAACACAGCTTTAGATTAACCTATAGTTGCTAGGTAACACAACCATACATTAACCTATAGTTGCTAGGTAACACAACCATACATTAACCTATAGTTGCTAGGTAACACAACTTTATATTAACCTATAGTTGCTAGGTAACACAACTTTATATTAACCTAGATTTGATAGGTAATACAACTTTAGATTAACCTATAATTGACAGGTAACACAACCATACATTAACCTATAGTTGCTAGGTTACATTTAGCTGTAGTTGCTAAGTAGCACTCCCGTACCACGATTGCAAGTGTTGCTTGCACACATCGGTGCACAGAAGTGCATACTACTACTACTACATCATCATCATCATCATCACTACTACTACTACTACTACTACACAATGACCTATAGTTGCTCGGCAGTACAATTATGCATTCAGCTATAGTTGCTCGGTAGACACACTAAACATTAATTATACGAAATCCCTGAGCATAATTAAATTTGGCTACTAATTCAGAACAAACCTGCTCTCCAGCGAGCCAGCTCTGCCTCTAGTCGCTCAACGAGACCACGCAGACGAGCGTTCTTGTCTCTCTCTTTCTCGTACCTCCTCTTCCACTCGTCAGCCGTTAACTCTTCATTGACAGTCACTGAGTTCTTGATGGTCTTTGCTCTACATAAGAATTCGCATATTCATACAAAATGATTAACGGCTTTCTCTGAGAATCCAAGAATAAGTACACGACGAATGTAAATGACGAATTCTGATATTACTCGAATCTGAATCTGACTGCTTAGCAAGCATCCTGGCTAGGCATTATGGAGAGTGAGCAATAATAATATGCCTTCAGCGAAAACTTACAAATTTTAAATATTTAACAAATTTCTTGTAAGGAATGTAAGGAGGTAGCTAATTTAAACAGAAATGTAATCTGAGTAAATTACATCAGAAGTACACTTCCAATAAGAACAATTTCGCCAGTACAACGCATAATTCTAAAAAGGCCAATCCACAGTGTACTGGAGGCTGCATTTCTTTGAAGTGAAAATGGAATGTTTAACTCTTCCATAACCTAGTAATACAGGCATAAAATACAGCTAAATATATTTTCATCTAGATATTAATTTTTATTTAGGTTGTTTTACAGAAGTGTCTGATACCAGACGAACCTTTGACCAAAGAGCAGAGTGGACTTGGTCTCAGTCTCATTGAAGGTGGCTGGGGAGCAGCAGATGACCATAGTAGTGCGAGCATTGCCTCCCAAGCTCTCCTGCAGTATACGAGTCAACTTGCTGTCTCTGTATGGCACGTGTCCCTACAAGCAAACAAGCAAATCCGGTTTTAAGGGAAGCAAATCTTAAGTTAGAATATATATGTCTTTAGTTGCACAAGATAGTATGCAAATGTTTACTTAGTAGGCATAAGCCTACTCTCTCTCTCTCTTAGTGCACTGCCTACTGGCAGGTCCATGGTACATAACGCCTCCACTCTTCTCTGTCTTCCGCCTTCCTCTTCATTTCCACATATGAGTGGGTCTTTAAATCATCTAACATACCTAATCTCGGCCTGCCCCTGCCTCTTTTTCCTTCCATTCTACCTTCTATGACCTCTTTTAATAGACCTTTCCCCCTAATGTGTCCTATCCATCTCTTCTTCCTATTTCTTAATACATTTATCAACTGTCTATCTGTGCCAACTCTCTCCAGGACTTCCTGGAGAGAGTTGCCTACTAAGCCTACTATAAGCCTACTAAGCCTACTTATTTAAGTTTCTATATTAATAAACATTGATTTTTCATAATCGTTGTCTTTTCGAATAGCCACAAGGAACATAACATTGATCTGAGATAATTTACCAACAAGCAAGAGTCTATTTATCGCTAATTGCTCTTAGATTAAATTGAAGTCTTATTATTCTTAAGTGTACAACACTCAACTGTTGCTCTAAGCCCACGCCATTTATTCTCTCCCTCAATGTCACGTCTGGCAGGGGTCCCCTGATACGTCTCTGAGTAAGTGTTCGGCGAACAATCATGGTCAGAATTAAATAAATATTTTCAAAACAAAAAGTGAAATATGTCATATACATATTTCACAGAAATTCAACATAACATAACATTTCAGATAAATTCAAATTTAACATAAGATACACAGCTGCGCTTTGTAAAATAGGAAAACGACTGAAACTTAAATAAACTAAAGTCATCATCAGTCATTATGAGAGTATTACATGCAGATGTACGCAGATACATGCAGATATACATGCAGATATACCACATTATCATTAAGCAATGACTATAGAGCGTTACATACACTGGCATCAGCTAGGGCTGCAATGACGTTACCCAGCGCCGACAGAGACTTGTTGATGTTCTTGGCTTCATCGAGAACTGAGCCCTCAGCTCCAGTCTTACTCACCTGTCATATTACACAAGTTGCATACGAAAATAGAGAAAGACATAGCAGATGTGTAAAACTTAATACATCAGTAATATACTTTTACTGATGTATTAAGTTTTACACAAGTTTTAATATACTTTTAGAATTACTTTTATTTATATTAATTTCTATTTGAACCATTTATAATTAAAATGCAAGCTATTAGTTAAATTTAGTAGATCATTTCTTTCTGGAATAAGTATATGTATATTCACTGGCCCACACGTCCTAGTTTTTGTCGCCAATTAGATGATCCAGATGCTATAAATTATCTAGGAGTCCATGCACAGACCAACTCATCAAGTATTTAAAACAAAAAACAACTATTTTGAAATAGTAACTACACAATACTGTTACTAACATTGCACGCGCCGCACGGAATTATAAGAGTGATGCCACACAAGCTTCACATCCTATTCAACATCTACGAGTTAGAAAAGGACACGTAATCTACAGCAGTCGCTTCCATATGTAACGTTTATGTTTTCAATATGACAATAGAGCAATGTCTGATGCTAGTAACCTTTTCACTTCCGGCAAGATCGACGAGGTACAGCTTGCCGCTGAGCTTTTTCTCCGTCTCAGTGTTCTCTGACGTCACACAGATGAGAAATACACTATGACTTCTCGACGAGTGCTCGTTCATATCTACATGTACATAAACACACACTATGACTTCTCGACGAGTGCTCGTTCATATCTACATGTATATAAACACACGTGCGCGTTGTTTATTCAATTTTAAGATATCGCGGAGTTTTCGGGGCTGAATAGATTGAAGTTTTATTGTAAAAGCAGTTTTGCTCTGTGGCTTATCAAATACACATAGATATTCAAATACTAACCATTCGCATAATTTGCGTCGGCAAAATATAACTGGCACTTAAACCATTAGGGAATAGAACAACTCTTAATCCTTTATTCATAATAGTCATAAATACATGTATATATATATAGATATATATATATATTATATATATATATAATTTTAAAAAACTAAGGCTAAACTTGACGTCTACAGTTGAGTGGAATTATACATCGCTGCTTCTTGCTTCATTACATGTAATATATTATTTACAATAATAAAATACAGGAGATAAAAGCGTAGACTACATGAGGACATTAAATTTCCGTAAGCTAACAGAACCTTACCGATTTCGAGAAGCATGAGCTGCACGTTATATTAGCAGTTGTTTGGGAAATTCAGTAATGAAAGTAATACACATTGGAACATAATGAGAAACTTGATGGCACATTTATAAGCAAAAGTGTAAATGAAAGAAACAACCTTGAATGTGCGTGTGGACATAAATAGTTTTATCAGCGATCAACGTGCATACACAGGTTGACGGTCCAATCACCAGATACATGTGTTGCTCTAAGCATTAGAGAACATTAATTTGTAGGATGTTTAAGTTCAAATCATGTCAATCACCCAGTCTATAACACTGCCTGCAGTAGAGTAGAGAGTAGACACATAGTAAACACACAGCAATCAGAATTCAGTGCAGCCACTACTTACTAGTTACAGCAACATGACGATTAGCCTTTCCCATATCAATTACTTCCATCACCTCCTCCGGGCTAGCGACAAACTTCTCTGTCGCTCCCTGCATTCACAATAATGGACGGAGTCAAGAAACATGTATTCTACGGCATCATGTGGATGCTAATTCTGCATCTTCTAGTTTCGTGTTTTCGACATCCAATAAACCTAGAGTTCGAAAGACAAAAGTAATTTTAATTCCATAGCTGATAACAGTTGAATTGTAGCTGAAAACAGTTGAAGAGTAGCTGGTAACAGTTAAAGATCAGCTGGCAACAGTTTGAGTGCAGTTGGGACACAAGGCAGAAGTAGAAGTGCTGGTATACTTGACTCTACGTGGTACGAACACAGCGTATACAGATCTTTAACAGAGATTGCAACTTATACTAACACCAATTTTCAATGTTCTACACGAAAACTTAAACATTAAATTCAAATAAGATAAATAAATGCTAGAGCTTTCTTTAAAAGAATTCTATAAATCATGATTCTTCTAGAGCCGTCTTCAAAAGTATTTCATAAATCATGATTCTTCTAGAGACGTCTTCAAACGTATTTCATAAATCATGATTCTTCTAGAGCCTTCTTCAAAAGTATTCCATAAATCATGATTCTTCTAGAGCCCTCCTTAAAAGAATTCTATAAATCATGATTTGTAAACATATTGGATACTGAGGATTGATTAATATATAACAATATGTTATATATAAATGTAAGACCCTAGTTAAACTGGGATTCAAGGGAAGATGATGATGATGATGATATATAAATGTACATTACATAGGCTACAACAATATAGTGTAAATACTTCAAATAAGCGACATAATATATCAATAAAAGAAATATAAAAGAATAAAAGCATACCTTCAAACTGAACAAAAATTAATAATTTAAATAATTGCATAATTGCGTTAAAGATAAAATCCAAGATGCAGCAAACTAAAACGAAAGAAAAGTAAACCTTAACGTAAGGCACACGGTTCTTGTCTTCATGAACAGATAGATTTGTTTTTGTAACTAAAAATACAAATTAGATCGAGTTCCAGCATTAACTTAAGGAAAAGTTGTCAATAAGACATTTATAACTATATCAAACTTAAATACACATTAATGTAATGCTTAGCTACAATATTATTACAAAATAAGGTATAAAATTTCACATATAAACTAGAAGTGACAGCTATGATATCAGCATTGACAAAAGCTTGGGGTCATCAAAGTGGAACAATGAATATTAATGCAAGTAGATTGGAAAATTCTAATCAAACACTTTCGTCAAAACCAATTTCTAAATGACATTAATTTAAATTACAAAATTTGCTTTACTCAAATCGTATGAGGAAACGAGCGTCCAACCTGTATTATTATTATTATTATTACCCATCACGCAACAATGCCCGCATTTCATCTGTATTCTACTAAGTTATTTAGTTGCCTAAAGAGAGTACAGGTAAAAACACTCTGTACTCTTATTAGAATTAGACATTCGAGAATGAAGCTTTTTCCACACGGCAGCAATTCCACACCGACAAAAGTGGTCGGTGAATGGCACTCTTGAATAATAGACAGAGACTATATAACCATTAGACTACTGAAAATTAACTTTTAACACATTAGTGTTCAAATCACTACATAAATATATGTTCCACATATCCATCTCATGACTTACAATTAAATTACATTTTTATATATTTTAAAAAACAAAATAGAAAGTAAAATGTACAATATAAAAATAAAACAATTCAATCCATTACTAAGAATGTACTAACCAAATGTTAACATAAATGCACTCAGAATAGATATAGTAAGTTTAATTGAAAATAGACACAACAAAAATATATCTCCAAAGTGCATAAAAAATTAACAAAATCATTTTGTCAGCAAATACAATTTTACCGAGTTTAAAATAAATTAAACTTAAAACACAAAAACTGCAGAATACATTAAAGTAACTAAGAACAAAATATAAACTGTTACTAAAAACAAATACTTCTGCCTGTATATTTACTTCAAATTACCACAAGTAGGATATTTAATATATGCAGTACGACATTAAACTCTGGATTATTTCCTATTAGTCTGTTCATTATTTATTAGATATTTATTATTTATTACTTATTAAATATTTATTAAATATTAGGATTATTTATTATTAGATCTGGATTAGTCTTTGAACAATATCATCAACATCAAATAAATATCAAAATTTAGTTTGACTCAATTTGATATTGCCTTATATATGTATTTATGACGTTTCCAATTCTACACTTCAAACTCAATTACACTCAATCAGATTAAAACCTTTTTATATCTAAATTAATAAAATAAATAAACAAGATTTCGTAAAAAAATCCATAACAACAGAGAAGTACGCTAAATCAAATCATCTAAACCCGTGCCGAGTTCTCAGCATATTTGATCAATTAACTTACTGTCAAGCAGATCTCGAATCTTATCCATATAAATCTCAAAGTATGACACCTGTTAAACAGCAAAAGCACAAGTTCAACGTCAGACAGCTCGTATTTTTAGCTGATGTTCAAGTAAATTCCCCTGTACTGTGTCTGGGCTACAGAAGAATAGCATGTTCCGAAGAATAGCATTGCTAACCATAAACTGCACATGTTGTAAGAGACGACTAAGCAAAAATTGAGAAAGGCAATACGAAACTAACACAGAAGGTATTTATTCCAAGCTATAGGCCACATTAAGGTATGGATATAGCATTGCTTTTTGTGAAAGGATTTAACTTGCTGATCGATGAAGTTCTCCATACTGAGCGTGAAGCAGGATGTAAGTATGATTATGTACACTGTTATTTGGCAGAATATTAGATAGAGAGAGAGAAATATATATATATATATATATATATATATTAGAGAGAGAGAGAGAGAGAGGGGGGGGGGCTAAGTTAAAGAGCTATACTTCTGCTATAGAGACATGTAGACAGGCAAATAAAATTAATATAATAAAATAAATATAATTATTCAACTAAAGCTCTCAAAGCCTTTATAGGCTGATACATGACTTACAAATATACAGATTACGGCAAAGAAGCAAAGTTAAATTACAGTAGATGTCTTATTACAAAGTCAACATAAAAGCTAATAAACAAGTTTCAAAAGTATAAATGCAAATCTAATAGGATAATATATTGATAAGATGAAATAAATATTAAAGGAAAATCAGATGATGATTTTTATATAACATTTATTTTATGATAAATATATCTTAATATATATGTAATATTTACGTAATGTGAATGTCTATATGTGTAAATATATTGTAAATATATGCACTTGGGTGATAAAAATTTAGCGCACATGAAAAATATTACATTTGATAGCAAATACCTTGATGTGAAACTCAACAGCCACTTCCATTTGATAAATATACTGGAATATATCATTAATGATACGAGGTATTATGCCTTCAAGCTCTGGATGACCTATTACACCCTGCAGCAAATAATACATTGTTAGAAATATAAGCATATTATTTCGCGATATCAATGACGCCTAAATGAAATTTATAAATACTAAAACGAAGAATTTATAACATAAATATTTACTATTTGCAACTAACTGACAAAATATTGAGCATTAATAAATATAAAAATTATTCATACTAGAAATTTATAGTAATTATACAGAAGTGAACCAGCTAAGTACTATCTAACTATATATGCAGCTACTCAATACTCGCTAAAGACACTTATTCAATGACTATTAGAGACATATATTCAATGACACTTGAAGACATATATTCAAAGTCGCTAGAAATAAATCAAAAATGCAAGCATACATCAATTTTGTCATTGTTTTTTTAAATATCAATTCATAAATATAAATAGATGAGTAAGACGTCTAACAATAAAGCAACTTCAATAATGACGATTCCAGTAAAATGGCAGAAAACTTAAATTTTAGCAACTTCAAGCTAATTTTGGCTGATGCCAGTACGAGTTGAAAAATCTTAAATATTACAATATCTATATTACATTGGCATTTATCCTAACATTAGAAATCACTTAATACTGAGTAAATTTAGAAAAATACTTTGAACCATTTCTAACTACTCCAATTCTAAGTAGGTATAATTCCTAAACTTCTTAAAAAGTAATACTCACTAACCTCCATTGTGTGAGTCTTTCCGCTAGCCGTCTGCCCATATGCAAAGATTGTTCCATTATATCCCGACATCACGTCTGTAAAAATCAGTGAAATCTACCTCTAACTGTTAAGCTTAACATTAAACCTCTTAACTACCACAAGTAACACAGAGCTGACAAACACTCATATGGTAAAACATTCTGTTCTGTTGAAAAGCGACAGACGTCCGGTTTCACGTAACTGACGCTAGTTGTAAGCTAGAAAAATTACTGCTTAATAATAATTATCAGAATTAACTATAGTCCAGTTAATTATATCAATACTTTATTTATAGCCAATGGATGCAGAAATACGTAAATAGAACTTTATAAACTGTACATGTATTACATTTTAGGGCATCATATCTTGCTCGCTCTGGCATTCAATTAAATGCATATCCATGATACACATTCCTAATCAAATACAGTCAGCCTCTGTGATAATTATAAACACTCAATCCACCAACACTTGATCATAAAAATCTTCAAGATTTCATCCAACCTAAAATATACCAACTAACCTCTAGAGGGAAGACAACAAAAATGTTCCAAGATGGTTTTCAACTAAACATCCTTAAAGACTGAATTATCAAAATTTACAGTATGCATTTTAAAATTTATAAAAATCTTGAATTGTGAAATATTTCAAACAACTTATAGGGCAATAAAATTTACTTTGAATGGCAGCTTTGAAGGATCTTTAGAACGCACTGTACAGTCATATTAACCGTTTACAGTTCCCATTTTGGGAACATGGAAGTTATTGCATATTACTCAACTATTCTAACGCATAACTATTTAATCATGATGGAAGGCTATTAAGATTGGATAAAACATTCTAAAAATATATAACTTGTTAAGGGCTTGTTCCAATTTTTAAGTTTACAGAAACAAAATCTGATGCATTTTTCAATTTCTTTAATTTTATTTTCTAAAAATCAATTTAATATTAAATAACTTTTGTAAAATTATAATTTGTGCATTATTTTATAGCTAAATATATGCTTTTTGAAATATTGTAGTAACAGGTATTGCATGTAGTCTACTTTAAAAGATATTCTTCAAAATATGTTATGTTCCCAAAATGGGAATGTTGGACTGTGTATAAGCAATTTACTGGTATATCTTTGACTACTTTTGCAGCTACGCTGATTGCTAAAGCATGTCTGTGATGGGTGAGTCTATGATTTGAACCCCGAAATTCCTGATCCGTAAACGGATAACATACCTATTTACCACTTTCTCCTGTCATGCAATTACAATTATTTATTTATTGTTGGTTTACTGCAATGTTTTATCAAAAACATTATTATTACTTATTATAGTGATTATGTATTATAGCTGTACACGAGGACGGATTCTTCAGGGTTGTAAACTGAAGCAGACTCTTTGATGGGTTGACGATTTTAATCGGTTGACTTCTTGAGGGGCTTGAATTGTTTGACAGCTTGTTAACTTAATTAGCAACAACGCCTAACTGCCGTGGTTACTAAGCCGTGAATAAAGGAAAGATGAAAGAATCCGTCCCGTGGGATTCTCTAGTGACGTATCAAAAAGACCAATTAAGATTACTGTGTTTCACTAGTGAACCAGCTGTCTAGCTGAGATTCTTGTATAACAGAATTTTGTATAACTTGAAGGAATTTAGATATAATTCTTTAATCACGTAAAGCCACCTTTAATATGGGGGGAGGTTGCTTGATAACAGGGGTGCGTCTGCAAGGTATATAAGGGTTGGATTGTTGGAAGTTGTCGTCCAGCCAGCTTGCCACGTAGTCCATTTCGACAATTTCTTCACAAGTCATCAACTTATGTCTGATCTCAGTGACAAATATTTTAGGGCATGTGGTACTGTGAATGATAATAGGTGCAATAAGTGGTCTTTGATGACCATACCTCAACTGAAGAAGACCAACCGAGGCCACTTTGACTACAGATCTGATGGACAGGTACTCTTCGTACGGTGGAATGACAATTCTGTAGTCACAGTTTTTAGCAATCATCAAGGCGTTACATCAGTACATTCAGCTAAAAGGAGGGTAAAGGGTGTGAAGGAAACTAAAGTAACACAGCCTGATCTCATCAGAAAGTACAACGAAGGAATGGGTGGGGTTGATGTGTTAGATGGGATGCTGACTTCATATCGGCCACGGCTCCATTCTAAGAAGTTGTGATGGAATCTGTTTAGCAACGGTCTAAACATGGCAGTAGTTGCTGCTTTCAGGGTCTACCAATATCTGCATCCTGACAGCACACTTACTCAAATCCAGTTTAGAAGAACAGTGACGATGGCACTGTTGAGGTCACAGCAGGAATGCATGCGACTTGGTGGTCCAACAGCTCCTACACTCAACGACATCCTATCGGATGTCGTTGGGTGTAGAGTGTTATGGAGTGAACCACCATTTGGAAAGCGCCAGTCAGGGAAGATGCACTTTTTGTATGACCAATACTCACCTGCAGTGTGTGAAATGCAAGTAGCACCAACATAAACTCTGTTCTGGGCTGTACTACAACAGGCCATAATAACTATCCAGTTGCGTAGCAGTAGCACTGTTATTGGACATGTAGTATGTTACTCAACTGTAAGGTATCATGACTACAGACTGTAATTAGAGAATAAATGATAGTGTTGATATTATTATTTTATTATTGGGATATTTTTTAAGAATGTTTAGATTTAATGTAGCTTGAGAATAAGACATATTAGACTGGTATATATTGTAATAAATGTATTGATATAGGTAGGGAATACGACTCATTTGATCGGGATTTTTGTACGGAATGTTTAGGTTTCATGTTTTCTATTGCTCAACTCTTAAATTTGAGAAATTTGTACAAATATTTCAAGCTACATTAACATTGTATCACTGAACCCGTCGTTGCCTATGCACAGTCCAATTTTACCATTTTGGGAACATAAAAATTTTCACATAAAATGTAAAAAATTTGTCAAGATGTTTACAGATGCTGTTATGGGAGCCCAAATTGTATAACATATCCAATATTTAGCCATATATGTTAACTCTGTCTATGTCCCGACTGTATACGGTTAGTTTACATTAATTAATAGCATTAATCAATAGCATTAACATTAAGTTCAGGAAACACTTTTCATGTATTGCTAGGCAAAATTGTAGACGATTCCTAGCTTTCATTAATAAAATACATAAGCAATAATTTTACAAAAGTATAGTTTATAAAACAAACAATATCAGCTTACTTTAACGGTTTTGCACCGAACTAGAAAACTTGTAAAAACAAGTAAAATCTATTATTCAACCTTGAACAATGGGTTTTGCCACAACATCATAAACTTCACTTTGTAGAGCATTCGGCTTGAGGACTCTATCAAACAGAAACACTTTGCCCTAAAAATACAAAAAAAACATCACAATTTAAAGCTATAATATAAGTATGCAGTATAAACATGCAAAATTGATTCTCAAATATATCTAGCTAAATAGCAAAATAAATAAGTGCAAAATGCGCATAATTTGATATAATTCCTAAAAGAGACGTAAAAATCATTATCATCTTATTCTTTCCTTGAATCCCAGTATAGCTAGGATTGAGATATGAATAGAAGGTTTTGTAGCAATTTTTGGAGCCTAGGCATTCACCAAAACAAATGCCTTTTCAGGCATTGGTTTAGATCTTAGATCTTTGATACATTTTATGACATGTGCAGTCTACGGTTGGTCCATTCTTCAGCAACCCAGACACCGCTCAGGTAAGACATGAAACAGTCATAAATATACTATCTTTTCACAATATCTGACGGAGAAGCACAGCTCTAGATCTGCATATTAATGCTAAAATGTCATAATACATTAATTGTGGCCTATTGCTACATGTCTTTACCTTAATAGTACTCTTATGCACAAGACACAAAATAGTTGTTTGAATTAAAATCCATAATCTGTCAATATTTAATGAATGCCAGTTGTAAGAACAACATCATAAAAATAGTAATCTTAAAAATTAAAGAATGGAAATACTGATACATAGGCCTCTATGTTTTCAAAGTGACGTCCAGTGATATGTTGCACTTATTGAATACCCAACAAGCAACATAAGCTTTTAATTACTAGCAATTTGACCCTCAAATTTTTTACATTACTGCTATACTTTTCATAGAATAAATAATAAAATCTGTAAGTATATTTGAAGATTGGTTTGAGAAATCAATCTACTTAAAATACAATTTGTTTCATAGTTACATTGATAGAGATGGAGTCATCTGCCGGAAACTTCAGAATAAACTTGCTTCCAGCTTTTTCCTCGGACTCATTCAATGGCCGAATTCTGGCAATTACTTTAATATTGCATTCAGATGGGCCTTCTGCCATCTTTCAGTCCTATCCGTTCACCGTGACTCTATTAGGCTAAACACAATATTTATTTATATATTAAATATATATTGATATCAGTATGTACTTAACGACTCATATGTGAGAGCAGCATATAAACGACTCGCACAGCTCAGTGAACCAACTCTTTTCAACTGCTCACCTGCACACTACTCTCAACTAGTTCAGACACAGACTAAAGTGGCTGAGCCTGTGCATACCACGTAGGTGACTGTAGTAGTCTAGGAGTCGACTCCTCGAGTTAGCAATGTTGCCAGTTGAGAGGGTTTCATGCATAATTGAGCAATTTGTGGGCTAGTTTCATTAAGGCGTTGGGCTAAAAAAATTTAGACGTCTGATAACCCTGCATATGAGTGTTATAAACTGATAACTATTGAATACATGTACATTATAGAAAATACTTACGAGGAGGTGATAGTCTGAAAAGCAATTATTACTATTATTGTCACTGTGTCACTACTCCATGATCATCAGTCTTAAATTTATACAACACCATAAATTAAATGTGAATAAAAATAACATATATTGATTACAGTATATCAGTTTCACTTTCCAAAGACAAAATCAGCAACGGTTCAAGCCTAAAGTTGCAAAATCTCCATCTGACACAGTTTTATATGAAGTGAGAATGTCTGTCTACTATAACTATGCAGCCTATGCTGAAGCTATAGCTGAGAGGTGATGAGGCTACCTGACTCAGCTCATTTGAAACATAGGCCTATATAGGCCCACAGTAACTACGAAAGTACATGACCTGAGTAAAGTAAACACTTATTATAGTGAAATGATCAACTATGTTGATATTTATCACTTTTAATACCACATGTTTACATCGTAAGGCAATTTAGTTCATTTTCCGTTTAACCAGTCCAGTGAATATCCGAGATTCTACTTTCCGATCAGCGCGTCCAGGAATTGAACCCACGAGGGTTCAAATCACCTCAGGATCTGTCATTTAAAACTTCATGACGTTACCCCTACGCCATTGAGACATTCAAAGTGGTTCAATCAATGCTGCAGTGCTCAGTGAGACTAGCTCTCAGATAGCACTGAGCTAATACTTAGCACTACACACTTCAAACAGCTGAGTGAGTCAAAAGAACAGTGAGCGGTCGATACTAATTGATATTATATGTTATAAATGGTGTTGTACTCGGGTGTGGTTGATCTGCGGCAGAATGCAAACAATCTGCTGCGTGTACGTAAGAAGTGACTAAGGAAGGAGCTGAAGATGGCTAGAGGGGATCCACCTCACCATGAAATATTTTCACCCAGGATTAAATGGTAATTAATCCATCTAACTGAGGAAGACAATGGGAAACCACCTCAGAAGCCATACTTTTCCCAAGCTCTAGGCTACATAAGGTATGGATAAGGCATAGACTTTGTGAAGGGATTAACTTGCTGATCTAGGGAGTGCTCTTATGGAGCGAGAAAACAGACTTTGAGTATGAATATGTACCTTGAACCTGCCACTTGCAGTGCACTGAAGAAGAAGATTATAAACTGTGATAACAAAGCTAACTGAATTTTAACTAAGAATTTGAAATAATGTGCGCTATCGTTGTGTTTTCTAGATAGCCAAATGTTTCACAATTATAACTAGTTCTATTTATATCAGCTCATAAAAGCCTGTTAGTCCTGCTAGGCCAGAAACCTTGGTGCACCAATTGACCGATCAAGCAGTGCGACAATCAAGTAAATCCCTCTACTATACTTATAGGTTGCAGTAATCCTCTATGTATAGGACTGTAAAATTAGGCACAGTGATCTGATAGAGCATTTATCTGGTGCAGTAACATCATATTACATGATGGCCCGGTCTCTGATGGACCAGCCTCCCCAAAGAACGAAACGCCCTCGCTCGATCAAGAGGTGGCACTGCGACATCCATTGCGGCAGCCCCACATCGGACAGTAGCAAAAATAATGATTATATAATTTTACATTTATTAATAATTCATATTTATATATTAAAACCTCAAAAATCCACATGATCATGGATATGTGTTATGGACCATAAAAATTACATAGAAGAACACAAAATATTTTCTGGCGGTAAGCAGCAGCAGCATTACTTGTAGAACGACTAGTATGCAAATATTAAGCAACAAAAGCCTAAGAATTAGTGATTTTATTGTATACTTTTAATAATAATAATAATAGTCATAATAATTATTCGTGGCACATTGGCGAATGCGGCCTCCCAGAGCGTAGAGGAACTATTTTAAATATTTGTCATCCTTCTTTTAATTAAATAAAGGCTCTCTTTTATCTTATATTTTAGCCCAGGGCCTTATACAGCCCAGGGCAATAAAAAAATAATAAAAATAGTAATAGTATTAATATTAATATTTTTGTTTTTGTTTTTTTGTTCCTTTAGTTACACACATGACATACCGCATGTGCTACATGGTTTCCTTTCTTGGTTTCTGTTTTTGTAGTTTTCAGTATTTCCTCCATTCCTTTCCATGGTTATTAGTAATCGTTGCCTTTTGTTGGCGCATCAATTGCAGCCGGCGCAGATTTAAGAATAACCTTCTAACACCCTTGGGATTTTTTCTTTCAAAGCTGTCAATACTGGATTAATATTAATAATCTTCATCGCTATCAACTTCCCTTAAATCCCAGTTTAACTAGGGTCTGGAATAATAATAATAATTACAATAATAAAAATAACACACATTATATTGATATGATAAACCATAATATATTGTAAGAAATATTAAATACTTCTTTCTTCTTTCCTATTGGCCTTCGGTAATATGAAAGAACTTTTAATAAAAAAAATAAAGACCGCCACACAGAATATGACGATGAAAATCTTCATATACACCATGCTATTATATGGATGTGAAAAGTAGATCTTAAGGAAGGAAGACATCAGGAAAACGGAAGCATAGCAATTGTAGATATGGAGAAGAATGGAAAGGATTAGCTAAGCCCAAATAGTTACTAATTAGGAAGTTCAGGAGAGAGTTGGTACAGATAGACAGTTGATAAATGCATTAATGCAATACGAAGAAGAGCTGGATCGGACGTATTCTAAAGGTGGGGGGAAGATTTTTAAAAGAGGTCATACACGGTAGAATGGAAGGAGACAAGCAGAGGAAGACCGAGATTAGGAAAGTTAGATGATTTAAAGATCCACTCATAAGTGGACATGAAGAGGAACACGTCAGAGAAAAGTGGAGGCGTTATATACTATGGAGCTGAACATGCTAGTAGGCAGTGTACTGATATATTCTAGAGAAAATATTCTAATAATATTCTAGAAGTGATCCCATATAATATGCTGCAAAAACAACAATTCTACTAATATTAAATAAATATGTTTGTTTACCGTTAGTTACAGCGTTTCCATACAAGGCAAAACCTGCATAAACATTGATAAATATAGACGTGGTTACCATTTCCTTATGTCTTAGTTTGCAACATAACATTCCATAGCACATCATCGCCTTGGATCTTGGTCTTGCACTGTGTTGATTCTCTTGTGATCTTTGCATATTTAGTTTTCATCGTTTAGTGTTTTGACGCCTGTTTTGCAGAGTCTGAAAGAGAAGTCCGTGAAGCTGCCTTATGGCTAGGAACCGAACGTTAAAATCTAATAGATTGATTGATATCGCACCATATCATATCATATTGTGTCGTCTCGTATCGTATCGCATCGTATCGTTGCTATCGTAGCTTATATCATATCATATAAGGTCAAATCTATCAACGATCTTAACAATTATGTTGTGTGGGCTATAGTGTTGGGATTTAAATTTAGCTCTGTTCTTTGGCAATTTCTGTTGGCTTGTTCTTTGGCTTGTTTCTTTTTCTTTCTTTGTTTCTTGGCTTGTTTCTTTTTTGTTTCTTTGGCTTGTTCTTTGGCGTTGAAAGTGATTCGTATTTGCTTATTGATAAAACCAACTCTGTATGTTTTCGTGTATGTTGACAAAAACTTTGATCGTCAATATTCATGACCATCTTGAAATGCGCGTTATAGTTTACAGCTATGTAACAGTGACAACTGGGAGTACATTGAGACCTGCCAAGAGAGGGAGATGTGACCGAGCTAATAGCGTACGTGTTCGTGTTCGCTTAGAAATCTATGAGCTGTATTCTAGGCTTAAATTAATCGATAGGCCTAATAACTAAATATTTTTCGTGTATATGTGAGTATATGCATATGGGGCCTAGTAGTGTGTGGAAGCTATCTTTAAATTGACTCTGCGTTTAGTACGTCAAATATACATGTACATGTGGAATGTCAATAATTCAAGAGAGTAACCGTATGAAGCAGTTTTAAAAACCTCTCTCGACTTGAAGATATTACACACTGCTATATAACGGGTCGTTTCAAAGGCAAAATATAAATATGACTGTGTCATCATCATCATCATTATCTTCCTTTGAATCTTAGTTTAACTAGGGTAGGGATACAAATAGACTGTCGCAAATCCTCTCTGTCCTACGTCATATCATCCATCAGTCAATCCCCTATTTGAGACTTTTCCATTCGTTTAAATTTTTGTAGCAAGTTCTGAAGCCTAGGCGCTCACCAACCCAATGCATTTTCTGACGTTGGTGTGGATCTTAGTGCTTAGAAATATGACTGTGTAAAAAATAATGTTAGCGTCCCTCTATAGAGATGATAATAATTGAACAATAATAGTCATTTACAATCCGTCTACTCTTCGAAAATCTTCATTTTGAATAACATAATCACATCAGCCTTGATTTCCTCTGAGCAGTTCCATAGGCAGCTGAAGACCTATTTTTTCCACTTCTCTTTTCCACCCAGTGTCCATGAGTTGCGACCAGCAAGCAAACCTCCGATTCCTTTATTTCCTTTATCTTTGCACTGAATTTTTGGATTTTGCACCTTTTTGAACCTTCTTTGTGCTCAACGGCTTGGATTTGTGTCAATAGTGCTCAGCTCATGCCAGCAATTCCGTTCACTCAATCCTTCTGCATTTTAAGTCTCAATTTTCTTTTTTTAATTTTGTATAATTGATGTAATAAATAAATAAATTCAAACCAGAGATTTTTTAGATGTGCGTAATTTATCAAACAAGCTGCGACGAATGTAGAAGCTTCGATCCATATGAATTTATCTACCCTTCAAGTTCAAGCGGTGTAGCGGTATGCATTTAATATATATATATATATATATATATATATATATATATATATATATATCCTGTATATATATATATACTGTATATATCCTGTATATATATATATATATATATATATATATATAATATATATAATATATATATATATATATATAGCTAAAGACGCATAATCGTATAATTACCGGCAGCATTTGGCTACTAATTCGAGAACATAACTGTTGAAAGTGAGTTGTGAGAATTACTAGAAAAATAAACCGATGTGCTGCTGCTACACGTAGATCTCGTGTTGTGTCTGCAGAGAAGAAGATCTCGGAATGTTCTACGGAAGGTCTTGTTGAATACAGTATAGACTACTGGATTGAGGGTGCTAGATAGGTACCCGAGCCACAGGAAGGTACGAAACACTGACGCATCAATGTTACATCTATCTCCACAAAACCCGTTCATTAGATTGGCTGCAAAAAATGGTGCCCAACAGACAATAAATATAGTAAACATGGTGCCGAGAACTTTAACCGCTTTACGCTCAGTCTGGACTGTTTGAATATTGGAAGCCTTGCTACGATCTCGTTTTATCTGTAGCATATCGGCCAAACGAAGTGGGACGCTGTGTTTGTGTACTAGGGATTTGAGGTGATTAGATTGCTTATCGTGCTGCAGAGCATCAGCACTCGTGTTAGATTCGTTCTTATAGAGCTTACATGTTGAGATTTCATCAGAGATATATGACCTCTCAGAATCTAATCTCTGTCTCGCAGTCGATTTAATTGAATTATAATCATTGTTTAATAAATTACTGTCTAAAATCATCGGAGTGAGTGTGCCAGCGATATATGAAGTAGGGCTTTGTGGTGACCACATGGTACAATTCTTTATAGCTTTGTTATCGTAAGTAGCATCTATTGTTGAAGATTCTCTCATGCTCGAGTCTTTAATCTTCCCAACGTCAGCATGAAATTGATGACACTCGTTGCAACTCTGATCTTGTTTATTAAAACTAAGCCCATTGACAAAGCTTGATATCGCATCGGTCTTAACTGGACTCATCGAGAAGCCTTCGTTGGGTTCTCCTGCTATACTTGATGATTTGTAAGTTGATTGAAGCAAGTTTCCGCACACAGAAGAGTTAGTGCAAACTTCTGCAGCCTTGTTTTCTTCTGATACGCTGGCATGTTCCTGCTCACATGTTCTAACCTGGCAATGACGACTGGTGCACGAGCAACGAGAATCATTCACGCATGATATCGACTGCATTAAAAACTCATGCGATGCATTGCGCGACTTTGTCACGAGAGTATCTTCCTCATTTTCGTCTGCAGACAAGGTCGATTTTTCTACCAGGAGGGCATTCGGATGACATGTAGTACATCGTTCGTTGTTCATGAGACGATTGGGTGAGTTTGCGCTGAAATTCTCAGCTGCCACTTCTACTGATGTAGCGGCAGTACTTTCAGGAATAATGGAATAAGAGTTATTTCTACCGAAAGCAAGCTCCTTTTGCTCTTGTGCAACTCTTTGAGGAGACACTTTTTCAAGCTCATCTTTTCTTTCTATCACATCTAGAGTGTTGTTTCCTTTACTGCAATGTTCTTTGTTATTAGAATTTAACTTATCCTGAACTTCTTTACTTAAATGCACATCCCTTTCAAAAGAGAGGACAGAATTCGTAGTTCTAAAAGGTAAAGGATCTCCAGAGTTTTCTTTCGAAGGTTCCTTGCCGTTGATATCTCTCCTCTTTACTGACCGCGAGCGACGAATGCTTATACCGTTGCTGATGGATCCTTCAGACAAGCTGATCGGAGTAGAGGGATCGAGGTTGTTAATTTGTCTGCTGAGTAGATGAATAGACAGTGTATATGTGACGAGCATGATGACTAGAGGTATGAAGAAAGCTGCCAGTGACCCGTAAATGAAGAATAACCTGCATACAGTATCAATACAGCACTAAAAATAAATCATTCATATATCATGTAATAGTTCTGAGCTGATAGCATATAAGTAATAGTCCTACTTCGGGTGAGTAGGTGTTGTGTTCAAATCGAATGCTCTCTCTGTCGCTGACATTATTTAGAACACGAAAATTACATTTTACATGTCTTTATCTACCAGATCTAAGCTCAAATAAACGATCCAAATATAAGTAATTTCAATGACTTACAAATAGCATTTAAAAATAGCGTTCATCATCATCATCATCTTCTTCCATTAAATCCCAGTTTAGCTAGGGTCGGAGAAGAATAGATCTTCTCCATTCCTCTCTGGCCCCCAAAATGTCACCATTCAATTTCCTTCAAACCACGGTGATAGTTAAATAATAATGTTTTAAAATATTTAATCAATTTAAAAGTAAGAATATTAAATATTGAAAAGTTATAGCTAACTGCTATAACTTTGCAAAGGCCGCTTTTGCTTGTGCAATCCTACTGCATATTTCTGTGAGACAGAAATAGGCAGTAGGATTGCACAAGCAAAAGGGGCCTTTGGTAGTAGAAAAGATCTATTAACAAAAACTCTAAAGAAAGACACAAAGATAAAGATAGTGTAAACTTTGGTTTGGACCACGCTATTGTATGGATGTGAAACATGGACCTTAAGGAAGTAAGATATTAGGAAACTGGAGGCATTCAAAATGTGGATTAGGAGAAGAATATAGAGGATTAGCTGAACTCAAAAGGTTCCAAATGAGGAAGTCCTGGAGAGAATTGGCACAGATAGACAGTTGATAAATGTATTAAGAAATAGGAAGAAGAGATGGATGGGACACATTCTAAGGGGGGGGGGGGTCTATTAAAAGAGGTCATAGAAGGTAGAATGGAAGGAAAAAGAGGCAGGGGCAGGCCGAGATTAGGTATGTTAGATGATTTAAAGACCCACTCATATGTGGAAATGAAGAGGAAGGCGGAAGACAGAGAAGAGTGGAGGCGTTATGTACCATGGACCTGCCAGTAGGCAGTGCACTAAGAGAGAGATAGCTAACTGATATACATCTATGTAGTTTATTTGGCTTTATTATATTATTTTATTACTGTATCTGAAATATTCTCTTTGATCATAACCAGCAAACAGCTTCATAACTTCCAAAATACATCTTAGAATTGTGTATTAGAATGTCATCCATCATTTAGTGAAATGTTCTTAAACCATTCTGTACGTCCAAGAAGAATCGAGAAATGTTTTCTATTATGTACAGGCTGTATTCGGTTTTTTTTCAAAATGAACCGAATTTCCATGGCAAAATTCCTCCTTCATAGGCGACTAAAATTTAAAAAAAAAATATCAAAAATTCACTCAGCTGTCGCAAAATTTGCTAGGGGATTACTAGGGATAATGCCCACACCGTATATTAATTTCTATCAGTTCAACTAGTTATTCATGTAGATTTCTTTAATGTACATGCAGTGATTTAATCTTTTTCGTCGGTTTTGTTTTGTTTGCATAGGGCTGGATATTGTCTTTGTCGGGAGTAGCATAGTTGTCATAGTCCTAAATTAGTATTGTATGGGCTAAGCATTTTGGTTTTGTTCGATATTTGTCAGAAAACTGGATTTAATAAACGTCGCAGCTTATTATTGAATATGATTTGATTCTAGATTATAAACTTAACACGTTTTGTCGTAGTTTAAAAATTTAATAATAAGTAAAACTTACTAATAACTTATCATAATCAAGACAATTAATTGTCTGTATATACATGTATGTATAAGTTGATAACACTGTGCATAGGATATATGGACTAAATTTGTATATTTTCATTAAACTAAGAAATAAATAATAAAATAAAAATTGCTCTGTATGGTAGATTTTTAACCAGCAATTTAATCGCACCGGTGTCGGATCTGAAGTACCCACCCGTTTTGGTATCTATTAGTTTTAAAATTGGAATGGGAATCAGTTATATCGAGTATTCAGTATTATACGGTTAGCTACTGCAGGACTTGAGCCTCTAAAGTGGCCACACACGATCAAATTTATCTGAACAGATATCTGATAAGATAAATTTGACGGAGCCCACACACGGTCAAATTTAACTAACAGATATCTGAACAGATATCTGATCAGATATCTGTTCAGATAAATTTGATTCGTCCACACACGGTCAAATTTTTCTGTTCAGATCTGAGATCTAAACAGATATTTTGGCCACACACGGTCAAATTTATCTGCAGATAAAACTGATGATCACCCACACACGATCAAATTTTTAACTGTTCAGATATCTGATCAGTTATGCTAATTAGCTATCAATCATTTCCAGACTGCAGCGCGCGTGACTGGCGTTGTTATTACTACAGTCAATCAATATATTTTTGAGCTGTTTAAACTACTAATTTGAGAGCTACCCATCCCCTGATTGATGGTGGCTGTTCAAATGATGAAAGTATCATTTAATGATTTAATAGGTTTATTTGTATTATTTTATTTTTTAAATCTCAATTTAAAATTATACCCCTGCGTATTTATAGGCAGGGGTATGCACAAGTATGCACAAGTATGCACAAGTTCAACTATTATCATTAGTTTTATTTACGTTCACCATTCATGTAGATCACATTTAGTCTGTGTTTTTTCAGTGGATTGCGCGTTTGAATCCAGGCCAATTGCATGCGAGGCGAACACTCTAACTGTTACGCCATATCCACCCAATGCTTCACTATCAATACAACAGTATAATATGATACTAGTTATAGTCTATACTCCCACATAGTAGGTATTCTGCATCATTAAGTATTCTGCATCATCGTCACTATTTAGTTTATATTTCTGCATCCTCGTATAGGTAAAGTCTCTTACATGTAGGCCTATATATAACATAACATAAAAAACGGCACACTCAGTCAGGAAGCACAAATGCTTGTTTAATGCCCATTTCCTCCTTCTCCATGGTTATTAGCAATCGTTTCCTTTTGGTGGCGCATTAATTGCAGCCGGCGCGGATAAAAGAGAATAACCTTCCATCACCCTGGGTTTTTTTCCTTCCCAAGCTGTCAACACTCGGTCTTCCAAGGTGGTCACTCACAAAGTATTAACTGAGGTCGGTGTAGCTTAACTTCGATAATTGACGCGCAACTAAACCAAGTGCGCTAAATCCCGCCAAACGGCCTGTTTATGAAGTGTCATTATCGCGGGAGATTGTGAAACACTGTATAAATAGCGCATGGCATTTTTATTGTTGAGAAATACAATAGTGATTGACTATAAACAAAATTATTATTCTTTGTTTGTAAAATTTTAATTTGTTTAGCGAAGGTGTTTAAGATTGAAATTAAAAAACCCCGTTTAGCATTCCGTATATCCCTACTCGGGGTCGAAAGGATAGGAAATGGAACATAAAGGTCGCGTATATATATCGATTTGGCGTATATAACGTTTGCACGACTATGTTTTTATTTTTCACGTCGCAACGCAGTCCCGAACTCACGACCTCTCGTTCTAGAGGCGAGCTCTTTATTACCACTTTAGCACTACTAGACATTCAATTTATATTAAAATCAATATTGAAATTTAATAATGATATTTAATTCGGTAACGCTTATCTCTGTATGTCAAAAGCATCTTTGTGATTTATAATACTTCTTATTTTAATTACTCAATTAAGAAATTAATTTCTATTTAGAATGCTCAAATTAAAAAAAGTTTAGGCCGACAAGTGCGCCAAAAGTTTTTGTGGGCGGGACAAGTCTTCAGATCTGAAAACTGACGCGGCCACACACGATCAAATTTATCTGAACAGATAAATTTGATGAGTTTGATAGTTTTCCCATCAGTTTTGAAATCTGACACTCGTCAGTTTTCCCATCAGTTTTGCCCACACACGATCAAATTTATCTGTTCAGATATCTGAACAGATATCTGTTCAGATAAGTTTGATCAGTTAAATTTGATCGTGTGTGGAGAAATTAGGTCATCAGTTCTCTCGTCAGTTTTCAAATCTAACGCGGCCACACATGATCAAATATATCTGTTCAGATATCTGAACAGATGAGTTTGATGCAAAACTGACCGTGTGTGGCCACTGTTAGAAACTAATATATCCCTGTATGTAATTGTATTTCTTCTGCTATCTCTATACATAAAACCAAACATTCTGCTTAATATTTTTTCGCAGGCTTTCAAAAGTAGCTGAAAGGAAATGTGGTTTCTATTCTATATCGCCTAAGGAGAGTTCTCGTGGTGAAGGAGAGTTCGGTTCGGCTTGATCAGAGTCAGGGTGCGGTTTCGGTTCGATTCGTTTCAAAAATTCCAGATTTCATGGTTCGGTTCGGGTTCGATTGAACCTGCAATAGAATTATTCAAATATTAAGTCAATAAGACAGTCAAACACTGAGAGCGATCACTTTGAAGTGATTGATTGTTCATTTTAAATGATTGATAAACCTGTTAGCAATGGCGCAGACTAGTTGATTTTCACTCATAACATCCTGAGGTCTTAAGACACCCAACATAACCACTGGGCTAGCTATAGCCAGTGAGATCAGCCACACGGCTCCGATCTTCAATCCCATCTTCGAGGATGATCGGCGGCGGATCAGCATCGGATTCCTTATCCCGATATATCGATCTATCGATATCGTGCACATGTGCATGATCGATGACGTACATAGCATGACATCACAGGTCTGCCAGGCGTCGCATAGAGCAAATCCGAGCGGCCAGTAACCTGTTAGATAGGGTTATCTTAAAATAAGCTTCATTTTTAAGGCATTGGAAGACAATCCTAGTGAAAAAATGTATTGTAATTCTAAATTTTGTACGGATATGTTACTATGAAATCACTTCTTGACCCAAGTGTATAGATAAAAACTCCATAACTTCAATAGAATAATTTATCGTCGAGATCTGATATTTAGCTATCGGGCTTTTATTGAACTATTGAAGTTGTACCGTGTCTGCATCACATTTTCATTATTACACAAGACTAAAGAGCATTAATCTCTTATTAATTGACTGATTGGTTGGATGTTTTATTTATTTATATATAATACTCTTCAAGATTTTGCTTGTTGTATTGCCATGATTGATTAACTAATTAATGAAATAAAGAATGTTAAAGCAAAAAAGCTAAGGTTAACGTCAGTTTCCTCACTCGAAAGTGATTTCAGTAGCGGGCGAGTCCAGGATTTGAACCCCGCACATACTGATCCGCGGTCGTGTATCTTACCGACTTCGCCACTGGCTTCAGCCTAATAATTACTATCATACTATCATATTAGTTACTATTAATTGAATAATTGACTGATTGATAGATTAATTAATTGATTATGTGAATGACCGACTGATTGATTTATTGATTGGTTAATTAGTTGTTTGATTGATTGATTAATTGATTGATTTATTACCTATGAAGTCCTGGACTGTGCAGCAGGGCATGACGACACAGGAGACGAGGAGATCAGCCACGGCCAGGGACACGAGGAATAGGTTTGTGTCACTCCTGAGCCTCCTCTCCACACGCACAGCCACGCACACCAACAGGTTACCTGCACAGATGAACTTAACATTAGAATTATTTTAAAAATTATTTAAACTCCATTTGTTGACTCTTTAATGGTTAATCCATAGTTTCTGTTATTCTGTTCGTTCATTATTTTTTCTTTTCTTGTTCTGTTCATATACTGCCATGTATTTTGGTGAATAAAGATCATATAAAATTACAGAACACATGCATGTGCATATAAAAGTCACCAAAATAAATTCATAATATTGCTTAAATATTGTCATATTAGTATCAGACAACATAGTAATAGCTATTTTATATTTAATAATTATTTTAAAGATTTATTTGTCGTATGTTTAAGGTGTTCTGATTGTATACACATAGACTCTCCATATGATCATGTGCCTTATACTCTTTTAATACTTTAAGACTCTGACGGTCAACCACAAGATGCCACTCATGATTCAATGTAACTTGTAAGTCTATTAGACGGGCTCATACAGGCTGAGGTAACGCAGAGTGGTTGATCTTACTGGAGTTATCTTTATTGATATCCCTGATAACGAAAGAAATATTACAGTAAACTGAAACTGCGATTCAACACCACCAGTATCTGAAACTTTAATACAAATAGCACCGTGCAAGATAAGAACTGGAGTTGTTATGGTGTTAACTAATATAAATTAATGTTCGAATAGCATATTTCTAGTTATTGGTTTCATTTGCATTATCCTTATGTAATACAATGATGAAGGCTATGAAAGACTAAGTACATTCCTTTGAATGAAATCATAAGAATACAGATTAAGCTAGTTAGGACACAGATTAAGCTAGTTAGGACACAGATTAAGCTAGTTAGGACACAGATTAAACTAGTTAGGACACAGATTAAGCTAGGTAGGACACAGATTAAGAAGGATATTGATTAAGATTACACGAAATCAGAAAAGCACTTACTTAAGCAACCATCAACTAATAGATTAAAGATAAGTATGAAAATAAAAATAACTAAATAAGACAATATTATAAAGCTTAATTATATTAGATATCAAATTCGATCTTGTGATTGGCGATCCTCAAAGTTTCCGCAAAGTGACGCCTTATAGAGTTCGAAGTGAAGTATTCATTTATCACATCAATCATTAAAACATCAGATAAAATAACTATAACTAAATGAGAAATTTAAATTAGATTAAGTGAACGTAAAATAATGGCAAGTAGTTACTTACATATTCTGGATATAGATTAATAAAATGGCGTTAAATTAAAAGAAATTAAAAGATATAATTTAACTAACAAATGAACAGGAACTATTATTTCTACAGTGCTAAATAGCATCAATAAATATATAATGTTTCTAAATGGCTAAATTACATAAATTAATACACATTATTTGGGAAAAACGGAATTTAAAATGGGATTTAAGGGAAGATGATGATGCATACACATAGTTTGTGTAGTGCTAAATAATGTACATTAATGCACATAGTTTCTATATTGCTAAATTTGACATCTCTAGACCGTAACTGTAAAGCAATGGTAGGCCGTGACCCTCGTCTTGCAAATATCAAATGAGAATGGGTATATATTATTATTAGTATATATTATTAGTACATATTATTATATGTACTAGCATAATTTAAACTGGTTTTTGGCACTAGTTTGTTGAAAGCGCGAGGATTGGCTGTACCTAAGCAATTATTTTCCTAAGCAAGGATTGATTTAACATTTAATTAAGTAACTCTATGTTTGAGTATAGCTAAGCCAATATTGCCCGTGCAGCTGGATCTCATTTCCCTCAGGCTATCAATGCTAATACAGGCGTAAATGTCAACTTTTTGCTTTTATGCGTCACAAGTCCAATGTTAACTTGATTGGACAATTAATAAGTTTTAGATTATATCTTGATTTAAATTTCAATACACTGAATATAAACACAGTATATAATATGTATACATACAGTATACATGTATATATATATACATATATATATATATATATATATATATATATATATATATATATATATGCATATATATACCAAACGAAGTGGGACGCTGTGTTTGTGTACTAGGGACTTGAGGTGATTAGATTGCTTATCTTGCTCCAGAGCATCAGCACTCGTGTTAGATTTTCTTTCTTATAGAGCTTACATGTTGAGATTTCATCAGAGATATATGACCTCTCAGAATCTAATCTCTGTCTCGTAGTTGATTTAGTTGAATTATAATCATTAAATTATAATTATATATATATATATAAAGATTCAAATTTTCAAGGTTACGCAGTTAAAAATGAAAAATTGTAAATGTGGATCTCTGACAACGTAACGCAGTCATTTAATTTTACGAATCCAGTATTTAGTTCGCGACTCAGGTTTTTAAGAAACACCGATCAATCGGGCTGATCTTCGCCTAAGAAATATGAAACTGAAAAGTTGATCGTACTGCGTTATTTCCCTGAACATCAGCAGTCATGAAATACTAGACGATATACTGTTAACCTTTGATTCGATTAGATAAAACTGTGGAACAGTATCTATAGAAGACCTGATATTTGCCTAAAATTGAAAGGGATCTATCTATTTAAAGATTTTTTTGCACTCAGGCTAGATTTTACTTAATGAAATAAGTTGAAATTAAAATGTAGATAAAATATTTAAGTTACGCTATACGCCTAACTGAAGTAAAGAGATGCGGGAGATGGGTAAAATCGTGAATTGATGACGCACTAAACGATTAAGTTAAGTCTATACTGGCAATCCCTCGCTCCCTTCCTACCTCCCTCCCTCCACTCTTTTCTCTCTCTCTCTCTCTCATTTTCTCTATCGTGTTCAGCTTAGTTACGAGTCAAAAATACATAAGTATACTTATAGTCTGCTCACATACTAAATAAATAGCACGCCTTAGATCAAAATCCCTTCACAAAAGGCTATGTGTATCCTTATTCTAAATGCTAAATGCGGCTTCTATGCTGTTTTGGAAAATGCGGCATCTGAACTGTTTCCCTTTGGCCTTAATCAGTTTTTGCCTAGTTGCTTCTTACGACACGTGCAGTTAACAATTGATATGGTGTGATATAAGTACGGGGGAAAAATTAGCAATACTACCTAGAAATTTTAGCTTGTAATTGTGAAAACTTTTCGTATCTAAATATACCTTAGATTTGCCGTCAGCGGGAGATGTAGATAGGTTTATTAATATTGTTGATGCTTAAGTATAAACTGCTGTGATGATAATCTGTTCGTGAGAACATTGCCTGAAATGCCACGTTTACTGAACCTAACTAACTCTTAATGTAAATTCCTACCTGGAAGTCTACTTTAAATTAACGGAAGATTCCGGGGTGAAAATACTCAAAACGCGACCAGTCTTTCAGCATGGCCATTAATTTGATAGTTGTAGACAATATTAGCTCAGTTTCCCGAACATATTAGCTGAATTATGTGTTTTACTGGAAAATTTGAAAGTTAATAAGTTTCAACGTAACTGGTGATGTTGCTGATGATGTCAATAAAGTGAATAGAATTGTCACTTAAGTATTTGAAGAATAAATTAACTAAATTAATTGCATTTTAAAATTAGCCATTTCTAGACATTTAGAGAAACAAAATAAGTCTGGTTCATTTGTCAACCTGGAAACTGTGAGCTTTATTGGTGTCTGAGAGCATCGTTCAATCCATACAAGATGGATGTTTGGATGTTTGGATGGATGGATGGATAAATGGATTCACGTTCATTGATGAAATTGTGCATAAGTATAGATGATACAAAAGCTAAATATAATTTTTGTTTCCTTGACATAAGTGTACACGAAGCAGTTGGGCAAGGTTTCGAAACTGTGGCTAACTGCTTATAAAACAGTTCTGCTACCAGCTTGGTTACTCGATCTAGAACCAAGCCTAATTCTGACTACGTACTACTATTATAGTAAGTACTATTGTAATATTTACTATATACTACTGTTGTAATATGTAGTATATATTAATTCTATTTAGTTCAGTTGTCAAGAAATGCAATTCCTAATATTTCAGCACATGTATACTGTACATGCTAGGAAGTACAGCAGGTCGATTTATCAATTTAGCCCTACGTAGTAAATTCATTGAATTCTTTAAATGCTTCATTTCGCATTGACAAGACTCTTTGATCCAGTTATCTCGGGAAATTACGCAGCGCTGGGATGACTTCGGGTTAATGAATAGAAGAAAGTACCACAATAGTTTCCAGTTTTCTTGAATACGCAAAATCAGTGATTTCAAGCACGACCCTCATAGTATTAATACGTACGTCGTATTGCAATGCATTCATTAGCCTCGACTTACCTTTATCGACTCAATTCGGCTATGCACAATAAATGACACGCCGGACGTGATGCAATTCTTCTTTATAATTAAATTACCTCAATAAGACACTCATCACCAGGTGTTTCTGTCGAGGTATGACTGAATTATAGATGTCAGGCACTGTTTATCTCAGGTTGTATTGTATACCTCTTCTACACACTGATTTTTTAAATTGTCAAAACAAATTATATTTTACTGTGTACGACGGGTCCGAAAACAAGAGAGCAAAATGTCTACAACCGTACTGCCTTAAATTATCAGTCGGATTTTCTTATAGATAAGTTAAACTTTTAACTTGAAAATTCAGTTAGAGACGTTAGCCCGTCGATAAATTTTCATGGTATTGCTTTATATCGATGAGTCAATTATATTGAATTCTCTTCTTTGTACTACATTGTGATATCTTCAATGTTTTGTATTGTTAAGCAAACGGCCTAACGGCTATTCTCTTACGAACCGACGGTCCTATTCTATTGAGTTCTCTTCATTGTGTTGTATTGTACTGTATTGTATTGATTTCTCTATTATAGAGAGTTCTCGTCATTGTATTGCATTGTTTTGTATTGCATTGTATTGTATTGTATTGTATTGCATTGCATTGTATTGTATTGTATTGTATTGTATTGCATTGTATTGTATTGCATTGCATTGCATTGTATTGTATTGCATTGCATTGTATTGCATTGCATTGTATTGTATTGCATTGTATTGCATTGTATTGTATTGTATTGTATTGTATTGACGGTTCTATTCTATTGAGTTCTTTTCATTGTATTGTATTGTACTGTATTGTATTTATTTCTCTATTATAGAGAGTTCTCTTCATTGTATTGCATTGTTTTGTATTGCATTGTATTGTATTGTATTGTATTGCATTGTATTGTATTGTATTAATGGCTCCATTCTAGTTGCCTAATTTCTACTTCAAATACAGCACAAACAATATTTCACAGCATTAGCATAATTTTTCACTATATTGAAATTTATTAATAACATTGTAATCTTCGATAGATTTATTGTAGCATTGTAATCTTCGATAGATTTATTGTAGCATTGTAATCTTCGATAGATTTATTGTAGCATTGTAATCTTCGATAGATTTATTGTAGCATTGTAATCTACGATAGATTTATTGTAGCATTGTAATCTTCAGTAGATTTATTGTAGCATTGTAATCTTCAGTAGATTTATTGTAGCATTGTAATCTTCAGTAGATTTATTGTAGCATTGTAATCTTCAGTAGATTTATTGTAGCATTGTAATCTTCAGTAGATTTATTAATAACAGCGTTGTCTTCAGTAGACTTTAGTGGAAAGTGGTTAAAAAGTAGATCGTCGGTATCTATCCCAGAGGCCTAATTAGCTAAATTTGAATCTGCGCAAATTTTTAAAAGCTATTTCTCTTAAAAGATGTCCTCTTCTAAGGGGTTATAACGCTGCCAAACTATTCCAGTAGACGCTGATTATCTTCTTTGATCGGCATATCATCAGCTAAATATCATGGAACTAGAATTTTTTTATTTAGCGTATGCGTTAATCAAGGTATGGAACTGGAATGAGATTGAGTCATGTTTTGAAGCAATTATTCCTTAGAACTTGGAGCTTCATTATTCGAATCTCAGGATAATTCATTTCTGAAATTGTATTTGACTCATGAAACCAACCATAAATTTATCATATTCAGTCAAACATTTGCTTTCCTTTCGTAATTTTCATACTTATCTAATAAATGCTTAACTTTCGCAGAATTTAGAGATTTTTCCACAATTTTCTATTAATAGCGTTTGGCCCGGCTCTAAGAAAACCCATTTTTGTGCTCGTCGCTCTAAATCTCAATTTACAATCTTTGCTCTGATTCGCGAACTAAAGGCAGCTCCGCACCCAGAAGATTTCAGCAATTACAGAAACCCGAAAGCTTTACAAAACCGGTCGACAGGTCGCCTGAATTCTTGAATATAAACTAATTTCCACTGACAGACGCATCGAAAGACTTTTCCCAATATGGTCGTTACTTATCAGGTTAGAGCTCCTTGGATTCAAAGATTTGATCAGAAAGAACGACGTCACTGGTGAAATGCATGTGTATAAAATATTACGAAACTCAATTTAAATGGTAAGGAAATAGCATATAAAGTTCAAATTAATTATAGTAAGTTAGTGATAATAACCTATAAAATTGCGATATTATGATACAAGTTATGCTTTGATCGATTCGTTTTTCAGACTAAAAACAACACTAGTAATTTTATTTAGAACTTAAAGGCATACGAGTTTCAGATAATGATACACTTAAATTTAACTAAATAAATCTGTTTGCTATTGCAATTCTATAACATATGAAATAGTTAGTTAAGCATTAATATGATGGATATATTATTGTTATTCTACAGAGTAAACCTTTTAATAGGTAGAATTAAGTTAGCAGAACTATGATGTCTATGAAATTATATCTTATGTTTTCAGTATAAATAAATATTTCATTTACAATTTGTCGCTGAATACAAATTTAATTATGCAACACCCCTTTTTCTCTAACTCTGATTTATAAGTATTAATAATTGATCTGCACACTATTTTGTTATTAATTGTTGCCTATATTTACAAGTAATAACAATATTTTAAGACTCTATTGTAATAAAAATTCTAGATGTTACAGAGAAAATTTTTGAGGTTCGTCTCTGGACTATATAATTATAGAACTACAGAATTTTTTCATTGTTCGAGCAATTAGACAAAGAAACCCATAGATATTGAGAGAACTAGAATGCGATTTTGAAGTTTCTTAAAAGTAAAAAGACTAGCTACCTGTATCTCTATTGTGGCTGCGCAACTGAAGAATATAAATTAGCAATATACTGAAAGTGTTCTAAGAGAAGACTAAGCAGTACTAAGGTTGAATATGGAGAGGTCACATCGTTTTATTTGAAATATTTTCCATAAGGGTTATATCAGCTTTAGCTTTGGTGGATAACTGCTCCCATAACTGAGCTTTAGTGATGACTTGTTCGTCTGTGGAGCGATCCTTGAAAAATAGAGAAGACGAGAAAGAAAGGCGGTTAGTTGGAATATTTGTGCATAGAGGTCTATTCGAAAATATGTGCTTAGAAGACCGACGTCAACTAAAGTTAATATTGTAAAACAAATATCTGCTAAAATAACGCAAAAATGTAGTACCATTCAATTCTCATGAACATTATAATTTACAGTGTCATTATATAGCATCATTTGCCAACTCTTTACGGGTAATTTGCTCAAATCTGCATTAAAATGTTTGAAAGTAATAATAATCATCCCATGTGTTGTATCCGGGTTCCCCGTGTTGGTATGATCCAAACCAATGTTAGAAAGGACTGTCGGTTGGTGAGCGCCTAGGCTCCAGAAATTGCAACAAAAATTTCAATTAATGGAATGGTATGGGCAAGTTGTGATTGGTGTGGGACAGAAAGGATAGAAGAGTCTCTTCTTATCATGACCCTGGTTAAACTGGGGTTCTATGGAAGATGATGATGAAGATGACCGTAATTTTAATCAGCAAAATGTTGTTAAGTGGCTTGCAGAACTGTATCAAAATATATTTTTTTATATTAACTAAAATTTTGTTTAGCTGAAATCTGACCTTTTTATAGAAAATCCTCTATTTATGTTAGGCAAATATTATCTAAACATAATCAGTCAATTTAACACAATCAAACAAATGTTGAGAAAAAAATAGAAACAAGAATAATACGCAAATGCCGTATGAACTAACATAAAACACACACGGATATTAACACTACAACGAGTTTAAGTAACTCTGTATGGTTACATAAGAACAATCTCTTTAAAATCACAAATTTCCAATTTAATGTAAAGTATTAACATCATAACAGATCAGCCATAAATCTAAAAAGATTTAAAATGACCTTACGCCTTGTGCATAGTAACATTGCTCAATTCTGAAACTACACTTAATTAGGGGCCTATTACTCTACCGTATTTTGTATACATAATTTATTATAGTACATATATGTAGAAACGGTCGTTATAATTTAGCTTGAGAGATGCGAAAACGTTTCGGAATTTTCGATTGTAAAATTTTGTGGAACGAATGCGAGGACTTCCGCCGATGAGACAATATGAGCGAGATTCCGTAAGATAAAAAGATGGAAAAGTTATTTTATTATCGAAGATTGTATCTACGTTTACGCAATGGAAGTAAACAGAAGTCATGCTAGGGAATGATGAATATTGTAAATAGCAACGCACTGCCCTGGATAGCATTCAGAATTCTGACCTTTAGTTTCTTTTACCGATACTTTCTAAATACAAATATGGACCTCTCGTTGAACAATTTTTATTCATGTAAATTCAATTCCGTTACGATTTTAATCGCGGCCAAGTTTAGAGGTTCGATTCCCGGTGGTTCATTAATTTTACTACAATTCTTAATTCTCTGTGTCATATGAGCATTAGGAAAAACGAATGTATATTAATATTGGTGACGTCCCTGAATAGTTTCCCCGACCCCATTTAATCCATGACTCAAGCCTTATTCGCCTCTAGTAGCCAACTCCCCCAACATAACCTAACGTTTTAAAGACCGTCTTGTGGATGATGGTGCTTTCGGGGACCCTGGCAGTTCCGTCGCTAATGTGTATACCCCCGTAGAATGTATGGAAATTAGCCATAAACGGCAACCCAGACTCTGGTCAACCTCGGACTGAGAATTTAGAATTTGAGCATACAATTCATTAAAGAATTTGAACGAGTAGAATTTAAGGGAAACCGTCCCCCATGACACCGAGATATATATTAATCGAGTCGAAACCAAGACATACTAAGCTCAATGAAGCATGTCGAGCACTCTTAGGCATAAATTCAATTAGTATATAATTGGAAAGTGTAGTATCTGTGTGAACTGTAATGCAATGGATAGCGCGCTCAAGACCAAGTTGAGAGGTCCGAGGTTCGATTCCCGGTGGTTCAAGAAATTTACTATTCTACTTCTCTGTGTCATATATGAGCATTAGGAAAAACGGATGTATATTAATATTGGTGACGTCCCTGCGTAGTTTCCCCGACTCTATTTAATCCAGGGCTTGGGCCTTATTCGGCTGTAGTAGCCAACCCCCTAACCCAACCTAATGAATTTTAATTATACTTCACCATGATCGACATTTAACATGATCGACATTTAACATGGTCGACATTTAACACGGTCGATATTTAACATGGTCGACATTTAACATGGTCGACATTTAACGTGGTCGACATTTAACGTGGTCGACATTTCACAAGATCCATATTTACATGGTCGACATTTTAAATGGTCGGTGTCCAGCAGTATTATACTTCAAATTGTTGCAATAGTTCGTAAGCAACAGTTTTGCTTAGGAATTTCATTGACACTTTGGCTTATACTCTGACAGACACCTGACGGATGGATAAAGTAACTTGTTGAAGATTTCTTGATAAAACAAATTTGCGAATAAGATAGCGTTGTAATCTGCCTGGAAATATTTGACATACTTTCTCGTTAAAATCAGTCATCGCTGGTGTCCGATACCAGACAAGTATCCACTAATTGCTTCAATCTGTTTTCCATTTATCTTCTTCTTTCACTACTTTCGAAAAGTTTGTACAACCGCTCTTAGCACTGCATCACTCACTCTCTCCAGCAGCCTGTTGTCGGCAAATTAGGGGGAATTTGTTGCCTTGATTTTGATTTTTAAGGTTGAGATTTTGCGAAAAAGAGCATCGAAAACCGTCGATTACTAAAAATTTGCTTGGAAATCTTAAATTAAACAAAATTAAACACGCATTATAATGAATTGATCAACTATGTTGATATCTATTAATTTTAATACCGCTTGTTTAAACCGTTAGGAAATTTAGACCATTTTCCGTATAACCAGTCCAGTGAATGTCCGAGATTTTACTCTCAGATCAGCGCGGCAATTATAATTCTATTCACTTATTATTCATTCTAATCAGTGATATGATTGAATGTTGCTTTATTTTTTATTTTCGGATGAAGCACCACACAATGATTCACTAATTCTGGAATGATTGAATAGAATTGTAGAGCTAGTATAAATGTCAATCAACTAGTCAACAGATAATACTTCATATTAAATATTCAACTAATTTATGCAACTGTGAATTCAAAACGAAACTGCAGCGTTAATAAATAACGCCAGCTACTGAAGCAAAACATGCTGAGTCATCAGTTAGTCTTCTGTAGATACCAAAATGAAACTAATGAAAACGCGAATCTTTATTTGGAGATACCACCTTGATTCAAATCGTGACATGTCACATTAATGGATGGTGATCAATAGTGGTTGATAATTTGTCGAGCGTCATTTAAAAATAACTAACTTTAAAAAAATAATTTCGTTGTAAACGAAATTATTGTTGTCATTCCTGTTCAAAACTAGCGAAGCTTAACTTAACTTAACTTAACTTAATTTAAGACATTTGTCACTGATTTGTATGCCTCATATACTTAAGCTATGCTTAATCTATTGAAATTAAAAGAGCTCATTGTGTGCCGCTCTTGCTTCTGAACTCACGACCTGCCGGTCAGACTTCCACCCCTCGGATGGGTAGGGTGGGTTGCTTGATGTTCGACAGAGGATTAGTATGTGCATTGTTCAAATTCCGTACTCTTCCCATTAGTAACACAATATGGAGAATGAAACTGACGTTAAACTTGGCTTTAGTCTTTATATACAGATAGAGCGTAAACTAAGGAAGGTAGTTTGATTTATGAAGCTATGCAATCATTAACGTTCCTTAGAGACAAGGCAATGCTTAGGAAAAATATATTAACAATTGTCGTTACAGTGGAGTGTATTAAAATGCGGTAGATAAAATTTCGGTCTGTTGAAAATAGCAGGCCTGTTCGGCATAATATTATACATAATATATATATATATATATATATATATATATATCATCAGTGCACTACCAAGTGGCAGGTTAAAGGTACATATTCATACTCAAAGTCTGCTTTCTCGCTCCATAAGAGCACTCCTTAGATCAACATGTTAATCTCTTCACAAAGTCTATGCCTTATCCATACCTTATGTAGCCTACAGCATGGGAAAAATATGGCTTCTGAGGTGGTTTCCCGTTGCCTTCCTCAGTTAGATGGATTAATTACCACTTAATCCTGGGGGAAAATATTTCATGGTGAGGTGGGTCCCCTCTTGCCATCCTCAGCTCCTGCCTTCAGTCGCCTCTTAGGTACACGCGGCAGATTGCTTGCGGTTGCCCAATTCTGCAGTGGTCAAACCACACCCGAGCACAACACGGGTTTATATATATATAATTATATATATATTTATAGATATATATATATATATTTATAGATACATATATATATATATGTATATATATATATTTACGTCCCTGACATCATCCTTGTATGAGGAAACGGACGTTAAACATTTACTATTACTATTATTGTATATATATAGTGTTTTATAAAGTGCACCACTTCCAAGGTACAATAAGTAAGGTAGGCTTTCTTTCTACTCATATACTTCTTTTGACGTTTCATCGAATACCGGTTTAATCTCTTCAAATTGAACTATGCCTTACTCAGAATGTACACGTTAATGTTTCCTATAACTTGAGAATAATAGAATAATATGGCTTCTGAGATGTTTTCCCTTTGCCTTCCCCAGCTCCTGCTCTGTCGTATATACATATGCATACATATATATATATATATATATATATATATATACAGTATGCTATAGTTATCCCCTACAGGCTTAATGCTTATATGCTTATGACATGTAAACAACTTAAAGCTTATTCTACACGTTTACAATACCACTTACAAATAATGAATGCATTTTAAATCCTCTATTGTAAACAACCCTATTAGAAAATTATATCAATACTTACCAATGATGCCGCAGATTATAACTGGAATGAGGAGCAAAGCTGACCAGTGACCGATAGGCAAGAATTCGATTCCGATATCGGGATCATATGATGTATAATTCATCTTCTTAAATAGTTACTACACACATTGATCGTCAATGTCTACAAAAATTGTTTAAAGAATAAATACCACTGAGATACCCAGCAAGATGGCGCTAATCTGGTAGCCTCTGCTTCAGAATAACTTCATCTGCTAAGCTAAACAAGGTAGTGCTTTCTCCGCAATATCAACTGTATGTTGCTGTGCTGTAATGGGTTTCTGTATCCGATTATCTAAAGTTGTACCCTTGTTTCGATAAACGCTACGAATGCGATTTTGTTCTGAAAAATCACTCTCAAACCTATTAAAATGGGAACATCTTTGAGTTTCGTTTGATTGATAAATTCGATTGTACTTTGTTTCAATTTCGGCTTCTGTACATGAGAATTCTAATTAGATTTTAGAGGTTGATATTAGGTTGATATTGGGGTGTAATCAAAAGCAGGGCACAGAGTTAAGAAAACTGATCCCAAGCTTTATATAAGTAGCGAGATGAATTGCGCATCACCAACACCCCATAGAGTGGATAGGTACAAACACAAAAAGCAACAACAGAAACAATATCAGAATTAGAATGTTACTGTCGTCCACGGCAAGATTGAGCACTGAAAGCAACACACCTAGTCATGATCTACTGTAAACCTTATTTTGTGGTTGTCTAGCCTCCATTGCGCTTAGACACCCCACATCTTAGGGTAGAAATATGAAGTAGTAAATTGTAAGCTAAAGTATTTTTAGGACTTGTCATTACATTTGCATAATTTGTTTGTTCCGAGCCTATGAATTTATCTTAGCAGTCGCATTGGTATATCAAGCAGGCCAAGTTTAGCCCCAATTCAAATGTAATTAATGACTATTATCGAAGATTTCGAAAGCGATAGTTGGTTTATGGCTCCGCGGAATGTTTGTCTCCAACTAAAATTGCGACCACAATTGAAACTAGCGACCTTGCCGATATATAACTGTAGTCCTTCAGAAATCACAAGCAGCTCTGAAAATTCTAAATTATGCTAATTTTGGGACTAAATTTTTATAAAAAATATGTCCGAATAAGTCCCGTATTAATAAAGAAAATTTATTTTGTTTTTGACTAAGAGCTAGCCAACTGTCAACTTGAAATAAGAAAAATTTAACTTAACCTTATTGTAATACTTTTAAAATAATACTACAAGCACTCCAACTTTATATAGTCCAGGGCTTGTCAGACTATTTGACATTTACTTCATAGTTTATCATTCTAATAAACTTGGTTTACCAGACTGATAGATACACTGTAGTTCTCGATGCGTAGAACAAGTTACAAGAAAACATCTAATGTGTAAATGTGAGCAAGCCGTGTAGACTAAAGGTAGGGTAAAAAAGAGAAGGGTAGAGTACTAGAGGGGATAGGGATAGGACAAAAGAGAGAGGGGTGCTGTGATGGGTGCAATGGAAGGGAATGAGGAGTTCAGTACTAGAATAAGATTTTTATATAACAATACTGGGTTTAAAGACAACTTTATTTAACATTTATTGCATTTTATTTACATTCTTCAAATAAGTTACCTTTCAACACAGTGGTATTCGTTATTTCATGTGTGAACGAAAATGAGAGAGAGTAGAAAGAGAAAGAATTAAAGTGAAAGAAATGTACATGTAAATACAGAATATTAGGGAAGAGAGGGAGAGAGAGCACGAGAAAAATCGAATTCATCCGGTGGAGGTAGGGGGGAGAATTCTACTGATATTTAACATAACAAAAAAATGTCCTGCAATGAATAACTTATTTACAAATCAACTAGCATTAAGTCAGTATATTAGTGAGGGATTTAAATCAAGGGTGGGATTTAGCGAAGTAATGACCTAAGTCCTCAAAAGCACAGTTTCAATGAACAAAACTCAGGATGATCAGCCGAAAAATTACTTATACATTGCGGCAGAAGAGAACCTACATGTAACAGTCGGCCAAATTCTATTAAAAGAATCTCGGCAATCGTTTCAACGGCCACGATACTTGAACTATTGCAACATATACAAAGGTACGCTGGTATTTGAAACCTTAATCACCGTAATAGGCTAGTAACGCTAAACAAATTCCTCTTACACAACCGGTGCTTTTTGAGCCTTTTGGAGGCCAGAAAATGATCGGTCGGAAACCTAGAAACGAAAAGTTACATCACATTGATCTATTATTCACAAAGGAAAAATAATCTATACGTTATATCTCTTAAAGTCGCTACCTGACTTCAGTTGAATATTTGAAGTTACTTAAATAATTGAAAAAATTCTCATGTTCCCCCGCCCAAACTTTTAGATATAAATAAAATTAACCACAAAAGTCGATCTGATGTAGTTACATAATCTTAACTCTAAAGACAAATTTTACATAAGATTGCTGCTCCGTATCATGTAAGTGACGGGGAGAGAACTGGACTTGAACTATACCCCTACTGATCGGATTGAGCTGTGGAGTTGTCAGCAAACCAACAGGTCAGTTAGTGGGTTATTGGCATCTAATTTAACATTCAAAAATAATATTCCATGCAGACGGAAATTTTTTACAAATGAATCAATTTTTAAAATATAAGATGTAATCAACAGATGACAGCTGGATGGAGAGTATGTCGACAGTAGGAGTTAAATGATGGTTTGGTTTAGCGTCAGTATCATGGCACGAAAGTTCTTTAGTGTCGGGAAGCCCCTGTAGTTGTATCCTGCATCTACTGATCCGCAGTGAGAAACTTAACCGATCACGTGACTGGCTCAGCTGTAGCCGTGCTGCTATATAAGGATGTTGTGAATAGACAGTGGCGTAGCCAGCAATTTTTCATGGGATGGAAGTGGGATTACACATTAAAGTAATGGGGTCTCTCTCTCAGTGCACTGCCTACTGGCAGGTCCATGTTATATAACGCCTCCACTCTTCATTGACTTCCGTTTTCCTTTTGATTCCCACCAATGAGAGAATCTTTAAATCATATATCATTCCCAATCTCGGACTGCCTTTGCGTCTCTTTCCTTCCAGTCTACCTATAATGACTTCCTTTAGTAAATCATCTCTCCTTGGAATGTGTCCTATCCAATTCTTCTTCCTATTCCTGATAGCAATTTTCAGCCGTCTACCTGTACCCTCATGGATTATCATTTGTAACTTTTTAGGTCCAACTAATCTTTTCCCTTCTTCTCTATATGTATATCCACATTTTCAATGCTTCCAATTTTATGAAATCCTCCTTTCTTAATATCCAACTTTTTACATTATAACAACGATAGATATCAACAATAGCGAAGTCTATACCAAAGTTTTCACTATCTTTATACCTTTTTGGTTTTCTTTAGACATTTTGTGTTAAGAGTTCTCTCCTATAGTAAAGAGCCGGTTTTTGCTTGTGCAATCCTACATATTTGAAATTCGCACTGATAATCGAACCCCGCCCTCTACACATCTATTGCAGCTTTGGTTTCATAGTACTCAATGTTGTCGTTGACAGCAGTAGCATTCTTTGTTGTTGTTGATATGTCACTCAGGGCGCATCTACGTGTTTCTCTCATTGTATCTCTCGTGACGTGTGCTAGACTGTCTACGTGTATCTCTCATTGTATCACTCGTAACGTGTGCTAGTCTGTCTACGTGTATCTCTCATTGTATCACTCGTAACGTGTGCTAGTCTGTCTACGTGTATCTCCTATTGTATCACTCGTGACGTGAGCTAGATTGTCTAAATGTATCTCTCATTGTATCACTCGTGACGTGTACTAGACTGTCTACGTATGTCTCTCATTGTATCACTCGTAACGTGTGCTAGACTGTCTACGTTTATCTCTCATTGTATCACTCGTGCCGTGTGCTACTCTCTACGTGTATCTCTCATTGTATCTCTCATGACGTGTATTAGACTCTCTACGTATATCTCTCATTGTATCTCGTGATGTGTGCTAGACAGTCTACTTGTATCTCTCATTGTATCTCTCGTGACGCGTGTTAGACTGTCTAAATGTATCTCTCATTGTACTCCTCGTGACCAGTGCTAGTCTGTCTACGTATGTCTCTCATTGTATCTCTCGTGGCGTGTGCTAGACTGTCTACATGTATCTCTCATTGTATCACTCGTGACGTGTGCTAGTCTCTCTACCTATATCTCACACCCACTGCTGGTCTCAGGGCCCGCAGCAGTCATAGCGTGACAACGAGTCATACGCGAGCACAATGCTCTGGAAATAATCGAAAGACCTTGCTAAAGCTCGAGATAAATAGCTGTAGAAACGAATTCTCTTCGCTTCTTTCCCATCTTCAAGCTCTATCAAGTCGTCCTACGCTAATTTCGTTTCGTAGTTTCGTACTGTAAGAACCTGTTGATCTATGTACGAGTAATATGCCGTGTTGCGAACGAGATATCTTAGAAAGTTCAGATGACCGCCGGTAACTGACTTAACTTAAAATACAAGGATGTAAACTATGATAAGCTAAGTATGGAAGGTTTTTCTGGACAGATGTTTTCCAAATGATTTGCAATAATAATAATAATAATAATAATAATAATAATAATAATAATAATAATACTAATTAATGGCATAGGCAGACTTATTGCAGAGCAAACCGGCGATAAGCGAGAGACATCTTTTCTTTGGCAAAGGCTTTCCATGACTTTGCAAAGATATAATGCAGTCTGCTTCAACAATTCTTTTAAGCCGATTGATGACCTTGAGTAGCCGGGCGGCGATTCAGCACGTATTGCTCGAATCGTTTTTATTAAACCCCAGGTTCTTTACACCGGGGTAAAAAAAATATTTAAATAAAAAAAATAATAATAATAATAATAACAATAAAGGTTTAACGGCCGTTTCCTCATACAAGGATGATGTCAGGGACGTCAAGGATATCAGGATAAGTAGGATAAAGTAAAAGATAGAGTAAGATAATAGAGATTTGAGATTCTATTTTCTATACTTAATGCATTCAAGATGGGTTTATCGATTTCACAGGAACTTTTTTAGAAGTAAATTGTAAAATATTTTTAGACATATAGTTTAGAATTATGCCTGATATATATTTTCGTGTGCTGTCCGGGACTCTGAAGAATGAGTCAACCTTTAACTGCACGTGTCGTGTTTTAAGAGGCGACTAAGCATGAACTGAGTAAGACATCGGGAAATCACTTCCAAAACCATATTTTAAAGCTATAGGCTACATGGATATGGATAAGGCATAGACTTTTGTCAAGGATTAACTTGGAGTGCTCTTTATGAGGCGTGTATGGAGACTCTGAGTGTGAATATGTCCCTTGAGACTGTCCCTTGACAGACCACTAGACAGAGAGATGGATAAATTTTAATTGTTCAATTAAGGTTTAGCACTCAAATCTTCCACATTATTAATCTTTTACATATTGTAAAAGGACTTCTTTATAGAATAGTGAAGAATAGATCAGTTGAATGGTCGTGTAGTTAGCACGACTTCCATTAAGCAGGATTTACAGGTCGAATCCCAGACGGAATAAACGAATCATCAATATTGTATATGTAGCCTGAGCCTGCATTGTTTCATTGGCAAATAAATATCCTTAAGATTTCGGTTCGATAGGCCTACGTATAATTGTGATCATAGAGGAATAATTTCACGAATTAGCTTCTTAAATTCAATATAGTTATATCTCTCTGACGAATTGGAGATAGCTTTCGCTTTTCTGGTGGTACGGTAGTTGAGGATGTTGAAATAAACTATTGCCCGTACACGATTCTTACTCGAGCTGCTCTGTTATAATCTACTGACTACGTAACGATACTTTTTAGAATTTAATATCCACGCCTACGCTTTATTAACAATTCATTCTCTGAAAATTGATAATAATCTTCTTTGTCTATCATATTGACAACTCCGTTCAATAGAAACTTAATCCTTGTTCTTATTTCTGAAACAATTGAGCTGATTTCCTGAAAGAGAATTCAGGAAGTGGAGTGAACTTTTAAGCATTCTATATTTTTTGTTCGCTTTTGCATTAATCGCTTTTGCATTAGCATTAGTTAATTATTGACGCTGTTCCATTATGTACCACAAATGGAAATTGAATTTCCATTTGCCTTAAAAGTCGTTAAACTTTTAATCGAATTTATACACGTTTATTTTAAGGCAGCTGACGTAATTATCGTCATTCTTTAGTCTTGATATTCTTAGCATTAATTTAATTCGTTCTCCATAACATCAGTACACTGTTAAGGAAGACTGCTCGATGCAATTTTAGGACGATATCATTTTGTTCTGGGAGATTTCAGAAGTCACACAACTCGTTAACATTACCGCTAATACCTCATAATATGCTATATCCTTCACTGACACCGTTGAAGACGCAACTCACTAATAAACTTAGAGATATTTATTTCAATTGTAACAAGCATATCGCAGTCTTATACTGTAAATAGTTTGGGTACATAAATGAATATTCGTGTATGATGGCGCCCACAGCTGGCGCCATCATATTCCGAAATTTAAAAAATAACATTTTAACAGTTATTAATTGTGTTCAAAGAATGCTTGAGATAACTATGTGCAAAGGTAAATTTAGCAGGATAAAAAATAACAATAATTAAGAAAATACGGTTCAGACTATATGGGCATAAACGTAAAACTGTATGCGCACAATTAAAAGAAAATATAACAGTTTACACATAATTTTCACAAAAAATAGCAGTGTAAGTTTAATCTAGGTTATACGTCAGTTTTCTGTCTCGCTTGACTGAGTTTTTTAAGCGTATGTCGCACTCCTTCACTGTTGCACTGGTTGGAGCCACTGGCTATGTCGATAAGATATTCGAACGCTGATCAGTACGTGCGGGGTTCAAATCCTGGGCTCGCCCGTCATTGAGCTCGCTCTCGAGTGAGGAAATTGACGTTAACATTAGCTTTTAGCTTATAATTATCGTGGATGTTCTACTATCGTTATGAGAGACTGGAGTGCAGCATAGATTTGATATCGCCTGCTCCTACGTATCAGAAGTTGGACTCCTAACTGATCGGGCTACTGGCCTAGCACAATTATAGTCATTAAATATGCATGTATCAAACTTACAACAGATTCTTCTTGAAACAATGATTACTAAAATTTCAGTTTAACCTTGCTTCACAAAAATTCACAAAATTTGAATTCAGTTAAAGTTGATATCCCTTCACTTGGAATTTGAAAAAAAGTTGAGACTAAAATTAAATTTTTGTAGTGTTTTTTATTATGCATGTTAAGTGCGGCTGAAGTGTACTTGATATCTCTGACTTTGACACAGACCCTGTTATTAGATCATTTTTGGGAAAGGTTCTTGCCGCAATACACACCAGATAGCGAGGTAAATAATTAAGAGGATAAATAATAAAAGGGAAATTATAATTATTATTATTGATGTTACGCTTCAAAAGCATCGAATTATAGACTACGGAAAAAGATCCTAAGCCTGTTTGGTATCCGAGAAACAGCTAAATTCATAAGCTTGAAGCTTAATTCCTTAATAAGCTAACAAAAGGAAGATATTGACTTAATTGTTTGATATGATAGTTTGTTATTACCTGATACAAAAGTGTGTTTATGAACTAGAAAAAAATAAGCAAGTTAGCTGAAAAATTTCAATCTGTGTTTTGAGTCTCAGGAAGCAAGAGTAAATGATTTAGTGTTCTATGGACTTTGGTCTATGGACTTGGTCTGAGCTAACCACCCGTATAAATTGTACTTACTAAAATTCTTTAATAATTGAGACGAATATTTTGCATTTTTGATAGTGGAGTTGGTAGTACATTTGACAGAATTATTTGAACGAATCCCAGCCGAGCTGACTTTGACGATATTCTTATTATTCAAAAAAAGATCCCAAGCATACCTGTTACAGTACAGTTTTGAAAGAATAACTTTCATTACCAATTACTTACAATGTTAATTTACAGAGTTATACATGCAATTTAACTTTATTCTACTCAGTTAAATCGTTGTTGAAGTTATTCTTTCAAAACCTGTACCGTAAATTGAATAGTAAATAATTATAAATACTGCTATATAATATTTGGCTGAACACTGCTGTCATTTGACGAATCGATTAAAGCGACGATTCTTAAGTGTACGGGATGAAAAGCTTCATAAGTAACATATACATTACGTGCACGAACCCTGAAGCCAAGGGTTTTGTTGAAGGCGATGAAGTCGTCACTTCTTGATAGTTCACAGCGATAGACATATGCGAGTGTGGTTACACTGAAGCGTTTCATTCACGAATTTTCACGGATTTCTTTGGCTCTAAGTTCATTAAACATATCCAAATTTAAGGGCATCTTTTGTCAAATAAGTCTAAAATTTAACACTAAACATACGTGTCCAGTAATTTCATACATTCTGAGTTAAAAATTCCAAGATGTTTTCAAGTAATATTCTTCATGTTACTAAAATGAAGATATTGTTCTCAAGATACTCTTAAGAATTCAGTTCATTTGACGCGCTTTTCTTCGTGCATTAGGCTACTTGAACTTCTTTGAGTTCCTGTTTGTCATAATAATTCTTATGTTGCAGATATTTTATCACTAGTAACACTGTCTCTATTTGGTTGTTCAATGACATCTTTTCTAAAATTGTAATGCTTAAGTGTTGTTTAGTAGCCCTGTGCAAAAACGTCAAACTCCCAGTTTTATTTCAACTTTCTCGACGAAAATTAAATTTTATTGAAGTAAAGTAACTTTTTCTTTAGAACCAAATTAATCTTTAAGTTCATATTAAATTTCCTAGTTTATCAGATCTCAAATTATTTTAAGAAATTTCAGTGGCAATCAGTCTCTTCCATAAGAAGCTTGGAACAAATAAAATATTTGCAGTATCGCCTAGTAGCTCATATAATGTAAATGTTTGCAAGTACAGTAATGCTGTAACCTTGTGATCATTACTGACTTCAAAAGTCATCTACCCAGTACTAGAGCTATGCTTTCAAAATAAGCAACGCGTATTTGCGAATGTCTATCTGTGGTTCTAAGCATTTCTTAGAACTCTGCTTCAGTACCATTTCTGAACACGTTTTTTACTAGAGATGGGAATTTTATGAATTTCCAGAGTTCGGATTCTGTTCGGTTCGTTGAAAATGAAAGTTCGGTTCGGGTTCGGTTAGCAGTTGACAATTTGAGAGTTCGGTTCGGTTCGGCTCTTTGAAAATGAAAGTTCGGTTCGGTTCGGGTTCGGTTCTAACAAGGGTTTGGGTTCGGTTCGGGTTCGGCTTGCTTTCCAACTCGCAAGAGTTCGATTCGAGTTCGAAAAGGTTTGATTTGGATAATGTTGCAATTGTTTAACTTTACTTATAATAATCATGGTTATGACAAACACGTTTAAAATAGTTTATGGTAAATATGCTTAAAAACTTATTAAGTCATAATAGCTGCCACATTTTTTCACCTGGGTAAAAATATGACAATTAAAAAAGGAGAGAAGTGGTATTTATTCCTGTACATTTCTTAAAATATTGTTCGTTGACCAACAAATGTTCATAATATAGATATTTAGCTTTATTATTGTATCTGAAATATTTTCCTTGATTATAACGAGCAAATAGAATGCTTCATCAATTTTTAAATTTTTATTGTCACTATAGGCCTATATATTAGATACGTTTATAATTAAGTGGAAATGTCTTGGCTAAAATTTGATCCAATATTTCAGAGACAAAGTGCAATTTGGTAACATAAAAATGTCAAATAAAGATGATTTGGTAAACACGTGTACTTCCATAGAAACATTATCAAAATATACGCAGTTTGCTATCAACTGACCAATAATATGCTTCACAATTTACCTTAGGGTTTCAAATTTGAAACTCTCCGATCAATTATGAAGTTACGAAAATAGTTATGAAATAATTGCATCGCTATGGTGAAAAATTATTTACTCCATATAGCCTTAACACATATAGAATGTCATATATAATTATTTGTAAATCTGGCTGCAAAAATATTAAGGTAGCACACTAAAATTAGAAACAATTCATAATTTGAATTTAACAACAACAAATCCACCTAAATTGAGTCAAGCATTTTCAGATTTTTATGGGATACTCTCATCACTTTTGTCTCTTTGGTGTTAATCTTATTCCATATTTCATTGCCGAGTCATTTAGACTATCCATTATCTTCTGTAGGCCTGTCTCGCTTCCCGCTATCATTCCTTTGTACCGCTACCATTTTAAAATTTGTGTCGGAACCAGCCTTGCCTGAATGTATGCTGTTAGATACTGTAAGACATGTAAATGCAAAAACTAATACATATTTGTATTGTTTTAACTATCTTTATTTAATGTCAGGCTTGTGAAGAAGAAAGGATCTCAAAGAGTTTGGTTCAGTTTGGTTTGGACGAAGTCTGGGTTCGGGTTCGGTTCGGGTTCGGTTCGGGTTCGGTGAGAGTCTGGGATCGAGTTCGGTTCGGTTCGGTCAAAATTTTAGATTTTAGGGTTCGTTTCGGTTCGGGTTCGGTTCGATTCCCATCTCTAGTTTTTACTCGAGCATCTTTTTGCTTTATACATTTCTCATTATAATCATCATAACATAGCGTTTCTTTTGATCATTTTCAATCATGTTTCTGCTTTTAGTATAGCATTCGTTCACTGTCTTCCAAAATTTTTCTTGTCTATATTCAACCGTCAAAAACTTCAATTTTCCATTATCTCAGCTCATTCCTTAATTCTCCATTTTGTAGTTTATAATACTATTTTTCATATGCTTTCGATTCTTTGATTCAATTGTTAATTTTTCCAAGACAGACTAAATAAAAACTGAGGAAGATAATAATAAATATTATCAGAAGCCATATTTGATCAAGCTAAAGGCTTTATTGATTTTGTACAGCATTGTTAATGACATGGGTCTTTTCCTGGACGTGGTATTTAGTTGTGTGCTGTTAGAGAATTTGAACGCAGATAGTGAGATAAAATATGTAGGGCAAACATGTAAGTTGCTTTTGGCAGAAAACTACGAGTTAAACCGAAGTAGAGATATTTACTGTCTGATTTAAAAGGCGTCAAAGCAACAGGCGATATTGCAAACGCAACCATAGAATTTCAAAGATCTCTTTTAAAAACACTATGATATATAACAATATAAAGATATAAACAGAAGTGTTTCACTAGGCCGTCTATAATTACAAGCATACATCTACATTGTACATACCGAAACAAAAATCGTACACGTAAGTAGGCCTATACGTATTTGGCCTCAGATTTATGTGCATACGAAAAGACTGAATGTTAATAAATTCATGTTCACTCTTTGCTTTAACAATTAGAATGGCTCAATAAAGTATAGGTTACGTCATGAAGTTTTAAATGACAGGCCCTGAGGTGAATTGAATTCTCGTGAGTTCGAAGCCCAGCCGCACTGATCTGAGAGTAAAATCTCAGACATTTACTGGCCTGGCAACACGGAAAATGAACTATATTGCCTAACGGTTTAAACATGTAGTAATGAAAGTGACAGATATAGTTGATCATTTCACTATAATGCGTCTTTACTTTAACATGTCTTAATTTGTTTTTAGACAAAAATTGGAATTTATATCAATAATAAACAGCATTTCAGGTGGAAGTAATAGACTGAGCTATGCTATTGATCGATGTCGTTAATGAAATTACATAAACTCATTGTGTGTTGATAAATATATAGTTTATTTTACAAAAAACATTTAATTATTGCTAAGTAGAGAATATAGTATAGAGATGTTGGAGCCGAGCAGCACTAGTAATCGTAGAGCAAGCAGTACCTCGGATTACTTCCTATACGGATCATTGATTCAAGATCTCACTGCGTCATCTCTTTCTCCGTCTTCAGAAAGCATTCACTCCACTTCACCTGCTGCCAGTCCCTGTTTCTCTAGAGCAACACTCGGACCTGACAGAGAATCATTGGCGTCTCTTAATCTACCGAGAAAGTATTCAAAGTCTGGCTTGAGGAATTCCTCAGCATCTGAATCCAACCTCTCTACCAGCCATCCGGCTCTTCCAGTTAGCCGTCGCTCTTCTGGAAGAAACCTCAAAGCTGCTCAAAAATCATCGACCTCTCTCGTTCTTCCCCTTCCAGCAGATTTACTCAGTCCAGGCGGTCGAAGCGCCTCAACTTCTTGCACCCTTTCATCGAGTGGATCTGTTAGCCCAGTCAGCTCTGAGTACCACAGAGCTACTTGGAAGAGAAAGTTGAGCAATATGATGGACGAACTTGATCGACTGGGCGCCGGCCTGAAACAGGCAAAGGCAAACATTAAGGGCAGCATCGAGAATCTAATTCAAAAGTTGTCGCCCATTGCAGCTCGACGAAGTAGATATGAGAATGTAGAGACGGTGAAAGCGGCGCTGAACTGTGACGTGAGAGTTGAGGTGATCAGGGACTCTCCAGTGAGAACCAAGAGGCCACTGCGTTGGGCGGCAGCAGTGACTGCAGTCACAGCCACTTCTAGACTTGATCAGATCAAACAGAAGGCTGGCTCAGATAAAGATGGTAAGAGTAACGGTGATGCTGATGTGATCATCCAGGATCACAATTTCTCCATGTTCCTCATGATGACCAACTTGCAGGACGGAATGTTCTGCGCAGAACTACCCATGGATAAAATTCCTCAAGGATTGGTTAGAATTAGAGTGAGAGACTATCGTTTAGAAGTCACCGTTATTAGGCAAAAGGATGATAGTCAGTCCGATACGTTGAACGAGGAGGACAATTTCGGAAATGGTCACTCAAATAATGGCATCCAGAAATCTAAGATATATTGCGGAAGTATTAGCATTCCCATATATGTCAATCCAGAGAGTCTTGAATTTGAGTTGAACGAATCTGGTACAATCCTTCTTATTAGAGCTCAGCTTAAAGGTTGCATCGGTAATCGCCGCCTCTCTTTGTCTGCCAGTGATCTTCGAATACCATCACCTTTCACCCACCTTCACCCTTCAGCTTTACAAGGAGACATTTCATCATCTCGTAGCGATCTCGTGGGATTTGATCCAAGACTTTGCTCATCATCATCTAGTCTCAATACTTATTCTCGTCCTTCTCTAGCTGAATTTAATGCCAATGTTGATGAAAAAGAAAGAAAGGAAAGTTTTAGCAAGGCTAGTCATGGAACAAGGCCTAGAGGGAGCTCATTGACGAGGGTTGGTAGAACAGAGTTTGAATTGGACGTAGCCTCATTGAGGGATCCTATCCCATCCCCCACACCGCTGCGACGTCCAGCACCCCACAATTCTAAGGACACGGACGAGATGATGAGACGAGGTATTCAAGATCTGGCAATTTCTGAAGAACACCTTCATCAAATGCGTATATAAAATAAATCCACTTACCAAATTAAATTAAATTCTTAGGGTAATGTAGAGGCGACTAAGGGATATTTAGTGATCTTTCTTTGAGGAATTCTAACTTGATTCGTCGAGTTATAAGATTTTGAATCGAGTTTGTCAAATAGCAAATCCGTTATAATTAGAGTTCGTTTAAAACTTAAACGATATGCTCAATGACAGTCAAATGTAACTAGTGCGGAAAACCCAACCCTTGTCCAATTTATCAGACCAATATACTACAATTAACACTTTAATCTGAAAAGATTTAACAAAATTTCAGCTTCACCCTACTGTATCGACAGAAAGTAGCTTAGAATTGACTAAACTTTAATTATATTGCAATGTGAAATTGATCTTTCAGTGAGTTTAACTGTTTCAAGGTTATTTCTTCTGATATTGACGATATATACTATTTCATAGTTAATTGCATCGCTGTTACGGTTGCTATACATTTATAACGTGGCGGCTTATCGATAATTATCCAGGTGTTGCCATCACTGTATCATTTCATTCTAATCAGTTTATAGTTATAAATCTTCAAACTCGACAATCTTTATGCGTACAGAATATTAATCATTAGGCAATGTACATGTATGTTAATATTGATAATATTTTGATACGTTTCGTTAATTAGACTCTATTTAATTTATTCTGCATTCCAAGTTTTTAACAATTCTATTTTAAAAATGAGTTTTATCAATAAAATTGAGATCCTTTTAACGTCGGATTGCTAACCTGAGGTATACATCAGAGACTGCTTGAGATAACCATAATACTAATGTATCAGGCAACACACCATCAGAAAATTTCTTTTAAAAAGGAGACAGTAGGGAAAAACAATATAAGTATTGTTCAGAAAATTATAATCTATCCATGGAGATTAATTCTTTCAATTCTTTTTGTTTAAGCTAGTCAAAAATATACATATAGAATAAAATATGCGTCGAAGATGAAATACCTCTTGATAAGAATGCTTGATCTTTAGGGCCGAAATATGGTAATGTCTGGTATAAAATTGAGATTTGTAAGAGATCAACGAAGGTCAATTCAAAGTTTTTTGGATGACAAAACTTTAGATACATTTTACTGTTTAGAACGGAACATAATCGCAAATGTTATAGGAAGTTATAGGGAACTTAAGTTAAATAAAGAATAATTATGAAATCATAAATTATGAATAAATGATAAAATTTAAAAAAGTGTATAATGTTAAAAAAGTTTAAAATGTAACGAAGCTTAAGTTATAAATAAGCCCAAGGTTGCCCATTGGTTGCTTGATAAGCAGTCTATGGAGCATTTTATTAGAGTGGAAAGCGTGAATTTTAACTTTAAAAATGTTGCATACACCCGAGACAATGTTTATGCAGTTTGAAGAAATCTAGCATTCTCAACTAGCAGAATTCTAGTAGAGTAGGCTAAATGATGAATTTGGTCTAAGAACTAGAACAGCATGCTGTATATAGAATGTGAGAGATACGGGGTAATAAAATTATCAGTAATAAATGAACGTTTTTGTCAGAGTAAATATAACAGCTAGTAGGCCTAAGTTTAGTAATTGAACGAGGTACCGTTAGGTGGATAAGTGTCTATGGGTTGTGAACGACAGGAGTGGTATGCTTGGTCTAGGTTATTTGAAGGCTTAACTCCTCAGGAGCATAATGAACCATCGTAATTAAATCATATTCTTTTCATGCAAAAAAGCAATGGACACAAAGAATTATTCCGGTTTAGAATCCATCTATAGTTATTGAAATTATCCTGTTGCGTGCAACAGAATTTATAACTTAACGTAAGTGGAATTTGTATGGTGTTTTAAAAGTGAATTGGCATTGAACTAAAAATATTAACTTTTTCAAGCAGATACCAAAACTATCAGTAGTTTCAGTGCTGGCTGTCTGTGTATTTTTACGGCAGACTTCCCTGTAATATACATGTACATGTACATGTAGGCTATTGCTGACGGTCAGTTTCTGAGCTTTTACATGTACTATTTTCCTTTCAATCTACCGGTTTCTCTTCTCTCGCTCACTCACTCTCTCGTCGTCTTGCAGTATCATACGGCTGCAAGATAAAGATAGCTGATGTAAGGTATATTATACATGTACATGTATATTACCTTCGTCCTCAGAGTCTACAAAATAATTACTGATCAGTATTTCCTGAATCAATTGTTGTTTTGCACCACAATGGAAATTCACTTATTATACTTCTTTATATGCAGTAAAAGAGTTACTTTGTGTTCCTCTCTTTACTGCTGAAACAACGGAACTGTTTACGATTACATAGTCTCATTATCTCGGTACTTCTTTCTTTATGTAACATGATTTTTGTTTTTATTTTGCAATCTATAAAATTAAGATTTTAATAACTAACACATTGTAGAATATTTGTCATCAATGCCATTATTGATAAGTGAAGTCGCTAACTTTACGATGTTGTTTGATTCACTATGTGACTAGAGGTCTAAGATTCTATTAGGCTTCATCTCGCAAGCAAAATGAAGTGCATGTAAAAAGAATAGAACATGCAAGAAATTGTTCTTTCAAGAAGATTATCCAAGAGAATTATATAAAATACTGACTTATCTTTCCTCTCTCTCTTAAGTTCAGCACAATGGCAAGTTCAAGGCACATATTCCTATACACAGTCTGCTCTCAAGAACCATTGGTAGCACTCAATCGAACAATAAGTTAATACCTGTACTTGAACTTTACTGACTACACCATACCAGCACATTAATGATGTCTGTGCCGAGAGATAATATGACTTCTGATATGGTTTCATTGTGTCTTCGTCGGATTTAGCCTAGTCGCCTGGTACAACACATGTAGTTTACGATTGGTCTATCTTCAGTGTCCCGGATTCACATAGGAAGCCTCGTATTATATGCTAATATTAATCGAGTTCTCAGAAGGCCTGCCAGGTAAAGAAAAGTACATGAGGTCGAATCTACATATGAATATTTATGAGAGCATTGCCGTAACAGAATAAGACAAAAACGTTTCAAGGCATCTAAGCTTCATGACAGTCTATGTCAACCCACAAATTAGTGAACAGATTCATACTTTATTGGCTGACTGTGACGTGTAATATAGCGGAGAGGATGACAAAGCGTAGCCTCGTGTAGCGTAATTGCTTATTTGCTATTATATGCTCTCGTAATATGGCCAATAACTAAAGTACTAACACCTATTACAGTTTTCTGTATCGTATTTATTGCCTACAATTGCTGTAAATACACCTTGTACCATACGAGAAAGTTGAATCCAGAACAATCAATAATTTCTTATACCTAATTGGTTTGTCAGTCAAATAATTTCGTATAAAAAGCTGGTAAAGCTAATGTTAGCGTCAGTTTCCTCACTCGAAAGCGATGTTAAGTGACGGACGAGCACAAGATTTGAAACCCGCACATACTGATCCGCGATATATAACGTGTATCTCAAGGTATATAAACTCTTACTGTGTAATCAAATAATTATTTGATCCGTCAGTCGAAGAATTTGTCATGCTTTATTTGTTGTATTTATTGGAAATTATGAAAATTATTTGTTAGGAATAATATTAATAATTACTCTAGTTAATGTAAATAAGTCATAAGTAATATAATTTCTTATATAATATAAGAAAATATATTTATATTGAGTTGATCTCAAACAATAACGTTTGCAAAGAAATTTATTCGTCTGTTATTTTTACTTTCCTTTCATTGCTAGTTAGGATATCATACGCCTGATCTCTCTCTCTCTCTTGCTCTCTCACCCTCTCTCTCTCTCTTTCTCTCTCTCTCTCTCTCTCTCTGTCATTTTTAAAGAATCAAATCTAATTAGAATATGTGACTTAATTAGTATAAGAATTGTAGGAGAATATAGTGTCAAGATGCGCTGTCTGTATGCTACTGGCATGCACTGAATTAAATATTCTGAATCTGTACGCTCTCTCTCTCTCTCTCTCTCTCTCTCTCTCTCTTTCTCTCTTTCTCTAGTGTTCGGCCAAGAGGCAGGTCCAACATACATATTCCTACTCACATGATGCTTTTCACGCTCCATAAGCAGCACACCATCGTTTAACGAATTAATCCCTTCACAAATGGCTATGTCTTATCCACACCTTAATTTAGCCATTAGCTTTGGAATAATATGGCTTCTGAGGTGGTTTCTTGTTGCTTCCTCAGTTCTATAATGGATATACAATGTATATCCATGCAATACATTCGTGATGCAGCAATATGATTGATTTATACAATATCAAATTAAATATGCAACAACTCATTTAAATTATTATTTTTATTGAAGTTAACCTGAATTCTCTTTGTTTCATTTTCACTGTAATATATAGTCTACATATAGTGCTGACATTTGAATAACGAATTGTTGCTATTTTGAGCATTCTTTAAATACAAAATTCGCCTAATTCATTCTAAACTCAATGAAATATGCCTACGATTATAAAATTCAGTATCAAGCTCTTTATTAGACTGGAATGTAAAAAATCTAAGCTACTACTCGGAACTGTCCGCAGCTCACCTGTAGCTGTTATTACAGGATATTCTATCTACACACATCTCTGTATGCAGATACTATAACATGTAGCCAACATTACAGGTTATATTATCTACACACATCTTAGCTCACCTGTAGCTAGTATTACATGTTATACTACCTACACACATCTCTAGGTAGTATAACCTGTAGCTAATAGTACTAGTAATAAGAGATCTACACACATCTCCATACAGATAGTATAACCTGAAGCTTGTAGTACTAGTAATAAGAGATATACACACATTTTTGTGCAGGTCTCTCGAATTCATACATGTGGGCTCTTACAGAGTGTAACAATAGCGCATCTATAGGCTGCTGCTCTAATGGTTCTGTGAAAATTGAAGCATAAAGATTGTTCTTCAAATGTTATAAACGTTCACTAGCATACTATCATACATGTACAACCATATAGCATGTGGGAACGGCTCAGTCGTTAAAGAAATGGATTTTGAATGGTATAGAAATAAAATCCAGCGAACTCCTTGTCGCTGAAAAACCCTATGGGTAGATAATTGACACTAACGCCTCCACTCATCTATTCCGTTTTCTCCTTCATGTCCACAAACGAGTGAATCTTTAAATCATCTATAACATTCCTTATAATATACCATTACCATAGTATATATATATATATATATATATATATATTATATACATGTATATATACATACAATTATACATACATATATATATACATATTTATAGTACCTATTTATATTTGTGGGTGTGGGTGTGTTTGTGTGAGTAAAATATTAAGTCCATGTCGTACTTCTTCTTCTTCTTTTTATTCCTGCTATGGTTTAAGTAGCATTCAATGTCACTGCTTGAACCGGTAGCATGGTTAGAGGAAAGAAACACGGAACATCAGTACAAACCACGAAGCATTGCTGACTGACGTAAGACATGCGCAGCGAGTTTGATGCGCTTAACCACAGTGACATTAAGGGATACGGCGACTGTTGCTTCGTTCGCGAAAATCGTTTGATATTTATGGTCTGGATTGTCGTACGATGACGGAACAATATGGCAGCAGTATTTGAAGCAAGCGCCACAGGTTCAGTAGAGTAAGACAATCAACTAAGTTATATGTAGCGGATAATATAATAAATGCAAATGTAACAACTTTCTGATGATGTAGAACATAAACAAAAAATAATCTATACTACTTCTCTCTCGTCTCTCTCTTCAGTGCACTGCTAAGTGGCAGGTTCAAGGTACATATTCATACTCAAAGTTGGCTTTCTTGCTCCATAGAGCACTCCTTAGATCAACAAGTTAATGCCTTCACCAAGTTTATGCCTTATCCACTCCTTATGTAGCCTATAGCTACATAAGGAGTGGAGGGATGGTAGGACAGAAGAAGTAAGGGAGAACTATAAGGAGTTGAATAAGAAGGCAAAGGGAGTGGTGGCAGAGGCAAGGGTCAGAAAATATGATGATTTTTATCATAAATTAGATAGCAAAGATGGCGAAAAGGAGATTTATCAAGTAGCTAGGCAAAGGGAGAAGCAAAGACGGGATATGGGCAGTGTGAAATGTATAAAGGAAAATAATGGGAAAGTATTAACAGAAGATGGAGAGATTGTTGAACGTTGGGGAGAGTATTTTTGTAATTTGTTAAATGAGTGGGTTAGTGAATGCCTTGAAGAAGATGTAGGTAGCGAAGGATTCGAGGATTTGGAAGTACAGAATGCTACAGTTGAAGAGGTTGAGAGGGCATTAAAGAAAATGCATACGGGTAAAGCTGTGGGGTGGGATGGAATTCCGGTGGAAGTGTGGAAGATTTTAGGTTTGGGAGCGGTGGAGTGGTTGAGGTGCTTGTTTGACAAGATGTTATGGGGGGACAGAATGCCAGAAGAGTGGAGGTTGAGTTGTTTAGTGCCGGTATTTAAGGGTAAAGGGGACATCCAGGAATGTAAAAATTATAGAGGTATTAAGCTGTTGAGTCATACAATGAAGCTATGGGAGAGAGTAGTGGAGAGTAGGTTGAGAGGTTCAACAAACATTAAGGGCAACCAGTTTGGGTTTATGCCTGGAAGGTCGACAACAGAGCCGATCTTTATGTTGAGGCCATTGATGGAGAAGAAAAGGAGTGAGAGGAAGAAGATACAGATGGTATTTGTGGATCTCGAAAAGGCCTATGATAGGGTTTCGAGAGAAATGGTGTGGGAAGTTTTGAAGAAGAGGAAAGTGAACAGAAGGTATGTTGAGTTAATCAAAGATATGTACAGCAGGGTGAAGACTAGTGTGAGAGTGGAGAGTGGACAATCTAAGAGTTTTGATGTGAAGATCGAGGTACATCAAGGATCAGCCCTAAGTCCATATTTGTTTATATTGAATATGGATGAGTTGCTTAAGGGAGTTATTAAGGAGGCCCCATGTTGCATGCTATTTGCAGATGATCTGGTGATAGTAGGAGACACTGTGGAGAAAGTGAGATGTTGGAAAACGTGAGAGAGGCACTGGAAAGTAAAGGACTGAGAGTAAATAAGAAAAAAACGGATAATTTAGAGAGTAGATGGAAGAGTGAGATGATAAACGGAGCTAGAGTAATAAGTCATGGTGTGGAGCTAAAGAAGGTAACAGATTTTAAGTATTTGAGATCTGTAATAGAGGATACTGGAGAGTTGGAAAAGGAGGTTGCTAGCAGGATTCAGGCTGGATGGGCAAAGTGGAGGGCTGCTAGAGGAGTGTTGTGTGATAGAAGAATCCCACTAAGACTGAAATGCAAATTTTATAGTTCTGTGGTAAGGCCAGTAATGATGTATGGTTCGGAATGTTGGGCACTAAAAAGGGAACATTTGCAGAGTTTGCATGTGGCAGAAATGACAATGTTGCGTCTAATGTGTGGAAGAACTAGGAAGGACAGAATGGAAAATGAATATGTGAGGATGCATTTGAATGTTGAGGGGATCGGGGATAGGTTGGCTCAGTCGAGATTGAGATGGTATGGGCATACTGTGAGAAAGGCAGATGAGGATGTAGTAAAGAGAGTTTGGAGGGAAGAACTGGATGTTAAGCTTGGGAGAGGTAGACCACAATTGACTTGGGATGCGGTAATTAAGAAGGACATGAAGAATAGGGGATTGACTGATGATGTGGTGTGGGACAGGGGCGACTGGAGAAAGTCTATTCGTATCCCGACCCTGGTTAAACTGGGATTTAAGGGAAGATGATGATGATGATGATGTAGCCTATAGCTTGGGAAAAGTATGGCTTCTGATGTGGTTTCCCGTTGCCTTCCTCAGTTTGTGCTTAATAAGTAAATAATAATAATATGATTGAACTAATGCATTCGCCATATACATAATTCATTGCATACATTATTGCACAACTCAAGAATGAAGTTGCTTAAGCGTCGAGCTTAAGTTTTATTACACTCTCAGCAAGTGCTTCTTACAATTAGTTAATCTACTGCTTAGCTTTTTTAAAACAGACGACGCTACACGTAAAGTTTAAAGGGTTAGTTTATCTCGCATTTTACGCGCATGATAGAGTCTTCAGTGCCTTATAGAGAGCTATCTGATTAGTAATCTCTCAGTTTTGTGATTTCGACCCAATCAGAAAACAATGTGAGCATGATAGATGCTACACTCCTGTAAGTTTTATAAAACTTACAAAAATCTGAGAGGTTGGTTACAAATCTTATATTATTTTATTCATTCTCGTTGTACACTCTAATTTCAGTAATTTTGTTGTAATTGATTCAATGATGTTGTACTCACTCGATTTATTAGTGTTGTACTCTCTTGATTTAGTAATGCTCTACACTCTTAATTGCGTAATGTTGTACACACTTGATTCAGTAATGTTGTACAATCTTGATTCAGTAATGCTTTACTCTCTTGATTAAGTAATGCTTTACTCTCTTGATTAAGTAATGTTTTACTCTCTTGATTAAGTAATGCTTTACTCTCTTGATTAAGTAATGCTTTACACTCTTTATTCAATAATGCTGTACTCTCTTGATTAACTAATGCTGTGCTCTCTTGATTCAGTAATGCTCTCTTTCTTGATGAGGTTCTCTTTGTTATCCCGTGCAGCTGCTACCAACATAAAGCTATGATTGTGAATGTATAACCACCGTCCCGGGATTGCTTATACAAGGAAATTGCTCTTCCTCGATCAAGCAATGCGCAGTCCTGTCGGTCTATAGACTGGTCCAACTAGTTACGACTTCAATAAATACTTCGGTGCCAGCGATAAATGCAGTATTCCGCCATTCATCCAGCCGATGATTCGGAGATTGGAATGCAAATTCATTACAGAATTTGGCCTTTAGTCGTCGATGATATAATAAATGCTAATCGAATCAATCGTGCACGGAGAGGGAGGCAATACAATGACTAGTAGCATACCAGTGGTGATTAAAGAGAATAAATAGCATTCATAGCATAAATGAGACATTAGAGAAAAAAATTTAAATATGTGGTAAGGACTTGTGTGGTTTCTTTTTCAGTTTCGAAAGAATGACAATAATTGGACGAGCACTGGATTTGAATCCTACACCTATTGATCAGCATTAAAACAACTACAGTCTTGCTAGCATGCTACCGGTAGCAATTGTATGGCTATCACTTTACCGAACTCGATAGCTACAATTTTGGAAAATATATTCTTGAGTGAGATAAGAACGTATACACTCTTGCTGATCATTATCAATTTGGCTTCAAAGTTAATCGTTCTACTTATATTAATTTTTTACTAACTTGGTAAAAAAGTTATTTGATTAATATACGTTGAGAGGATCCACTATTTGCGCTTCTGTTATAAATTTTTCTAATGCTTTTTAATAAGTAAACTGTGGAAAATACTTTAATAAATTAGTACATTGTAATATAAATATTTCTTTGGTTATGTCGTTGTATTTCTTGTATAGCCATCAAGGAGCCGGAAATAATGAATGATGGAGTCCATGATTTATTCGTGGAGTCTCTATGATTGAATCGTGGAGCTGGCCTCTGTGAAAAATTCTTCTTTGACGGTGTTAATGCACCTGAACGTCAATGAGAAAAATGTGTTGAGCTTCGAGGAGATTATTTTGTAAAACTATGAAACAATTTTAATACATATTTATTGTGTTGTCTTCTAGTCTCGCTACTCATTGATCAACCCTGTATAGATACATGTAGTCTTCTAAATTATCGAGATTTCAATCTATGCTACGATGTTTACGGTATACACTGACTAGTCAAAATGATATGCAGTGGCTGCGGTGCATTGCAAATCTTGCCACAGACTAATGGAAAAAAATTAGAATCTTTTATATGTAAGTTAAGCAATATTGGAAAACATGATGAAGCTCTATTTCATTACCATAATATAAAGTAAATCAACCTGAGAAAAATATAGCGGTAAAGTGAACCCCCCCCCCCCCCGGCAAGAGAGAGAGAGAGAGAGAGAGAGAGAGAGAGAAAGTGATAGAGAGGTTTATTAAGAGAAAGAGAGAGATAAATTTTCTCTCTATCTTTCTTATAGAAGAAAGATAGATAGGTAGATAGATAGATAGAGAGAGAGAAATAAAAATAAAATGATGTATAATTATATATATATATATATATATATATATATATATATTGTAACATAACAAGGCCTAATTTAGTTAGAGCATTGTCGTTTAGTCAAGGACCTTTGTTCGCTTCATGTGATGAGAGGAGATAATAACTAGCCTAGCGAGCAGAGAGTGCGGCCCTGGATCGAGAGGACTCGCTTTCTCGTGGCACTTTGCTTTGACAAGAGTGCAACATTAGAGATGTAATAGAATTTGATTTAATAAAGTTAAATAAGATATTTACTTTATCATAAACTCTACCATTTAGAGTGGTTCAGGATGCTCTTGGATTCTTCACACAACAACAAGTGCACTTCGTCCATCACAACGTCAGGAGAGTTTCGTCCATAACAACACCAAGGCCATTTCGTTCATAACAACATCAAGGGCACTTCCTCCATCTCAAGGTCAAGGTCATTTCGTCCATAACAACTTTAAGGGCACCCTCCATTACAAGGTCAAGGTCATTTCGTCCATAACAACTTTAAGGGCACTCCCTCCATTACAACGTCAGGAGAGTTTCGTCCATCACAACACCATCAAGGGTTTATTCACATTTTGGTTAAGGACAAAGGATGAAAACTGAATCACCATTGATCTACTCATCTGGCCTTTTTCATTTCTCTACAACTCAATCGTCGTGAGAAATATCACTCGGAGGAATCATTCATCTCTGGACATATTCAGGATTTTAATTCAACAGTGAATTAACTATGAGAAAATCAGCAGACATCTGAGACAATTTCTCCTTATGCTTTCTTTCATATTACATTTTCACTCATTATCCCTTTAATATCATATTAGCTAAAATTTGAATGATGAAACTCATGTTGAACAAATAAATTAAACTTCATTTTTTTAGTTTAAACCATAATTTATGTATACCCAAGACACCATTTTCGGGTATCATTATCATCATCATCATATTCAAATCATAGTATAATATATATATATATATATATATATATATATATATATATATATATAGGCCTATATATACATGTACATTATATATATATATATATATATAGGCCTATATATACATGTACATTATATATATATATATATATAAAGAGAGAGAGAGAGAGAGAGAGAGAGAGTGAGAGAGTAGGAAAGAGGGAGAGAGAGGGTGAGAGAGAGAGAGAGAGAGAGAGAGAGAGAGAGAGAGAGAGTCTATGGATTCTTACTGATAGTGATAGCAGATTCTACTAAGTGATTTAAAACATCGACAAATCCAGCTAAAGCACATAGTGTTACGCGCTCACTATATTAGTCATTATATAATATGCTTTTATTGTTCCAAATAAAAAATTGTATAGTCTTAAATGAATTTTAAAATTTAAAGTAGCTAATCTTTTTGCCTATATATGGTTTTAATTTATTTCTTTGAGAATACTTTATATTTCTCTCTCTCTCTCTCTCTATGGACTGCCTACTGGCAGGTCCATGCCATGTAATGCCTCCGTTCTTCTCAGTCTTCCGTTTCCTCTTATTAAGAGATCACTCATATATGAGTGATCTCTTAATCATCTAACATTCCTAATCTCGATTTTCCTCTGCTTTTCTTTCCTTTCATTGTACCCTCTATAACCTCTTTTGGTAAACTCTCCACCCTTAGAATGTACAGTATACTATCTAGTTCTTCTTCCAGTTTCCTAATCATTTAAATACTTTAAATTTACTCTACTAATGGGCTCAATAGGCCTAGTTTCTTTTCGAAACAATTAATTTTAGTAACTTATACAATGCCACTATGCCAAAAATCATGTATTTAGTGCTGCAGTATATTTTTTTACAGTTTTATTTATTCGATATGATAGTTTCCACAAACTGAGTGGTGAAGTAAAAATGAATTACTTAATAAGATGATACCTGTAATCACAAGCATATGGATGAACTATGGCGTAAGTCAGAATTATAAGAATGCGCTTAATGACATAATTTGAAACCTCTTCATTGTTTGCGATAATTTCTCAACTATCGCGTATCTTCATGACCCATAGCTTCGGTGCAACGCTGAGTTTAATCGATTCTGTAATTGCATTGGGCGATTGGATTCCAGGAAGACTACTGACGCAAAATTCTAGTAAGTTATCGATTTGTCAACCGGATAAAAGGAATAAAATAAATATAGCCCGCCCATAACGCAACTCATTTTAACTTTAATTCGTTATATTTAAACATACCTTGCTAGTAATTATAACCATAATTTTACCTCGAACTCTAACCTAATCCTAACTCAGGTATATATATATATATATATATATATATATATATATATATACACAGTATATATATATATATATATAATATATATATATATATAAATTTGAATGTCTCAATAGCGCAATGGTTAAGGGTGTAGATAACGTCATGAAGTTTTAAATGACAGACCCTGAGGTGAATCGAACTCTCGCGGGTTCGAATCCCAACCCCGCTGATCTGAGAGTAAAATCTCGGACATTCACTGGACTGGCAAGACGGAAAATGGACTAAATTGTCTAATGGATATAACATGTGGTATTAAAAGTGATAGATATCAACATAGTTGATCATTTCACTGTAATGTGTGTTATTATATATATATATATATATAAGCTAAATAAATAAAAAAATGACATTGTAAATATAGCATAAATTCTTGTAAATATAACATAAATCCTGACTTCGCCACTGGCTGGAGCCGTGGCTCCAGCCAGTGAAAAAGTCGGTAAGTTACTCTAAGTCGGTAAGATACTCGACCATGGATCAGTATGCGCGGGGTTCAAATCCTGGGCTCATCCGTCGCTACATCGCTTTCGAGTGAGTAAACTGACCTTAACCTTGGCTTTACCAGCTTTATAAATCAAATGTAAATCTAATATAAATCTAACATGTGAGTAGATTACTTAATACCGATGTTAGTTAATTTGAGGCTGGCGGCCTTGCTGGTGGAATACTGAAAGTAACGGTACGGGTGACTCAGAGCGCCTAGGAAAGAGGTCTATTTCCACACAGATGATGTACGTCAATTCTGATCTTCTACAGTGCCCTGCGAGATTATTAAAGGAGTCAGAGGAATCGTTCTATGGAAGAGAGAATTGTAGAATTCGACATTTTATTTCAACTTATAGGTCACACGTTACTACTTTCTCTCCGCTTATTAAACATTTAAAAGGGGAAGTGAGACAAAAGTATTTTATTTCCTGTGAGTAGGATAAACTTCTGTTAGTTCTTACTAAATAATGCTTAAAATTCTCAAGGAAATATTCAATCAGCCCTAATTTAAAGTTTAAGAATACGACGAACTGGAAAGATTTAAAGATTGTATTTTATCGTATATCTTGCTTCATTTCAAATTGCCATGCATTGATATGATGCAGTGTGACTGCAATCAAAAATGTGCAGTATTAAAATATAAAATAGTTTCTAAAGAAAGGAGTTTGCTCGCCTATTGCATCTCAACAGTATTGCAGAGTTGAAGCTTAATATTTTAAATGCTTGTTTTCGGAAAATGTTTAAATTGAATATTTTAGCATAGTTAGTTGATTATGTGCATTTTTTATATACAATATAAGAAATGCTGATATAAACGACTGCATTATGCATGTAATGTTTGGGATGAACGTCTATTTACTACCAATTTTTAGCGAAATAATTTTTTGTTATGTGTTTTAGAAATAATTTGATATCAAATTATTTACACGTTTTCTTTCTTAGGAAACTAACTAAAATTAACTAGCCTAACTTTGAATTTTGGGAACATCACTAGTAATCCAAATTCATGTAGAAGAAGTACAGCTAAAAACCCTCTAAATTGTAGACGCAATTCCTCTTGAGTTAACTTCTTTCAACTTGTTAATTGGCAAGTACGTAATTATTAGTTTATTACACTACTTATCAATCTACCTGTATACAGAGGCATAATTTAGATCAAGCATAAACTTGTAGTGATACAATATTAAGTTCGCTTTGAAGAAAATAACTAAATCATCTAAACTTTCAACACATAACGTTTCCAGTACATAGACCTAGTGAAGCTAAAACATTAATTAATTAATTAGGTCTAACATTAATTAATTAACTAATTGAAGATTCTGAAACAAATAGCTTTGTCACCCAACTCTAACCGGTTCACGCAAATAGATTTAAAAAAGACAATTTTTGGACTAGCGGCTTTACGTGGTGTTATTACCGGTGGTAATTAATAATTCACTGAGAGAGCGACGGGTTTTTCCTGAACGAATTTCCTGAGTTTGTCCGACTACTGAACGATTGTTGACTGGAACAGAAAAAACTCTCCGACATAATCGAAGCTGCTTCCTTATCTTATACTTCAATGTTAAAAAAATAATGATAACAATAACTAATTAATAATATTAATGTGATTAATTAGATGAGGACAATTGCTATATTAATTGGATTCGGAGTTTATTATATTAATTAGATTAGGACTATAATTATAACATGCATCCTAATTCTAACTATTACATGGCGCCTTACTACATACCTTGATGGCTAAATGAGCTTGAAAATATCTCAAACTAAAATCATAATGATTTCAAATCAGCACGATTAAACCGTTGCACTTCTTTTGTCTTCTACGTGCCCGTGAATCTACAGAATAGACCCTTCGTATGCGTGCATGCCATTAGCGGCTGCTAAGCAGTGGAGGAAAATTAGGAACCAATTCAGAAGATATTCAATTAGGTCTATATTTGTATTTTGCAGGCTGAAACTATATTAAAATGTTGCAAAGGCAAGTCATTGCCTTTATAACACTTACATGTATGTTTATTTTATTTCTATATTAACTAATCGGTGGGTGCTCTTTGATGAATGCGACAGTATACAATATGTTCTCAACTAAGTATATAGTCTTGGTCATGCCGTTAAACCAAACATCGTATAGGGATATATTTAAATGTAGTAATTATGAATGAATATATACTGGCGGTAAAAACTTACATTTCCCATAAGGTATGCTAATTCAATGTGTAGAGAATCAGTAAAGGAAATTTTCAATTACAGTTTCTGCATCAGTTGAACTGAATTGGCATGTGAGAGATTCCTCTACAAATTGGTTTTCGAATGATAGTAGAATCATTGAGAGTAGAATCATAGTAGAGTCATTAATGGTAGAATCATTGATAGGTGAATCATGGCCATTTAAAGAATCGTCGTAGAGAGTGGTCTACTTTACCATGGACTTGACAGCTTTACAGTTTTTAAAAAGAAGATGAAGGACTTAATTCGTTTTTGTCTTATACGGTTTAACAACATAGCCCCTTTCAACAGTAATCCATATCCGCCAGAAAGGTTAAGCTAAGCATTGTGTTTAGTTAATCAATATAGTTTAGTTAGAAAAAACTAATAAGCTTTAATTAACTAAAAGCTGAGAATATGTAAAGTAAAAAAGTAGGAATCAAAAGATTCTTGAATACTGAGGTAATAGAGAATTATTTGAAGCTTCTAGAACCTTCTGCCCTTCAACATATTTATCATAGACTCCACTAGGCTTCCAGTCGTGAGAAAAACTATTAAATTTTGTAACACTTTTATCTCACGAGTCTGCCAGAAAAATGTTTAAAGATCAATTTAACTTATTCTATGCGCATTCTATTTCGACATTACCCATTTGACTGTTGACTACTTAGCTAGAGTAAATGCAATTGTTCCAATTGTTCTTGTACCTTACGCAGTCTATAACTTGGGATAAATTTGGCTTTTGAGTTGGTTTCTCAATGCCTTCCTCAGTTCTGACTTAGTCGCCTCTTACGACACATGCAGTTAGCAGTTTGGCTAAAACCCTTAAGCCTTACGCATCAGAGAAAGCACAATCGTATCTGCAAAATATATTCATCCTACGAGGAAATTAAATATAAGCCTATATTAGAAGAAGATTTTAAATAGCCTTTATATTTTTATATTTTCTACATTAGTATACAATACATGTATATATTGTAAACTATTATATCTATCGGATATCCGAAAAAATTGGAATCTCAATTTGCTTTATTTAAATTGCTGGCGAAAAATCTAAATTTTCCCAAATCCGCTCGATCTCATTAAAAAAATTGGTGTATGTTAGCTTGGCTTTTAATAATTTAAGGCCCGCTATGTATGGACTACCTCTAAATCATTTCTCAAAATGAAATCAACGATATGGTCATAACCTGTATAGCTCCAAGGAAAATAAGCTTTCAGGCAATTTGCATCTTAGCCTCTTAAAAGAGGTAAAAAAAGTAGGTCTCCTTATGCGGATACTGAGAAAACAATTTAATTATTGGCTTGGTCTACTACTCGCATAGCCTGAGGATGAAAACTGGCTTATACGTATATAGAGGAGTAGAGGGCTGAGAGAATGTTTAAGTGCTTGATTGTTTCTATTTTATTAAATTACAATTCTTATCTTTTAAAAATTCAATCCACCCAAAATTCCTCACCTCTCCACCAACCACAGCTATTTATAGTTCCCCTAATAATGCTTAAAGGAATTTTAAATAATTCCCACAAAAAATGCCAATGTACTGAAAATATGAAAATAAATCAGAGAGAAAGCTTCGTCACAGACACCGTGGATTTCAACTAATTATTTCACTTCACACGCCACACCACTGAGAAGCTTAGCGCACAGTTGGCGTGTTGCACCTCTAGACCTGCCATGGGACCAACAGAAGAACGTGGTTATACACTAACAGCTAACGTAGCACGTAAGTCCTTTTATCCTCGCGGAAGAGGTCAGCTAAAAATTAAATTTTTTCCACCGAAACATCAGAAAATACTCTTTAAAAACGAGGTTATAAGGTTTGACATTGTGTATATTGCTATTGGTAGATAAAATTTGGATTAGGAAAATATGTTTGAATTTTAGTTTTTAATTGCATATCGCTTTTATGTTTTATTAAAGAAGATCTATATCCTTAGAAAAATCCTCATGAAATTTTAAAAGAAATTTTTAAAGTATAAAAAATGGCGAAAAGGAAAACGTTAGTTAATTTAAAGAAACGGAAACACAATGGTAACGGCATTCGCCTCCACGTATATAGAGGGAAACGAGACTTGCATATATATATATATATATATATATAATAAGGTTTAACGTCCGTCTCCTCATACAAGGATGATGTCAGGGACGTATATATATATACATGTATATAGGCTAATATATAGGCCTATATATATATATGCCTATAATATATATATATATGTATATATATATATACAGTATATATATATATATATATATATATATATATATATATATATATATATGGACCCTCTATGTACAATATCTATAAGCCTACATAAAATGAGAGAGTATTTCTTTCTATCTCTCTCAATATATAGGCCTATAGATATTGTGTATATATATATATATATATATGCGTGTGTGTGTATGTGTGTGTGTTCGATATGTGCTTGATATGTGCTTGATATGTGTAAATATATATTTTTATATATCATTATATATACTGTATATATGTATTAATACATTATATATATATCCCCGTGTTGTGCTCGAGTGTGGTTGGACCACTGCAGAATAGGGCAACTGCAAACAATCTGCCGCGTGTACGTAAGAGGCGTCTAAAGGCAGGAGCTTAGGATGGCATGAGGGGACCCACCTGACTATGAAATATTTTCCCTCAGGATTAAATGGTAATTAATCCACCTAACTGAAGAAGGCAACGGGAAACCACCTCAGAAGCCATATTTTTCCCAAGCTATAGGCTGCATAAGGTATGGATAAGTCATAGACTTTGTGAAGGGATTAACTTGCTGATCTAGGGAGTGCTCTTATGGAGCGAGAAAACAGACTTTGAGTATGAATATGTACCTTGAACCTGCCACTCGATCGGTAGTGCACTGAAGAAGAAGAAGAAGATGATGATGTATACATATACTATATATATATATATATATATATATATATATATATATATATATACATGTTTATATAGGCCTATATACTGTACTGTATATATATATATATATATATATATATATATAGAGAGAGAGAGAGAGAGAGAGAGAGAGAGAGATGTTGTTTAAATTTAGATGCGCTGAGTTAAATTAAGAGTGAATATCATAGCCATTAAACACATGTTGGTATTACAGCAAAAAGAGACAATTTGTCATGACTTGGCTGAGAGAAGTAATATTGATGCAAACTAAAAGCAACAAGACCCCTACATTCTGAGGCACTCCACTTCTAGCCCGTTGTGAATAAAGGAGGAAGGAGCACCAGTTAGCCTACATATGAAAATTTATAAAAATTTCATTTGATTTAATTAAATTGATTACGACTATTCATTTTCGATATTTTTAAGTGTGACTTCGTAATTTTTTTAATAATTTTAATTTCATGATCTTCGCGGTTTACTTCTGTCATAGACATTTGTTGTAGTCATTTACATGTACCTTCGTATTCAATTACACACAGTAATTTAACAATACTATGTTAGCTAACCATTTTATGCTCTAGATAAAAATATATAGATATCATATATGCGATGCATAAAAATGCATTTTTATATGTATATAAATACATCAAACGCAATAACAACAAAATAATTTTGTCCAGAATCCTTTCGGCTATGCTCCAGCACGAGACGGCAATGTTTGCATTCACTTAACTGGAGTGGACAATGGATCGAGTGGATAGCTGGATTGGACAATGGATCGAGTGGATGAATCAAATTAGACCAACAATTCTGAGACATCTGAGATGTCTGAAGGCGATTACGTCATAGTGATGGCATTAACGGAAATAAAATACATTAATGTCAATTAATGTGTTGCAATTGACATTAATGTGTTTCGCCATTCCAGTCAGTGGCGACATCGGCAAGATAGGTCTCCTCGACCGCGGATCAGTATGTGCGGGCTTCAAATCCTGGGCTCGCCCGTCGCTGACATCGCTTTCGAGCGAGGAAACTGACTTTAACCTTAGCTTTGGCAGGTTTTAGCTTTAATATCTGCCGACGTGTTGGATTTTGATTTAACCTTCTCCTAATTGTATTCTTTATTAAGTGTTGACTATTTTAATTTTAAAAACATCTTTGAGGAAACTGCCTAATTGATTAACTATTTGATCAAATTCACAGACACAACATGGGGTTTTCTTGTGATTTACAATTCTCTCTAGTGTTCTGCAAAATATATAGGCCTACTTTACTTGCAGAATAATTCCACAGACATAATAAGGTCGACATTGGGTACATATTCATATTTTGAGTAGCTTTCACTCTCCTAAAAACACTTAGAAATCCGCAAGTTAATACCTACACAAAGACTATCCATATCATATGTAGCGTATATCTTGGGGAAATAAGTCTTCTGAGGTGGTTTCCCGATGCCTTTCAAAACAAAAATGCAATATTTAAGTTAATTTAACAAATGCACTCCGATTCTGCAATTTGTTGGATGTAGTGTATTTCGGAAGCATACTGTGCTACCTCGTACCGCCTTCTGTCGAAAGTCAAGATTTTACCCAGTAAATATTGGGCTCGTCTCTTATGCATGTAGCACATTTAATAAGAACGATCAACATTAAATTCACTTTACGTTTTTGACGTTATACCCTTTACATTTTCAGGCACGTATGTAATGGATAACTATTTCGACAGAATATAGCCTTATAACTACTACTACTACTACTACTACTGCTGCTGCTGCTGCTGCTGCTGCTGATGCTGCTGCTGCCCACACATAATAGGACATTAATTAAGTGTAAAACATTATAGAACTAAAGTGTAAAAATCCGAGTTATTTTCAAAGCAATATTCACCAGATGGAAAGAAAGTATTTGGAAATCCTGTTGATCGTAATAATTATGATAATATGAGAAAAGGAATATGAAGAAGAAGAAACTAATAATAATAGTAGCAAAAATGCTTCTTATACTTTTAATTGAATAAAATCACTTTTAGCCTATCTTTTTAGCCCAGGGTCCTCTAAAACTCATGACATTAAAAGTATCAATAGCATTACAATAATAAATTGGAGATAGATTTTTAGCGACGGTCACTCTGCTTAGAATCATCGTGGCATTTGCAGTGCTATGAATAATCGGAGAATGGCACAGTACTGGATGCCATCATGAACAACGCGGGGTTAAATATCACAAAAGAACTATACGATGTTTAAGTTTATCATGATGGAAATTACAGTGAACAAGATCATCCAGGTCAACATGGTACTATGATCAGCATGATCTAAAAGGTGCTGAATATCATCATGATCAGCACAGTGCCAAGTATCATCACGGACAGCAATATGCTAATGAGCATCGGGTCAATGCGAAGTTTCAGTGATTGAGCTATAGAATGCTTTGTCAGTTACTGAACTGGGGCACAAGGATGTGCTGAATAATGTGTGCACAGTTGTGTAGGTTTAGGCTACATTTATTAAATTTAGACTTGCACGAACATTTTTTCATTCCAAATACGCTGCTACACAATCTATCTGTATCTCTCTCTCTCTCTTCAGTGCACTGCCAAGTGGCAGGTTCAAGGTACATATTCATACTCAAAGTTTGTTTTTCGCTCCATAAGAGCACTCCCTAGATTAACAAGTTAATCCCTTCACCAATGCTATGCCTTATCCATACCTTACTTAGCCTATAGCTTGTATATATATTTTAATTTCTTAAAATGCGTATATACTAATTATGGAATTAACTATTTATATTATCCTATAATAATCTCTTTAAGTGTTCAATAATCATACATATAGATACTTTTAAATCATGGTAACGAATTGGGTTGAATTAGATAGAAATTATGAGTGCGATTATGGATTAACAGATGCATGGGTCGAATCCAGTGCACCCCATCAAATGGCATGATTTTGAGAGAATTGACATTATGCTAGACTTTTCTACAGCTTTAAATTTGTTATAGTTACACATGAGAAAAGGAATATTAAGAAAAAGAAACTAATATTAATACTAGCAAAAATGCTTCTTCTTAAACTATAGGCTAATTAAATAAAATCTCTTTTATCTTGTTGGCTCTGGGTCCTTATTTATTTTTAAAATGCTAAACGCTTTTTAGGTTGCCTACTGTGTCTCGTACAACTTGACCTTGAGACTACTGTTAGAACCCGAGAGTTTTTGCAAGTAGGATCAGGTGCAAGAGAACCTCGCCTGGTCATTTTATGCTCTGCTGACTACGACATGCTTGTCACCTTTTTGAATCACTACAGTTTCTGCTCGTGTATATTCTGCGTCTTTTTGTCTCTGAGATGTAGGCGGAAAATGGAGGACTCCTTCCACAATGGTTTACATGTTTTATTTTTATTTTTACATCTCTCACTAGTTTGCTACCCTGTGGCAGGTTCAACTAGGTACAAATTCCTACTTACGGTCTGCTGTCGCTCGTAATATACGAGCACTTTGCAGATTATTAAATTAATTGCTTCAAAAACAAAAAGGTTATGGCATGGCTACACTAGAATGTTGCCTATATTAGTTTTGCATAGCAATGATTCTGATATGTCTCCCTTTGCCTTTCTCAGTTCCTACTTGGTCATCGCTTACGATGTACCTAGTTACGGTTTACATGTTCTTCAGAAGCCCCGATATGTCACGATAAATATTTTACATAAATGTATAAAAAATACTAGAACAATTAGGGCCCGGATGCACATTCAAATGACAGAGTTACATTTTTGTCTAAATTCTGACTTCTATTAATAAAGCCGTTATTCTTTAGCATGGAATAATATTAAAGCAACAGTTCGCTCTTTCAGAGCTGCAGAAATATATTTCCTAATGAACTGCTCCATGAAAATATTCTTCGTTTTAGAAATCACAGATATGGCTATGATATTAATATTTATACATTTTTCTGGTACCAGGCTCATACAGTCAAATCTAATAATGTTCTTTCTAAACTTTATCTCCATAAAACATGTCAACTCCTTAGTTGATGCCCGTAATTCCATTGAAAACAGACTAAAGACGTGAATAGAACCGAACCCGAACCGAATCCTGAAATCTGAAATTTTGGCCGAACCGAACCCGAATACTGACACTGGCCGAACCTGAACCGAACCCTGATTCTGGCCAAGCCGAACCGAAACGAACTCTTCATAATTATTTTCATCTCAGCTATTTTTTAAAGCCTGAATTAGAATACTAAGGAAAATGTTCGACTTCAAAAAGATATATAAGAGACAATACAACTGCATATATTAATTTCTGCTTGCCTAAATCGTACAGTATCTAACTGTACAACTTTTTTATTCTGTAGCGCTCGTTTTGAATTTAATTTCAAAACTCACAGATAACAAAAGCGAAGGAACTTCAGATACCGATACTAGCAGGATTAGATTTCTGATTACAAAAGTATCATTAAAATCAATTAATTAATTGTTATTTATTTATCAGCTTTATTAATGCATAATAGCCCATACATTATATATACAGAGTTATCAAATTCTCATACACACACAAATAATTAACTAAAGTTACTTACGTTAACAATACGTTATAATATACAACTGTATATTGAATTTTCAATCAACTACAGCAGAAAATGTTGAATTTAGAGCTACCTTCATATCAATTGCCTACACCTGCATAGTGTTTCGTTTAGTAAATTTTGAAATTAGGTATATATTCAACAAAACCAATGCTTCTCCAATATTAGTATAGGTTCATAACGGCTATGCCAACAACAATTAGATTGCCACTCTCGCCAATGACAACATGTATACAACTATATATGATGCTCACTATACAAGCAATGCCAAACTGACGAGCAAACAAATTGTCTCTCCGTAGGTAAATTTAAAAATTTTTTACTGAATAAATTGATGGAAAGTAATATATATTATAATAAACTTCTCTTAAATCTTCTTAGAAGTACCCATGTGTATACCAATCATCCTTATTTACTATGTCTAGTTTTAAATTACATTTTTGTTTTCAAATGACTGTATCTAATTAACCAACACAACTCTAATTAATTATAGACGTTCCTAATATATAATTTTGAATTGTAAAATGTATTCTGAGGTTAAGCAGCTGTTTTTCTGGTTATGCTGAAATAGGGTGATTCTGGTGCCACAAAAAAGCTAAAATATCTAGGCCTACTTGTATTCTATGAGCATTTTTGTTACATTGGGATATTTTAAGTAATAAGCCTATATAAAAAGAAAGCCCATCTCTTAGTTTCTTTCGTTATCTAATTTTTAGCAGATAAAGACGTGGAAGTATAACTTGCAATGACTTCAGGTGTTTTTCTGAATCTCTTTTACGCTACAGCCACATGTTAAACAATAGCAGTATTAACCAAACCCAACTCGAACTCTTGTATGATGGAAACCGAGCCGAACCCGAACCGAACTCGAACGCTGGTTTGAAGTAAGTTTAACCGAACCCAACTCCCAAATTGTCGAATACTAACCGAACTCGAACCGAACCGAACCAAACTTTCGATTTCAGCTAATCGAACCGAACCGAACTCTTGAAATTCGCAAAATTCCCATCTCTACAACAGACCTTACTTGTATGTAAGGTGTACATTACTTATAGGCAACTTGCAAATTATTGAGTGACGAAAGTAAACAAAGAGTGATGAAAGTAAACAAATAGAAAAGAACCAATCAATCAATAAGAATTTAACGTCCGGTTCCTCGCCATAAGGCAATGTCAGGGACGACTCTGAAAAAAGAGAAGAAATAAATGAAGAAAAAAGAATGAAAAGAAAAGGAAAGAAGAAAAAAGAAAGAAAAGAAAAAGAGTGGAAGAAATAAAGAAAGAAAGAAATAAATGAAGAAAGAAAGAAGAAAGAAAGAAAGAAAGAGAAAGAAAGAAAGAAAGAAAGAGAGTAAAGGGACGGGGTAATGATTCCATTACGGGCTCATCAACATCCAGTCACTAAATAGCCCTCTCGGTCCCGACTACATTCTTGCAGCGGATCGTGAGTTGAAACCTGATTAGCGGTGCCGGCTGTAAAATTAGCAATGCCGGTCGACTCTGCCAGTACTGTCTTCAAGAGTTTACTTTAAATTACAACTAGAAATTACTTCCCGTAATTAGGTTGTTGATGAGACGTTAATAACCGTATTTAAATAATTAATATTATATAATATTATATACAGTTCATAAGGTGAAGATATAAAAAATTGTACAGCTATGGTATTTTCGGACATAATTATATTTTTGACTTTTCTTGCGCTATCTATTTAAGTGTACGTAAGAGGCGACTAAGGCAGGAGCTGAGAAAGGCAGGGGGGATCCAAGGCAGGGGGATCCACCTCGCCATGAATTTTCTCCCAGGATTAAATTAAATGGCAGTTAATCCATTATAGAACTAAGGAAGGCAATGGGAAACCATCTCAGAAACCGTAATATTCCCAAGCTATAGGCTACATTAAGGTGTGGATGAGGCATAGCCATTTTTGAAAGGCACACCCGTTAATCGATGGTGTGCTCAATATGGAGCGTGAAGGAAGTGAGTAGAAATATGTACCTTGGACCTGTTGCTTGGGATAACACTAGAGAGAGAGAGAAATAAGTAATAATGCTCTCGACATACGCGCACTAGCTGAGACACTTTATGTATCTGTAGGCAGTTTTTCAGAGGCCGTGGAAATAAAAAATGTCCAGCTCTTAGTCATGAAGCCCGTCAGATTGTTGAAGACTGTATCGCTACCAGGAGTGGAGTACTCGCATTCTTTAGTCTAATTGTACTGCGGAGATTAATGGCAAATAAGCAAAATAGGCCTACATTTTCGTGCAATTGATCGTTTAGTTTACTCCTAATACTATAAAGTTTTAGCGAGTATTGAAGGGACTCAGTTGCTGTAGCTCTAGAAGTAGGCGAATGCTCGATGCTGTTAGCATAGGTTCTGCATAGGGTTATAACGAAATTCATTTTTCTTTAGTAAAAACAAACTCTTTCAGTAAAAATGATATTACTTTACGATCAATAACACACTATAAGGTACATTGCATAAATCATGTCTAATTGAAATGGCATAGTTTTTGCGTTTATTAGAATCTAAGCGCAAAGTTCAGTTTAAGCTGATTCATTATAGCCTTCCAATGTATAATCTTGACACAGCTTAGCTTATTGCTCAGCTTGGCTTAACTTATTAATTGCATGGCTTTTCAATCAACAAGTACAGATATAAATCAATTAATCGACCGGTCCTTCACTCACGCACTCTGTCAATGAATAAGTAAATAAAATAGTAATTAAACTAATGAAGAGCCGCTTTATGCAAAATATCACAGTAGCATAAAAAAATTATAAATAATTCACTCTGCAGATATTCAATCAAAGCTTGCAACCACTGTAATCCTATGGCCTGAAAGTAAACGACTAATTCTTCAAAGCCGTTAACTTTCTTGCATCAACATATTAGTTATCGACTCTTAAGAACACGTACTGCATTTTACATAACATTACAGAGTCAGGAAGCAATTATATGCCTGTTTAAGACTTTGATCACACTTACAATGCTAAATGATGGTTATGCCTTTAATTCGTACTAAGCATCGATCTCCTGAAGCTCGGTTTAAAAAAATTTGTTATCACTAAATAACTTATAATAAACGACTTTTCTTATAGGGAACTATATTATGATATTTATACTACATATCTAAACTAAATTATGATATTTATACTACATATCTAAACTAAATTATGATATTTATACTACATATCTAAACTAAATTATGATATTTATACTACATATCTAAACTAAATTATGATATTTATACTACATATCTAAACTAAATTATGATATTTATACTACATATCTAAACTAAATTATGATATTTATACTACATATCTAAACTAAATTATGATATTTATACTACATATCTAAACTAAATTATGATATTTATACTACATATCTAAACTAAATTATGATATTTATACTACATATCTAAACTAAATTATGATATTTATACTACATATCTAAACTAAATTATGATATTTATACTACATATCTAAACTAAATTATGATATTTATACTACATATCTAAATTATGATATTTATACTACATATCTAAACTAAATTATGATATTTATACTACATATCTAAACTAAATTATGATATTTATACTACATACTACATATCTATAACTATATTATGATATTTATACTACATATCTAAACTAAATTATGATATTTATACTACATATCTAAACTATATTTTCATTTAAAATAAATTTTTAAAGTTATAGAAGTTATAGACAAATATCATAAAATTTAATGCAAACCTACAATATGAAGAGCTCAATTTTATGTAATGAACTATGATAAAGATGAAGTTGATATTGGATTCTACCCAAGGCGTCAGTGGAGTTTGCTTGTACTGGATATTAAATCTCATACTTCAAGGTATGCTGTCCTTTTCGTTTTAAAAAGATACTGAAAAGCTGAATATTTTCCTCTTTGCCTAGAGATTGGAAGATGAGCTTTTAGCGCTTAGCCTAACTCAAACGGCTAACAAAATGTAGAAGCTTGCCCGAAGCTAAAAAAAATTATTAGTTTTTCGAGATTACCATTCCGAAATAACAAATATTGATATTGCAAGTATATGTGTATAACAGCCTCGTCTAAATCAAATTCAGAATAGTTAGCACTATTTTCAAGGTTTCGTTGTTCATACCAACTTTCTTACCTGTCAAAAATTATTAAAAGTTGGAATTTCAGACTATGTTTAAAAATTTTGTTAGAAATTACAAAATTACTGAGATTTTGGCTTTACCAGATTGTTCCAGGGTGAGAATAATGTTTAAATGGATGAATGCACAGTGAAATCGGTACTTGTAACTAGCAAATTCTTCTGTTAGAATACAATATATGAAATAAAACTGTTAAAAAGATGTCACAAGTTAAATAAAGAAAACAAGTCAAGATACTTCAAAGAGCGAATATTTGCCCAATGATGTATTAAATCTGTTCATCATCATCATCATCAGTTCCGTGAGTTCTGTACAGAACATAGGGCAGCAACATTCCTCCATTCGTTTCTATCATCAGCAAACTTCACAGCGTTTTCCCATGAAATGTTTAATGATCTCAAATCCTTATTGATCGTATTTAGCCAAGTACTGCTAGGTCTTCCTCGTTTCCTTTTTCATTCAGTTGGCTTCCAGTTAACTGCATTCTTTGCGTATCTATCCTCAGATATTTTCAGTAAATGATCTAAAAACCTCAACCTTCTCTCAGAAACTATTTCATCTAATTTTCTTTGTCTACTCCTTTCGAGTACTGTTTCATTTTTGACAGTCCCAATAGTGAACGTTTAAAATTCTTCTGAGGCATCTTTGTTAAAAACTGTTTAATTTGTGCTTCATTTTATTAGTACCTTCCCAGGTTTCACATGCATACATTAAAACTGGTTGAATATTTGTTGAGTATATTTTTATCTTTAATTGCTCCTCAATTTTATTACTCTTCCAAATATATTGCATGGAGGTTTTGGAATATGTCATATGCTTTACCGATTCTACACTCCACATCTCTTTCACTTGATCCATTTTGCGATATTGTACTGCCTAGATACGTGAACTCTTTTACCCTTTCAACCTCGCTTTGATTAACTCATATCGTGAATATGTCTGTCCCCGCAGTTGTGAGGATTTTTGACGTTTTCAGAGCTAATTATTAATCCACCTTTTTCAGAATTTTCTTCTAATGCTGATGTCATTTCTTGCAGTTGATGACTGTCGTTTGCTAGTAAAGCTATATCGTCTGCAAAATCAAGGTCAGTTAATTTCCTATGATCCAACTTTATTCCCCATTCTCTTTCTTCAAAAGCCTGTCTCATCACGAAATCAATGACTAGAAGAAAAAGAAATGGTGATAAAATACATCCCTGTCTAACTCCTGTCACAATGTTGAAAGAGTCAGTGCCCCCCCCCCCCTTTGTGTTCTTATGTGGCACGACGAGTTTTCATACACTAATTTAAACACATCTGTGACTTTCCCAGGAATTCCATAGCCTTTTTTATATTCCATAAAAATATTACTTATGGAAAATAGCATGGAAAATTAAATCTGTTAGCACATAATTAATAAGTAAATAAATTAATCAATCAATCAATCTATCAATCAATGAATTATTTGATCTCAAATCAAACCATAGAGCGATCGATAAGTAAATAAATAACTAAATAAATAAATAATGTATTTTTTATTTATTAACTTATTATTTATTTATTTCCAGGCATAGCTCTTACGAGGAGTTCATCTTATTGCTTAGCAATGAGTACCGTAGAAAACTCTGAGCAGTAATATGTATCCTGAACCTGTAACTCGAGATAGAGAAAGAGAGAGAGAGAGTGAATGAGAGAGAGAGGGGGCAGAGAGAAAGAGAGATAAAGAGAGAGAGAGAGAGAGAGAGAGAGAGAGAGAGAGAGGGAGAGAGCAATACAGATTGAAACAAAACGTAAAAAGATACATTGTACAGGATAATGATTTTAAATGCAATGATTTCATGGAAGTGTCAGCAGGAGTCTTGAGACGATTGAGCTGCGGGAATTCTTTCTCGTCCTGTGTAATTTATCAACTTGTTATCCACGAAATTAATTTTCACTACGGCTTATGTAGTCCGCCCATCTCCTGAATTCTTATGATCTTATTAAAATAAAGCAGGTTATATTTTACTTATCTTTAACTTGAATTGAGCAATTCTAGTTAATCGAAATCTTACTCGCAGTGTGTCCGGATTGCTGAAAAAATGGATCAACTGTGGATTACACGTGTCGTAAGAGGTGACGAAGCACTAAGATCCAAACCAACGTCAGAAAGGGCATTTGGTTGGTAAGCGCCTAGGCCCCGGAAATTACTACAATTTTATTTTAACCCGACCGCGTAGCTAAACTTGAATTCAGAGAGAGATTATGATGATGATGAGTTAATCGAAACTTTTAAAACATGTCTTAGATTCTTCTTGTCATCGTGTACATCAGGTCGGATATTATCTCTGGTGGTCACATAGACTTCATACTTTACTCCTTCACTTACTCTATCAAGTGGTTGAATTTTTAGAGCAAGGAGCTACATTGTCGCTTTTCATGGTTACACAGCATATTAATTAATTGTCGATGTCACTGGGATTGAATGAAGATTAAATTTCTAACATATAAAGCAAAGTGTAATCATCATCTTTAATATTCTCCTACAAAATTTAAAAGTAGCTTAGTATAGGCTTGAAACAAAAAGATGCTCTTTCATTGAGAAACAGTTTCCCATCGCCTCTGAGCAAAGCTGCCGTCCAGCGGTTAACATATTTCATAACTTAATCTAGATAAGTCGATCTATCCAATACATTTCGTTGTAATTGTTATACATATTCTTCGAAGCTGTCCAATTTTGACGTCTCTGAAGTAATACTGTGATTCTTGACTCAGCTATTGACATAACATTGCAATAAAATGAATAAGTTAAGACACTCATCTTATGACTTTTTCAGTATGAGATTTATGTGATGCGCGTTATGGAAAGCTTTACTTTTGATTAAATATTTAATTAAATAATATAATGAAATTTAATAATAATAATAATATTTAATTTACTTAATCAACTTAGAATAGTTACTACGTATGAGTAAATTTCTTATTATTGAATGTGCTTTAGCACTCTGTCGAATTTAGCTAATTATAGGAAATAAATTCATGAGCAAAATTATCTCTATCTAAATTCTACATTATACATTGGAAAAGGCTTAACCTTTATGATAGTATTAATGTATTTGTCATCAGAGTGTATACATACCGATCCTAAAAGAAGATTTTGAGTGAGAATAATATACCTTAGACCCGCCGTGTTTCATCCCACCAAAGAGAGTTAGGGAAGTACGCTACGCTAAACTAGGCTAGTCATCATACTTCTTTGTACTTTCCACTCCATCAGTTCTTAGGAGTCAATGACATATTGCTTCGTTGCTAAATGATATATTTGCCGTCGAGTAACATTTTCCAAAGACTTTTCGGCTTTCTGCTCAAGATTGATTACAAAGTACGTCAAATGAGTAACTGATGAAAACTTTTCGTGGGTAGGAATAGGCGTCATGTTATATTATTGCAGATACATCTTACGTTAAATATTTAGTCATCCATTAGCATTTTCCTTATACATGGACGTCAAGCGAAACTTTGCTAAATTTAAAGTGTTCGGTTAAAATTCTGGCGCTTACCAGTCACTACGACAAAACTAATTTCATAAGCTCATTTTAAGGCCAGCGTACGTCGCGAAAGAAATAATTTATTTCCTTTTTAATAATTTAAATTCTAAAATAGAGATAATAATTATTATTTTATTTAGTAAGTTTAGTGGCTTGCAACTATCAAACTCACAGCTGACCTTGGGCCATATGAAGCAGTAAGATAAATGGACAACTTGAAAAACGATATCTCGAGATCCGTTCTATTTAAACATCGGTGATTGACAAAAGGATTGACAACGGGCACAATGTTGGTCAACAGACTGACATTTAATGCTATCTTCATCTTTCTACATTGTTCAGTGAGCTAAATTGGTTGCGATGACAGGTTACTTCTATCATTTCTGGAAAAATATATTCTTCAGAAGAAACGGGATTATATATGCCGTATTACAGTACAGCAGTATGATAATTGCTTTATTTATCATACAACTATTTAAACATTCGCCTATACTCACGAACACTCGTACGTTATTAATTGTCATATGTACTTTATCCGTTTTTAGAATGTCTTAATAGCGTAGTAGTTAGAGGCGTCAGGTAAAGTCATGAAGTTTTAATTGACAGATCCTGAAGTGAATTGAACTCTCGTGGGTTTGATTTCCGGCCACCCTGATCTGAGAGTAAAATCTCGGATATTCACTGAACTGGGTACACGGAATATGGACTAAAATTGCCTAACTGTTGTAACCAATGTTATAAAAGGTGATAGATATCAACGTGGTTGATCATTTCATTATAATGTTTGCGACGTATACGTAAGAAATAGCGGATGTATTTATAAAAGCCTACAAATTTATTTTAAACAACAACATATTCTTATTTTTTCAGTACTAAAGCCAGCCTTGAACTGATTGACAGTGCTCAGTAATAGAGACCTGACACACAAAATCTTAAATGTGTACAAAGTTGTCATTTTGTAGACTTTGTTAGGCAGTGTACATGTAATGGATATAACGCGATACTGATATTTTCTATATTCACTTTCATTTCTAGATGTCGCAGGGCGGATGTCCCATCATGTCTTCACAGTTGTACCTGAATCTCAGTCGACGAGACAACTAGAGCAGACATACCAGAAACAAGCAGACTCTCGTGAGAAAACAGCTGCAGGCATAAATTCCTCTCTACAGATTTACACACCAGAACTGATATATCTACAAAGACCACAGCGCGTGATGCAGAAAACTAATATAAGCTACAAGAACAGGTTGAATACAGCAGGGTTAACTCATCATAGGAGTTATAAAATGCACGATAAAAATATGTTCTGGAAAAGTCAAATGGACAGATACTTACAGTGTAATTTAACTGAAACTCACAAGAATAAGGCAACACTGAAATATAACAAGAAAATCAAACATTTTCAAAGAAAACTACTAGATAAATTGAATCAAATATGGCCCCAAAAGCGAAACAGAACAAAGGAATCTAAAGTGATACGACGACAACAAAAAGCAAGATATCTGTCTCTCAATGTAACAGCACCTCTATTTGGTCTTTCAAAGAGTAATATATTAGATAACCAGAAGAATTACATGACAGACGAAAATTTGCATCAACAAAATAAATTTGAAAATCTTCATCAACAAAGTGAATTTGAAAATCTGCATCAACAAAGTGAATTTGAAAATCTGCATCAACAAAATGAATTTGCAAACCTGCATCAACAAAGTGAAATTGAAAGTGAAGTGCAGCAGAGACTTAGGCGGCAACTGAACCTGGATCCTCTGGATTTGGATGAGAAACCCGGAGCGTGGGACGTAAGGATGCTGACTCGGAGTCAGGTTTACTACTTGAGACCTTCCAGCCGGTTTAATCTGGATTGCGAATTCCACATGGAGCGATTCCACGCTTTCGATAACCTCATTAGCTGGGACAAGTCACAATGGGGAGGTCCAAGGCTTAAAATAAATACGATGAGTATAATTCACGAACCGTTCTGGATCACAAGACGACTGTCAGTGTCGTTCGAGAAGAAAGCTCCTAGATATAAACTACGCCTTAAAATACAAGGTAAATAAAAACTATTTCTTTAAAAGGGATTTTATTTGATACCATTAAAAAATTAAATTAGATTTCGTAAGTCATAACGTTTGTATTTTCGATAACCTTCACGCTAAAATAAAAGTCTTCATAGGCTATATCTGATACCGAACTAATGATCAACAGAGCTGTTTAGGTAATTTGGAATGTTATCCCTTATTTCACTGCAGACTGCACGTTGCATGAAAATATTTTACTGTAACAAACATGAGCAAACGCTTCTTCGCTTTTTCTACTGCAACAATATGAAAATATCTGCCTTAAGATCTTCCATCTTGTAACTGTAGGCCTATTGGTACTTTCCTGGGCTAGCTAAAAACCCATTTCTTTCCGCCATAGGTCTAAATTCTGACCCGTTTACCTTGATCTTGGACTTGCACTGCTTTGATCTCGCTTTCTCAAGTGGACTTTGTATATTCGGTTGTCATCGTGTGGTGCTTTTGCGCCTGTTTGTGCAGAGTCTGCAAGAGACCTCCCTGATATTAACCGGACGTTAAATTTGTATTGATTGATTCATTGACTGACTGATATATTGATTAATTGATGGATTTTTTGATTGATTGATTATTAATTGTGATGCAGATTTGCGGCTAGAGGACAGTGGTAACTACACGTGTGAGATACGTACGAGGAGAGGCGAAGTGCTCCAGCATCTCACTCTCACTCTGCTCATACTAGGTATAAAGCGCTCCAGTATCTCACTCTCACTCTGCTCATACTAGATATAAAGTGCTCCAGTATCTCACTCTCACTCTGCTCATACTAGGTATAAAGTGCTCCAGTATCTCACTCTCACTCTGCTCATAGGTATAAAGTGCTCCAATATCTCACTCTCACTCTGCTCATACTAGGTATAAACTGCTCCAGCATCTCACTCTCATTCTGCTCATACTAGGTATAAAGTGCTCCAGTATCTTACCTTCACTCTGCTCATACTAGAAAAAAAAGCTAAAGCTAAGGTTAACGTCAGTTTCCCACTCGAAAGCGATGTCAGTGACAGGCGAGCCCATGATTTAAACCTCGCACATACTGATCCGCGGTCGAGTGTCTTACCGATTTCTTACTAAATAAAGTGCTGCAGTATCTCACTCTCACTCTGCTCATACTAGATATAAAGTGCTGCAGTATCTCACTCTCACTCTGCTCATACTAGGTATAAAGTGCTGCAGTATCGCACTCTCACTCTGCTCATACTAGGTATAAAGTACTCCATTTCGGAGCACTCTATTCGGTTCCTGCTTAGTCACCTACTACTACACTTGCAGTTCATAATTAGTCCATTCTTCAGTGGTCCTAATACCATACGCGTAATTTTATCTAACATATAGTACATCTAAATTAAATGTGTATAAAGTAAGTGAAATCAAAATTAATTGTATCGTCGTCTCTGATAAAGAAAGACACTTGAATGGGACGCCCAGGACCATAAAGAACTCTCTCAGGGGAACCGTGCCATGGAGTCGACTTGTAACCAGATGTTCGTTGCTTTTAACTCAGTTATTGATGAGTAAGATTTTACAAATGTATCAATGTCATGTTGTCGATACTATATAACACAAAATTAAACAATAGAAATGGAACATTAACTAATAGATTGCCAGGTAGCTAGCAATAAATTAGCAGTAAATTTAGGGATAGAAATATTCGTCGCAATATAGGCCCACGTGTAGCTTAGGGGCGTGGTTTCTTCATTTGTGTGTGCATTAAATTTAAAAAGTCCAGCGGATTTTTATGTTTTTATAATATGGTAGACATTACAATGCTCGATATATAGAGCTTGTAGAGTAACGTGTCTGATTTTTACTTCTAGAAATTTCGTGCTCAGTGGGAATATTCTCTCTCTCTCTCTTTCTCTCTCTCAGTTTAACGCATAACTTATGTCCAGGTCATGTAACTATGTTCAAAAACTATTTATAAACTTGGATAATAATTCCGATAAAGTTCAGAAGCTCCAGACTTATCCCAAAGTTAATTAATACAATTTTAAACTATTAGTAGCCTAATTTAAATTAGATAGTTATCTCATATTAGAAAACCGCTGAGCAGATTCTATGTTGTATTTTCTACAGAACCAGTGCAATCAGTTCAGCTCATGTCCAATCTTTCTTCCTTTCCGTCCACTTTCTACTCTACCTCAGCATCGAAACCCCCAATCCCTTCCTTATTAATGCAAGCTTCTGATTCGTCTGAAAAGTCTTCCATCCAGATTTCATCATCGTCGTCATCATCAATATCAGCATCAGCATCATCATCGTTATCATCATCATCACATCCTCCGATTCATTCATCAAAATTTCAACGAGTTGATTCTAATTCAGATTTCTTGCCTTCATCTTCCATATCATCATCTTCATCACAAGTTCCATCGTCCACAGATGACCAGCCATCACCTCACAGCAACCTTACCGCAGGACTGACACCCTTGCCAGCCCGAGTTTCACTTAGTGAGACTCCACTGGGAGTCGACTGCATCGTTAAGGGGGGCAACCCTCCCCCGGACATAGAACTTCACATCGACCTTCAAAACATCACCTCTCAGTTTCAGCTGTGGAGATTTCAAAGGCTCGTGGGCCCCACTGGTCTAGCTAAGATGGAACTCGTAAGTGGGTTGAGATCAGGGCCGATGGTTCGGGTGTACCAAGGCATGAATGGTCACGTGATCAGCTGTACAGCTCGAGTGCTGGGAATGGAACCTGTGACTGCGCGAACAACACTTCTGCTGCCCCACCATTATATAAACTGTACGTTAGTCAAAACTAAAAGATTATAATTTCCGTAGCATAAACAGGGGGTTAATTAGTTCTTGATGATCAAAAATTGAAAAAATTATGAGAAAACCGACTAAAACGCCAAGGTATATTTCAACCTCAGTTTGATCAAACTTTGATGCCTTGAGATTATATCAGTGACGATAATTCTTGTAAAAAATAGAGAGTTATAAATATTTAAATCTCCATGTTTTCTCGAAATGTTTAAGTATGTAGTTTGTATATTTATCTAGTCATAATTACAATCAAAACTATTCAAATGAAATAGAAATTGATTTGCTAACAGATGCACCTCGAATACGATGCGATCCACAACAAACGATGGATTATTCAAATTCGCCTGACCATGTTACTATCCTTCATCCGAAAACCTCCACACGGGTCTGCGTTCAGTGCGAGGTAGTGGCACAACCCCGCCCTTCATCGATCCTGTGGTCATACAGAGTCAACGACACGGACGTCTACGTTCATAGTGGACTCGACGTCAACGAGCATCATCAGATTCTTATCAGGGTATGACTCATCAGATTCTTATCAGGGTATGACTCATCAGATTCTTATCAGGGTATATGACTCATCAGATTCTTATCAGGGTATGATTCATCAGATTCTAATCAGGGTATGAGTCATCAGATTCTAATCATGGTATGACTCATCAGATTCTTATCAGGGTATGACTCATCAGATTCTTATCATGGTATGACTCATCAGATTCTAATCAGGCTATGAGTCATCAGAGTCTCATCAAGGTATGACCAATCAGAGTCTTATCAGGATATGACAGTATGACTCTTCAGATTCTTCTCAGGTTATGACTCATCAGATTTTTATTGGAGCATAAATCGATGGATTTTTATCTTGGTATGATGTTTTGCTCATTTTTATTGAATTATTAGCTATTAATTTCAAACTTAGCTAGTGGTTAATCTTTAATATTCTTGAATAACTTGAGCAACAATAAAAATGACACAGTGATTGTTTCTATATTATTTAACTGAACATGTATGTTAGAAAACATATTTGATTGTCTCTATAAGCCTATTTAGGCCTATGTATAAGAATGAAGTTAGAGTCATGGACTACATAGACAATTTAAAATTGTAACTTGAAAACCTACAGCAATTGCCTAACTACATTGGTCTCCTAAATGTTTTAAATTTGTACAAAGGTCTCCTAAATGCTTTCTGTGTTCTCGATAGATAATTAATTATAACATATATTTGGTCATTTCTGAAATCTAGGACAGAGGAGAAAACCGGTTAGAGACGATGCTTTGTGTGAGCAGCAGAGAGAATTTATACAGTGTGACGTTGAGTGACGTCAGAGAATATACAGTGACCGGCGAGAACAGTGTTAACAGGTCATCACTGAAAATATCTCTCAATCTCAGTAAGGCTTTCTTCGTTGTTAATCAAGTCCTTTTTGTAAATAATAATAATGAAGGCTTACCGACCTCATCTAAGGATGATGTTGGGACGTCAGCACAGCACTATCACTACAAAACTGTCCAACCAAACTCATCTGCAAAAGACATGTGCTTACGAGAAGTAAGTTCCTATAGGCCTACGATGCCGGCCCGGTGATCAAATGATCATAAGTTCAGAATAAATAGAGTAGACTAGATCTGCTGTGGGAAGAGAATTACTGTATTTTATATGCTCAATTGTAGCCAGCTAATAGTGCGCTAACTAACTTCTACATTTAGTCACTCAAGCGGGGGACTAATAAATTTCAAGTAATATTAAAAAGTCAAAAACAGATAACTTGCTACCCTAGAAAAGCTAATAGATTATGAAGTTACGGAGGTACATCCTCAGTCCCAATATGCGCCGGATTAACACGTTCTCTTACGATCACGTGCTTCATCCAGGATTCAGCTAATAGCTGTATTTGTTCCCCACCACTATTACAGTGACGTAACACCGCATGATATATAAAGTGTATGAAAGATTAAGTATAATCTATTGTTTTACTAGAATTTGCAAGTTTTTAGAATATATTATTAGTCTTCGTTACTGGTTCTTTTCTTTCCTACACATTTTTTCAATTAATTTTGTACGATCAATCTACAAAGAAATTGACAGGTGCTTTGAGTTACGACATACGCTAAAATAGTGCGGACCGCTTAGAGAGAACTTTCAGCATTAAACTCGCATTCTATAAATATTATTTGTGTGTATATCTAAGTGTAGCAGATATTTTGAACACGCTGCCAGTGAGAGATACGAAATTGTCGAATTCTGCCATTAATAAACACGACGACGAGGATGCTGCATCGCTGTGGAGATCAGCAGCTGAGAATTCTGCTACTTCATCATCAGCAGCAGCTGAAGGATTAGCTGCAGCAGCAGCTACGAGCGGTCAGCAGCTAGTAGCAGCAACGAGCCACGTAAACGTAGTTTTATTTGAGTTGTACATAATCTTTAAAAGTGGGCGGTAAAAGAAACTAGACTTAGCACATGGACTTCCTAATATAAAAATATTCACAATAATTTTGTTTACAATAAATGTTAATCACTAAGTTTATCCAGTGTTAAACTTAGTGTTTATAGTGTTATCCGCGTTATGTTCGGGTTGTTGAAGTTACCATGCGTAGACAGAGCGTGTCGTAAAAGGGCAACAAAGCACTAAAATGTAAACCAACGTCAGAATGATCATTCGGTTGGTGAGCATCTAGGCTCCAGAAATTGCTACCAAATTTTCCAATCTCGACTCTGGTATACTGGTATTCCAGGGAAGATGATGATGATGAATGGAAAAGTGAAGGTTTATTCGTATCCCGGCACCTACTAAATTGGGACTCAAGGGAAGAAGAAGATGATGATGATAACCAAGGAGTTTATTATTAGCTACCTCATTCAGTAGTTATATAATAGAGACGTTTCTGTAGCGCAAATTACTACCAACAGATTAATACAGGAAACAATTAATGAAAATAGTTAATAAGTTTATGAGCTAGGCAAGTTCCTCTAAGTGTCTGTTAAAGCGCTTAATTCCATTTGCTATACTTTCATTAATCATTATCTAAGAATTTCGGTAAACCCAGATCTCAGGAACAGCCATTTAAAATTTCATGCCGTTGACTAACGCACTTACACACTGAGCTATTGAGAATGTTACAAGATAAAGGATTAGATGAGGAGGAGCAACGATTTGGAAGCTCTGCGTAATTCCAGTGAAACAGAGCCAAATGTCTGACATACAGTATGCTGCACTGAAACAACACAGAGAGAGAGAGAGAGAGAGAGAGAGAGAGAGAGAGAGAGAGAGAGACAGAGATGATTTCACTGCCTAAACTGAGAGACAGATATCATCACATATTCACTTTCTGTTAAATTTAAATACGTATATTAGACGTAATGAATCCATTTATCAAGATATTCAGTAACAGAGTCAGCCATCACATGTGCGCAGAATTTAAAGTTGTATTTAAAAGACGGTGTTACGTTTCTAACATCAAGTTTAAATATCATGAACAAACAGAGGTAGGCTTAATAATTGTTTGTGTAAAGCACTTTATAGAGATCTGATTCTGGATTAAAATTTCACAAATATACGGTTGTAGAGAATTAGCTAATGAGTTACTACTCAACAGCACCTATAATTATAATTCATAATCACATCAACCATTCGAGTTTCATTTTTATACTATTCTAAAGACATGTGCCTTAAAAAAGTATTTTTGGTAAATAAATACACTGTAGCTCAACGCTTGGTAATAATGAAAAATCTATAACCTACAGTCCATATAACTTTACCTTATCTAACACAGTAAACAAATCTAGGTTAATTTGCAAGCATCAAATATCAAATTGAATTTAAAACCGAAATATAAGAAGGTAACTTTTTTTTAAACTTGATTGCTTTTAAAATGTCTCCTGTCAAACCCATTTTACATTAACAAAGTGATCACTTTAGCTTAGGCCTTTGCATGTTATTACGTTTTCATAGTTCAGACAGCTTATCCGAATACATTACAATACCATGATTAACTTATCAGGAGTGTTTTCATTACTACGAGTCAAGAAACAGTACAGAAAGTAGTCCAGCGAGATATCTGTAGCGCATTATAGCATCGTCCAGGAAGTGAGAGATCTATGCGGTCTCCTGCTGCTCAAATGCTGGATAGTTGTTCAGAACATCCTCCCAAGTTCTGCGGCCACTCGATAAGTCACTGATAATCTTTGGTAACTCGTCAATCTGTCAACATTATACATAAATTACAGTTCAAAAATAACAATAATTTTCACTTTTTTTCAATTACTATTTGCTATTATTACTATTACTATATTATTTGCGTTATTGTTTTTAGTATTAACATTTATAAATGCTGTTGAACTAGAAGATGGTAGAAGCTTCTATTTACAAATATTACAGTTAATTATCTTTTTCTTTTTAGCGAATTCCGCACTAGTTAAAACACCGTTTAGACATAACTCTACTGTTGACTGTGTAATGAGAATCTGTTGAAACGATTACGGCCTAAATTCTTCAAATTACAGTGAAATTCGGCTGACCATATTCATTTCGGCTGAGCACGTTCTGATTTATGTACATTGAACCTATGCAAACGGCAATGAATGTTTCATCTGAGCACTTCCTGAGTTATGTACGTTGAAACTATGCATCAGCAATGAAAGAAGAGCACTGCTGTACAGAAACAAGAGCTTCATTAGAGGCAAAGATTTAACATTGATTTAAATATAACGTGCACATTTTGAATACAATTAAGTACAAATCTCTGAAGTATAGAATTTTATTCCAAAAATTTGACACAAATTTATTCAGCAAGCATTTATATCAAAGAATAATTTATATCTGAGTTTCACTATTTGCGCCGCCAATATATGACACAAAAAGCGGCCATTCAAATGCATGCAAAACATCTGATACAACGTAATGTTTTCATTAAGATTTGTTAACAAATATTTGATGACTACTGCCAACAGAAGGTTAGTATAAATCACTGACGATGACCACTAATGTTCAGTGACTCTTCACTACTCATCACTCTGTCTAGCAAAGCAATGTTCAATTCTGACAAAATACTACAATAAAGACAGAAATACAAAACTATGTGTAGTATAGACTTTCTAAACACATTTGATATGGCTAAACGAATAAAGCATCGAACCTCAGCACGGATCTGCTTCATGCTGTCTCTCTCCCTCAGTGTGGCGGTGTGAGGAGTCTTGTTGCACGTGTCAAAGTCAATCGTGATGCCGAAGGGCACAGCGATCTGATCAGTGCGAGCGTACCTGCGACCAATAGAGCCGCTGCTTGCATCAACCTTGTGCGACACATCGTGGCGAGTTAGCGACTCGGCTGTTAAACAATACACATCACAATGATACAATGGTGGTCGTTAAGTTGATTCATCTATTTCTTTATTATCAATAAACTTGCTAACTATTCTAAGACTACTATTAACATAAGGTCTTTTTCGTCTTTATCAATCAAAATAACTAATGAATGAATCAATCGTATCAATCAACTATTGAATGAATCATAGATACAATCAATGAATCACTGACTATATCTATGTAGAGCTAAAGAAACTATGTTTAACAGTTTGAGATGCCTCCAAAACATAACCACCCAAGAAAATATTAAACATCACAATACAAGTAATTAAAAAATTATTTAAGTAATAAATTAATTAAACGTAAGTATTAATTAAGTAATTGATAAGTGTTTGTAAATTATAAATAGAGCTACATACAGATCTGTTTAACGAATGGTTTGAACTCTTCATTTCCACTGAGAGGCAGCACAGAGCACTTGTACGGAGCTATGAGCGGTGGCAGCGACAGATACTACAACAAGTAAATAAATAATAATAATAATAAAGGTTTAAAGTACATTTCCTTATACAAGGATGATGTTAGGGACGTCCCCCCATCACATGTCACTACAAATCGATTCACCCCCAAACCATCTGAAAAAAACATGTGCTGAAGAGAAAGATCCTAAATGGTGCCAATCCGGTGATAAAAAACAGGCAAGATGAAAACAAAATCATCATGAATTATATTCATCGTCCATGGTGATATTAAGCACTTGTACGGAGCTATCAGCGGTGGCAGCGACAGACAGCACAACAAATAAAATCACACATTGCACTGCTCATTCATAAACATTTGACATCCAAATTGAGGTCTTCTTTTAAAAAGGGCAATGAACATTTGTTAAAATAAACAAAGAAGCATTTCTACAGTAGAATATCAGCATTACTGTAAGTTCTACCAAAGCTCAATGAGTCAACACTAGACAGTACTCACAGTTCTCTGCTCATCGCCCTCTCTCATGCGGAAGTTGTGCTCAAAAATTGAGTACATTATGCGTCCAATACCAAACGATGGCTCAATCACAGATGGAACATACTCCTCAACTACATCAATATACAATACTCATAAATTAATGTCTTTAATAATTTTGGCTATTTTTAAACATAATAATTTCAAACAATGTATAGCTTCATAGTGTTTCATCATACAAGCATTATATCAGTGCATGATATATATTAGAAAAAGAAAAATATGAAAGAAATATATCTATTCAGTCAAATTAATGTACATTGTTACGTCTAAACTACATCATCTATAAAGAAATAAGTCCTAGACTAGTGGACTTAATCATAAAATGATAGAAGAAATTGATTTAGCACATTACGCTTAGCATGCACATCAATAAACATATTTAAGTATCTTTGGGCACGATTAGTACTCTGATGGGCGATCACTTCGGAAGACTTAAAGTGTTGACCACTTTGAATGATAAAAACCCCCAGATGTTGGAAGGTTATTCTTATATCTAAGCCGGCAGTATTCGTTGTGGTATCAAAAGAGGTAACAGTTACTAATATTATAAAAACTGAGATGAATGAGGAAATAACAAAAACTACAAAAACAGAAACTAAGCATGAAAAAGTTGTGACACAAGCGGTATGATACGTGCGAGACCATATGACCAAAAGAAAACAAGATGTTTAAACAATCTGCATTTACGGCTTAGCCAAACCAGCATAATGTAGTACAGCTTAGCACAAACCATGAAATTTCTTAGTGTATTTCTTGACTTCAATCATCTCGGCAGGAATGGTGAATTCTTTACCACCTTCAATCTTCACTAAGTAACTCCTACAAAAAGTACAACATACATTCGATGTATTCTCGATATGATCAATGGAACTAATGCACAAAGGTTTGAGGTATTTGTTAACTTGCAGTTCCAAATTCAACTCACGTCAATATCAACACCTCTGAGCAACGACATCAGTATAAACGCATTGCAGCAATCTCTACGAATGCAACAGCAAGCAAAGCAGCAAGATTAAGATATAAATCCTGTTTATACACCCGCAGCACTGATTGATAAAGTACCACAGTACTACTTGATGGAGTACCACAGCACTACTTGACAGAATACCACAGCCTTACTTGATAGAGTACCACAGCATTACTTGATAGAGTACCACAGTACTACTTGATAGAATACCACAGTACTACTTGATAGAATACCATAGTACTACTTGATAGAGTACCACAGTACTACTTGATGGAGTATCACATCACTACTTGATAGAGTACCATAGTACTACAAGATAAGAGTACCACAACACTACAGGAAAAGTACCACAGTACTACCTAATATAGTACTTACAAATACATCGTGATACATTCGTAACTCCGTCAACTTCACAAACATTTTAAAAACATCCAAATAATTTCTTTCCATGTGGTTTAAAAAAAGTTAACTGAGCATCACAAAGAGAAAAGCTACTTTTAAAAATTCAACTCAGTTGGTTCTCAAAAATATAATAATATTGGCAGGTCTCACATATTAATATCAGAACAATTAGCTGCTACAAAACCAAATATTTCACACTTCATTTGCACCTATTACAAAGTTGCGCCGATCCTAAAATTACACCTTTGATTAAATAACGACAAAACAATTGTACGTTTCATACCCGGTTTCGCGCAGTTTGGCATCAATCTCAGTGGCCACCTCAGAGGGGACATCGGTCAAAGCGCTAAGAATCATCTTAGAATCCTGACGAAAATGTTTTCCCAACAAACCCTTATTAGCAATAACTTCAATAACCTCCTTTTCTACCTATTAACAAATACAAAGACAAATATTTATTTATTTTCTAATGTGCATAAAGAGTCTCATTTTACACAACTACTTAAAGAAATCTGAAAATATATGATTCAGAGAGTGTTATGCTCTTCAATACTGGCCAATAGATAAATAACAAATGATTTAAATATCAATTTAAACTTAATATTTAAATCAATTGTAATTTATCTAATAGACAGCATTGAAGAACAATAACACTCTGTGAATTATAAAGAATAACATAATAAAACTACGCTGAAGCAACAATTGTAACAAACTGCATCTAGTTAAGAAAATTTTTAGTAAATACCGCTAAACTTTTTCTATTTCTATCACCACTAAAGATTGTCTCATCAGAATGAATATATGAACCTTAATTTATTGTAATTGATAAAATTCTATAAGCACTTTGAAAGAAAATCAATATTCAAAACATATATTCGCTTTCTTCTGTGGTCTCTGTGTACTCAATTGTCATCGTGTGGTACTTTGGCGCCTGTTTGTGTAGAGTCTGCAAAAGACGTCTCTGACATTGCCTTATGGCAAGGAAGCGGACGTTAAATTCTTATTGATTCTTATTGATTGATGATTTACTAGCACGACTATTGTAACATAGTTACCGGTTCTGGCAGTCTCTTCTCAGCGACGAGACGTACACCAGTCGCTTTAGTGTGTTGATTGAGATCATAGCATGATCTATCCGCACACCCCACACACTCTACCCAACCCTACACATAAATACACATAGGATCTGTAAGCACATACCACACACTCTACCCAATCCTACACATAAATACACATAAAATCTATCAGCACATCCCACACACTCCACCCAACCCTACATATAAATACACATAGGATCTATAAGCACATACCACATACTCTACCCAACCCTACACATAAAAACACATAGGATCTGTCTGCACATCCAACACACTCCACCCACCCCTAGATTTTAAATTCAAAGTAAAAAACACAAAAAAGACACAAAATTCAACTTTAAAATTTTAAAATTTTAGTGCCATTTTACTGACTTCCCAAATAGGTTAGGATTTAATTTATACAGCTCTGAAATCATGCCTGAAAGAAGAAACAGACATTAAACTAACCATACACTAACACTTAAAAAAAACACAATGACAACTTACATAAGATGTTTTACATTCAGCGTCCCAGCAGTCGCAGGCGTAGTGAGCCATTTCATTGGACATGTGCTGACGAAAGCGAAGTTTGTTGGGATCAACTCCGCACCGAGTCATGAACTGATAAATACGTGCCATGAAGTATCCTAGAGTCTCATTGGCAACCAGTCCCTGTTCATTGGAAAATCAATCAATCAATTAATCAATTTGTAAACTATTTCATTGATTCACGTTATATTACACACACAATACACAGACCAAGACAAGGGATATTAGATGATATAGTAACACAATATGGACATATGACAGAAAACTGAGGAAGGAAATGGAAGAGTTATACGCCATTGACTAGACTGCTTAAGGGTTTGAGCATGATGTACTCCATGATCCTAATACCATCATATTGCGCTTCCGTGCACTGGACATGTCCAGAGCATGGAAGACAATAAAAATCATCAAAAGATACTTAACTATACAGCAGATTGCAAAAGAACAGCAGAAGAACTAAAAGAAGATGGCACTGGCTCTCATATATTCTGAAAATTAGTGCAAGAACATGTTCTGAAAAAATCAGTGCAAGAAAATAAACTGTCATGCTCCCTTACGTAAACGACACAGCATGGCATCGATAATAACTTTAATTAACTTGCACAAGAGATATATGTTTATATATTTAAACACACCAGTAAGAACCTTCTGTTTAACAAATACATAGCTCCCGAAAGATCAACGAATCTAAATGTACACATCAATATTTTCTGTAGATGTAGTCTATATTCAGTCAATTCAGAATATAAATAGACTAATATTACATCCAGTAGATAGTGAACAATTAAAGTCATAACCAAAAATATTTTCAAATTATACGCTCACAGTTTTGACTGCTTCTCCGATGGTCTTTTTCTCAGCTGGCTTGCCGTCCATCTGATGACAGGCTGGATAGAAAGTCATGACTTGGTCTTGTACGCTACTGAACTTGGCGTGACTCTTGTCAGTGGGGTCACAAAAATGCTCTATCTCGGCCATAGTAAACTCTCTAAACAAAAAACAACAGTACACTATTTAACTAATTCAGTTAAGCCAATTGAAGCATCAATTCAACCAATTAATAATTCACCCGATATCAGCAAATATCTAGTAGTTTTATTTAACTGAGCTATACGAGCCACTCACTTTAAATGTAAATGACACGTACACCATTTAACAAATTCTTTAGTACCTTTATGATTCATATATAGACAAGCCAAAAAATTAACAATAATTAAAATATGCCACGCTTATAGAAATTGCAGACGTAATATTTACTTCAGTTTTTCAGATGTTTCAATTCCTAGAGGAATATTTAAAATTTCAATTAATTACATCCCAGAATGATTGACTACACTGAATTGTCATGGAGGAAGCTTACCTGACCCGGATCAGGCCTGACCTCGGAGAGATTTCATTACGGAAAGCCGAACCAATTTGAGCCGCAGCAAATGGAAGCCGGCCTTGATTGAACTCCAGCAGCCTCTTAAAGTTAACAAATATTCCCTGAGCTGTTTCTGGTCGCAGATATCTGAATGAACAATCATATACAGACATAGTTCATGTTATAAAATATTTTTAAATCACATTATATGAATCAATACCATATACAGTATCTAAGTGTCAATTTTATGTATAGTATGCTATGTTGATTTACAACACACTTGCTATTAAGTTTGTCTAACAGCAAAATTATCAAGTAATTTTCACAAAAATTCAAAATATACTCTACAAGTTGAAATGGCCGAAAATATATTTTCAATATTAAAAACTTTGCATTAGAAAATCATTATCTCACTGCATTTCAATAAAATATAACTGACATCACAACATGTGTATAATTTTATTAAATATCCTGCCATTCACTTAATTTCATCTGTAAAGCAAGTTTTCATCATGCAGATAATGATTATAAAATTTTTAGCTATTCTTGAAATAAGAAAGAATGATTGTTCAGCATTATTATCACCTCGTTTGGAATTAATTTACTAAATTATTATTATGGCAATTCTGCAGCAAATATTAAAATTGCTCTTTCACCTAAAATAATTTCTAAATCATGGATGTAAATCATGTTCAAATCATCGAGGCCCATCTTTAATTACCAGTAAAACTTAACTTTTAAAATATTTAGTTAAATAAAAATTACAAATATAGCACAGAATTGACAGTTTTCTCTAAAAGGTAGATTCATAAGAATTGGTAATTTCAATGTCTCATTAAGCTTTCATTGCAACGGTAGCAATGTTTTCACTTATCATAGACAAACACACACTGCTATTAAAACCAATAAGCCGATATGCCTTGATAACATTAATTATTAATTCTGCCATGAGTCTTAATATTAAACTGTCTGCATGTTCAACCATTTGATGATATATTTTCAACATTAAAATTAACTTTTTGCTTAGGGCAATGAAAAACTGTGTTAATAGAAAGAGTTTACCAACCCCTTGATGAGACCGGATGGACCGATGGCGGTGCTAAACATGAGATTGAATTCTAGCGGTTCAGTTAACTCGTTACCAGTGAGAGGAGACTTCATGTCGTACTTCTTCATGGTGGCAGCCATGTCATCCCTACTGAAGCCATCGATCTGCGCACAAAGTATATGTCGACAGGTGATATTTATTAACAAAAACAATTGTTATACAATGTTTGCAAAACCCTGCAGACAACACTGCTCTAGATTCACGAAATATGATAGCCCTTGTTCAAATCAATATGCTAATTGTCATGTATATCTTATAGCATGATATAAGTTCATCGTTTAATAAAAAGCCAATGTAAAAGCTAACGTCAACGTCAATTTTCTGACTCGAAAGCGATGTCAGTGACGGGTGAGCCCAGGATTTGAACCACGCACATACTAATCCACGATCAAATATCCTACCGACATCGCCACTGGCTCCAGCCAATTTTTGTATATCAAAATAGAGTATACCTTGCAATGGTATTGCTATATTTCACAACAATTTCATTTTCATACAGTTAAGAAGCAATAAACAATATAATTCCTACAATAACATGCATCACTATGCCACAACTCCCTCATACATTAATATAGCTAAAATGACAAAATCTGAGAGATATTTTAAATTATCTAAGAACAGAATAAATTTCTAGGAAGGATCATACAAAAATATTCAATTTCAAATTTTAATTAAAATAAATTATGCTGTTCATAGAAATCTAGACCTTTCTGAATAACAATGGAAGATCTTCACATTTCATTTTAGTGCGAAGCTAATATATCAATAATAAACTTTCAAAAATATTCCTCAAAAATGATATCTTGCAATTTATAATTATTATCACATTGAGATAATCTACAGCAACATAAATTGTTGACAATTATAGTCATTATAGTGGAGGATACTGAAGGACAAGTTACTAATTCTATATTCAGAAAATGCCAAAAATAGAAATGTTACAAAAGAAAGTTAACAAAAAATTCAAGCGGTTGAAAATCGTGAATATCACCGTCTGTACGCAACACTAAAACAATTTATTATATCGTACCTTTGTCATTAGAGATTCTATTTCTTTCTTTGTCTCCTCTGAGGTCTTCTTATCAGCCAAAAGTTTTTCCAGATGGGCTGCGAAACACGAACAACAACAAGAACATTAACAAGAACACTAACAAAAACAATAACTTTGTCAAACTATAAACATTAAATATTTGAAACTAGATAATTAAATATTCAATGCAAGAGTTCTAGAGATTCAACACAAAGTTTAGCTTGAATAAAAAAACTGCCAATGGAACTTTGTAAACAGTATACAATGCACTATCTTTTTCCCAGCACAATACTCTTCAAAATATTTTCAAAGATGATGCGCAAACAAAACTTTTATAAATTAGTGTTCATATTTAAGGTGCTTGGTATGCTGGAAATTCTAACTTTGCAAATCTTTACGGATATTCAATGAGTAAATAGTAAGTGAATAATATTAAAATTGTCAAAGCCTGTATTATTTATCAGACTGCATATCCTCTTCAAAGGAAATGTTGTCTTTGCACCTCACCATATATATGTAGATTTTTTCATTAAATTCTTATACATCATATTGCTATTATTAATGTGATTTGGTTGAAGGTCAAATGTACATGTACACAGAAAATCTTAAAATCATGTACTTGAATTTCGATAAGCTTTTAGAACAAACTAACATAACCTGTTTTATTATTCAGCAAATGAACTTGAAAGTACAGTATTATTACAGTATTATATAGCGCATAAACTACTTGAAAGTACAGTAAGCTGAAGAATAGAGAAATCCACTGACCTTCAATGAGATGATCAGCACGGAAACATTCTCCTGTCTTGACGTCCTTTACCATGAAGTCTGCAAACCTTTCCACGTGACCTGAAGCCCTGTTAACAGGCAAAGAAACAACAAAATTAACATTTTAACCCTACAGGACTGTACTATAAATATAAAATCAAATGATATAACTCAGTTTTGAACCACTGACCTATTTCTCAGAAAATGCACCACCAAACTGGCCATCCTAGTGATGAAAAATTACTAAACCTAAAGCAATCTAAAAGTATATAAACTACTAAAAATTATAAACAACTTGATTTGCAAGAAGCCTGTTGTTCTGGCCCTTCATTATTCATACCAACTAACATACTATGACGGAATGGAACAAGGGATCAATACAAAAAGAGCTCAATGTGGTATGGAATTAACACAGTAAAACTCTCAATAACAGAGTTTGTCCAAAATGACAAAATGACACTAGGCAACATAACTATAGTTAAATTAAACAACTTAAAGTACATTAAATCTGTCGACATACTTGAGGACCGGTTCAGGAGTTAACATGGAGGTGTCTACCTCCAGCATCTGCTCCTCCAGTATGAAGAATGAGCGCCACGCACTCAACAGGTTAGCCTTCATGGCACACCCCATAGGTCCAAAGTCATACAACCCAGTAATACCACCGTAGATAGAGAACGCCTGGTCGTAGAAGAATCGTTGCTTCAACAGATCCTCCAGCTTAGTGCGATCAATTGTGTCACCAGCTACGTCCACGGACAAGCTAAGCAGCTGCATGCACATGATTAAACAAGCTAAGCAGCTGTATGAATATAATCAATCAAGCTAAGCACCTGAATGCACATAATCAATCAAGTTAAGCAGATGTGTGCACAAAACCAATCAAGTTAAGCAGCTGAAAGCACATAATCAATCAAGCAAAGCAGCTATATGCACAAGCAGCTGTATACACATGATCAATCAAGCTAGGCAGCTGTAGACACGGAATAAATCGAGCTAAGCAGCTGTATGCAAATTAATCAAGTTTCGTATGCAAAAAATCTATCAAGGTAAGCAGCTGAATGCACATAATTAATTAATCAAGCAAAGCAGCGATACGCAAATAATCAATCAAGCTAAGCAGCTGTATGCATGTAATCTATCAATCTAAGCAGCTGCATGTCAAGGAGAGAGAGAATACTTGAAGCAGTTGCACGTATGTAATCATTCAACCTAAGCAGCTGCTCATACGTAATCAATCGCGGCAAGCTGGTGCAAATAAATAATATAAATCAGTATTTGATTATATATCAATCAAGCTAAGCAGCTGCTCGAACATTATCAATCAAGGCAATCTGTGCACGTAGGTAATCTATCAATATAAGCAGCTGCATGTATGTAATCAATAGCTAAGTATCTGCATGCAGGCAATCAGTCAAGCTAAGCAGCTGTATGTACAACTGTACATAATCAATAAATCTAAGTGCTCAGCTGTATGCATATAATCTGACAATAACTGAAGAAACCTTCATGGAAAAGCTAAACCTTCATAGTACATTAAATCATGTTATCAAACTTGAGAAGAAATCTTCATACGCCATTAACAAGTGAAGATATTCTCCTGTTACAAATAATAGTGACAATAGTGGCAAAATTCCAGATTTAAATAAACCAAAATTATAGCAAATAATTGATTCTGAAAGCTAATTCAGTTTAAATTTTGCCACCTGTCGGATTTTATTTAGGTATATTCCAAATATTTAATGTACTGTGGTTTTTTCCGAGATCCACAATTGCACACATCATTGCTATGTGCTACAGCACAATACAACATAAAATCAGACCTTTTTCAATTGATATTACATAAAATTGGACCTTGATTACAATCCAATACCTTGGTTTCAAGTATCTTCTGAGCTGCCTTTAGATCTGCAACAGCCTTCTTAATGTCATTTTCAGGCATTTTCTCTTCTTTCATCTTACGAACAAGATCACCCTGTCGACATAAAACAATACTTGATTGTAAAATGATTATAGAAATAATAAAATATTTATCAACTTTATTAGAATATTTAGGAACTGACCTAATAATTAAACATTTTGTCTGGAGATTTGCCCAGGGGGGGGGTTTGTCTGGCATTCCTGGTAATTGATCCCAGGAGCTCAGGAACAGCCTCTTAAAATTTCATGATATTACCTAAAGCACTTAGACATTCAGCTATTTAAACATATTTTATATCCTGTAATTATCAACGTATGTATTGATAAAATTATTGAAATGTAACATTACCTTCTCTTTGACAGCAGCTTGAAGGGGTGCTAAGATTTTAGCTTGTTCCGAATCATCACCCATCTCCTTCAATAAATTTTTTGCATCCATGATAGCTTTCTCCTTGATTCTTTTACTGAATTTACCCGCAAATGCCGGATGACTACTGAAATTTAAAGCTGGGTTAGTGTGAAAGCAAACAATCTGATTAAACACGGAAAATACTGAGCTCCGGCAACAGGCCACGTTTTCAGTAAAGGTCAGAGAACCTAAACCAGCAGAACTCCAATTATAATCCCTGAGACAACAGTACTCGCGTTGAGATCTTACAACTAATTTATAAGTTGACCTGAAATGAAAAGATGAGTGAAAATTAGGCAGAAAAGTTCTGAACAGATTCATCGACTGATGCAATCGTGAACGATAAAATACAAACAGCTGGGCTAGCCGACACGATTTTCAAATTTAAATGACGGCACTTCGCTCATTACTATCCACTTCACTGCTTACCATATTCTGGTAACATCAAATCAACAAATGTTACATGTTACCACGATGGTAACTATAACATTATCTCTCCCTATCTCCAAATAAAACTCGATGTGTATGCAAATAAATTCACAATGATATTTTAAAGGTAAGTGTCGAGATTTAATCTTTTGGTTGCTGCCTAGGCCTTCTGAACTCGACAATAAAATTAATTTTGAGCAAGAACACGCTGCATTAATTAATTTTGAGTAAGAAATTGGAAGAACGTAGACGGAGAATCTAAAGATGTTTGTTAGAGTTTAGGTTAAAGACTTTAGGTTAGGGTTAAGATCTGGGTTACGATAGACTCCTATTAAGGTTAAAATTACAATTAATATCATCTGTTTCCTTAATGAGAAATCTCCGTACGTGTTACTCTTGAAGCATCTTAATAAACCCGTGCCTAAACATTAAGCTTCAGTGAACACATATAACTTACTATAAATCCTCGCTGGCATGTTTCATCCTTATCCGTGATCGTCGTCGAATAACTCCATATAGCGGAAAGCTAGCTGAAAGTAGTAGTGACATGGCAAATAAGGAATCAATGAGAAGTGAGGACATACTTGAAAGGCGTAAGAAGAATTTAATGATAATGGGAGTAGAGGAGAGAGATAATGACAAAGAGGTCATAGAGGACATTCTGGTCAAACTGGTTGGACCAAAAGGAAGAACGGCAGTAGTATGCCTAGATAGAATGGGGAAAAAATCAGATAAAGTCAGACCTATCAGAATTAGCCTGAGCAATGTCGAAACAAAGTATGAAATTTTGGGGAAGTCCAAGAACCTGAAGGAGTATGAGGAATACAGGTGGGTATATTGTGTGCCTGATCTAACTAGGAAGCAACAAGCGGAGGATAAGGTACTAAGAAATAAATTGAAGGAATTGAGAGATGGGGGGATAAGGATGCGAGAATTAAGAGAGATAAGCTAATAAAAAAACGTAAATGGAGCCGAGTGGTAGTGTTTGCACCTCGGAATTAGATGAAAACTTAGGATCTGCGGAGCCGAGTCTATTGTCGTCTTTAGATGTTAAAAATAGCTTAAAATGTGTCTACTTTAATTCCAGAAGTATTGTAAATAAAATGTCTCAACTAGAGTTGTTGATTAAAGATGAAAATACAGATATTTTGGGAATCAGTGAGTCATGGTTGTCTGATGACATTAGAGGTAGTGAAATTAGTTTTAGTGGATATAGTGTATTTAGATGTGATCGAAATTATTTAGTCCAGAAACGAGGTGGGGGCGTTTTGCTGTATATAAAAAATGAATTGAACCCAAGTCAAGTTAATGATTTATGTGTTTCTAACTTTAAAGAAAGTGTTTGGTGCAATATCAAGTGTAAGAACATTAATCTTATTATTGGTGTTATGTATAGAGCCCCAGATAGTTCAAACACTAATGACGAGGCTATATTTAGTGTGCTTGACAAATTGTATGATAAGAAGGTTGTAATAATGGGTGATTTTAACTATCCTGAATTGGACTGGGGAAATAGAGGAAACATAGATGAATCTCACTTATTTATAGAATGTATAAATAATAATTTTTAGAACAGTATTGTAATAAGCCTACTAGAGGCAAAAATTTCCTTGATCTTGTTTTGTGCTCTGAAGAATAATCAAGGATGTACTTATTGGTGAACCTTTTGAGACAAGTGATCATCTAACCATTAACTTTGTAATTCAGTGCAGTTGGATCTGTAGGAAAGTCCAAAAATTTGATTATTTTAAAGTAAATTATGAAAAAATTAAAAGAAATATACAGCATAGAAATTTATTTATGGTTTTATGTGATAATGATAATAACGATGATGTAGAGGGCTTATGGAATAATATTAACACAGGTCTAAGGATGGTTCGTGATGAGTTTATTAAATTGAAAGCCAAAATAGAGATAGATACAAGTGGGTTACTAAAAGGGTAAGAAGAAAAAGAAAAGCCAAAAAGATGCTTGGAACAATTATAAAAATAGTAATAATGATGAATCATTGTACTGTGAATATAAGAAAAAGCTTAATAAATCGGTTGCAGAAAATAGAAAAGCCAAGTTAGAATTTAAAAAACAGCTAGCTCGTAATATAAAGAATGATTCAAAGAGTTTTTTTGCTTATGCTAATGCTAATAAAAAGGTTATTAAAAAGATTGGTCCTTTAAGAGATGAATATAACAACATTATAGAAGATAATAAAGATACTGTAAACTATTTTAATAAATATTTATCGTCTGTATTTGTGGAAGAAGATTTAGTTAATATGCCAGTACCGGCTAGAATCTTCAAAGGTAGCTTTGAATGCTCCTTACGTAATATTGAGTTTGATATTGATGATGTTATAAATAAATTAAATTCGCTAAAAGTCAATAAAAGTCAAGGTCCAGATGAGATTCATGGAAAACTGATTTCGGAGCTAAGAGATGAATTAGCACCAGCTCTATTAAACCTACTAAAAGCTTCAATGAAAACAGGGGTGGTTCCTCAAAATTTTAAGAATGCAAATGTTGTACCAATACATAAAAAGGGAAATAGGGATAAAGCAGCAAATTATAGGTGTATTGAACACGCCTTGTTCACAATTTATATATTGAGAAATATATATTATAGATCGAAAGCAAATATTTTACAGCTGTTATTTATAAATATTAAGTGACGTAGGGTTTTTCCAAAGATTTATAATAGATGATATAAGCCGAAGTTGTAAGTAGGCATAGCTAGATTATTACGCTGGGTATTTCCAAAGTGACTCAGCTAGCGCGTAAATCGACTAAACGAGAAGTACTGTGGCTGGCTGAAGTCGATCGCTCGAGTAGTATATAAAGCGGCCGTCGATACATAGAAAATCAGATTGGGTGCTGCGTGGTTCGTCTGCGCAGTAACTCAGGGAGGCCAGAACCTTCTACGCGAAAGTACTGGAAACCGAGGGAGGATAGTACGTAATATCCCAATCCCAAGGCAAAAGTACGATTAGTATACAGAAATCTGGTCTTCGTCTAGCCGAAAGCTTTCATGCTCGCTTGTTAGCCTAGGCTCGTAGCCCCTCAGGTTGACTAGTTCCCAAGCCGCGAAGGCTAATTGGAGGCAACAGAGTTCGGTGTTCCCCTGGGTAAGCCCAGGTAAGAGGCTGGTAGTCCACGGCAATACCCGGGTCGAGTCCGTCTCTGCGGGTATTTGCTAAGCGCCTGGGTCGAGTGTGTCTCTGCAGGCGGGAGGCTGGTAGTCCACGGCATTACCCGGGTCGAGTCCGTCTCTGCAGGTATTTGCTAAGCGCCTGGGTCGAGTTCGTCTCTGCAGGCGGGAGTAGGATTACCAATTACCAGTTGACTATCAACAAATTTCTCATCGACTCCACGGAAAGCCAATTATACTACCTTCAGCAAAGGCGAGAGTAGAAACTACCGAAAGACCAATATAGGAAGAGACAGGGGAGAATAAGTCTAAAAAAGGGGATATAGGTAAGTTTTAAATAGGGTAAAAGAAGATAAAGTTTGTCGCAGTTAAAACAACCAGTCATATAATTATCTACTATACCAGTTTGTAAAACTAGAAAGGAGGGTAGAAAATCAAACCGTGATCGCCCAAGATAACGCAGACGCTTCCACTACCGGTTCGGGTCACCATATCACTTCGCCCCGAGAACCACGAATATCACGGGATAGAATCTACCAAGGGAGCATGGAAGAAACTTAACCGTCATCGTCTAAATACGTAGAAGACGTGGAGCACGCTTCTACTCCCGACTTGGGCAAGGGGGGTCGGACCTTGGCCTACTCAGTCGGAAATGAACGAAAAAGGCCTATCGAGACGGATGATACTGGGAAAGAAGTATCAGGTACCCTTAGTAAAACATTCGACGATAAAGCTGCCGTCTCGAAGCACTGCCGACCGGCGAGCGAGTCCAGAAACAGACAACCGCTCGAGGACGAACAGGCAGCAAGGCTGTTCGCGACAATAGGCCTATAAATTTAACAAGTATTATCGGTAAGACATTTGAAAGCATTATTAAGGATAAAATAATTAGTTTCTTGGAAGAATATAACTTAATTATAAATAGTCAACATGGTTTTATTAGTGGGCGTTCTTGTTTAACTAATTTGCTAGATTTTTAGAATATATTACAAAGGAAGTAGATAATAAAAATAGCATTGATATCTTATAGCTAGACTTTGCTAAAGCATTTGATAAAGTTCCACATAAAAGATTACTTAGTAAGTTGGAAGCACATAGAATAACGGGCAAATTTTTAAAGTGGATAGGTAATTGGTTAAGCAATAGAAAACAAAGGGTGTGTGTCGAGGACGAGTTCTCGGAATGGGCAGGCAGCAGTGAAGAGTGGTGTGCCACAGGGCTCTGTTTTAGGACCTCTATTATTTTTAGTTTACATCAATGACATTGACATAGATATTGTATCTAAATTTAGTAAATTTGCAGATGATTCTAAAGTAGCAAAGGTAGTAAACAACATTGAAGATGCTGAGATTTTAAAGTATGATATAAAAAAATTACAGAACTGGTCTAGGGATTGGCTAATTGAGTTCAATGCTGAGAAATGTAGAGTTATGCATATAGGAAATAATAATTTAGAAATTGAGTATACATTGAACAGTATTAAACTAAAATCCAAAACAGTGAGAGGGATTTAGGAGTCTTTGTGGATAGCTCTTTGAAATTTAGTGAAAATTGTAATAAAGTTGTAAATAGTGCTAATTGTATATTAAGAATGATTAAAAGAACAATTGCATGTAGAAATATAGATATTGTGGTAAGGCTATATAAGGCTCTTTTACGGTCCAAACTTGAATACTGCGTTCAGGCTTGGTGCACATATTTTAAGAAAGATATCGACAAATTAGAAAGGGTACAAGCCAGAGCAACAAGGCTGGTATTTGACGGTCAAAAACTTAGTTATGAGAATAGATTAAAATTCGTAGGATTAACCTCTTTAAGTGAGAGAAGAACTAGAGGAGATTTAATAGAAGTTTTTAAGATACTCAAAGGCTTCAGCAAAGTTAACCATAGTATTTGGTTTAATTTATAAAACAACAGAAACACAAGGGTACATATTTATAAACTTAATAAATTTAGAAGTAGACTAGATTTAAGGAAATTTTTCTTTAGTCAGAGAGTTATAAATGCTTGGAATAGTTTACCAAGCGAAGTTGTGGAAGCAGAATCAGTGAATGCTTTTAAAAAAATAAATATGATAAACATAAAAACATGTAAATTAGAAGCTAATTGCATGTTCAGTGTTATACATTAAAAAATAATTGTAAGAAAAAATAATTAAAAAATAATTGAAAGAATTGTTCTTCAGAGGCTTTCTACTCATCTCTCTTACAATGATCTATTTAATAAGCATCAAGCTGCTTATACAAAGCATCGTTCAACTGAAACGGTGCTTCTATCTGTGTGCAATTCTATTGTTAATGCCATGTGCACACAACGCTTAACTGGATTATGTATGCTTGATCTTTCGGCCGCTATTGATACCATTGATCACAATATTCTTCTGGAACGTCTATCTTCCTGGTTTGGTGTTCGTGGAATTGTTCTTGATTGGTTTTCCTCCTATATGACGGATCGTTCTTTTAGTGTGATGGAGTACATCTCTTCGCCATCTCACTTAAAGTATGGTGTGCCTCAAGGCTCCGTTCTTGGTCCTAGCCTCTTAACACCCCTAAGCACTCTAATCTCTTCTCATTCTCATGAACTATATGCTGATGACACTCACATGTACACTTGTTTCACCCCTAACTCCTATTCTAATGCTGAAACCCTCCAGCAACAAAGTTTTCAGTCTATATCCTCTTGGATGTCTGCTAATTTCTTGGCATTTAATCCATCTAAGACTGAATTCTTGTTGGTCGGGACACTTCAACAGCTTCTGAAGCTGAATGGGAAAACTCTTTCGTTATCTTCGGGTATTAAAATGTCACCTGTTTCTTCTGTGAGAAATCTCGGTGTTATCCTAGATAAACACCTAACCTTTCACGAACACATAACTAAAACTTCACAAGCATGTTTCTTCCATATCCGTGATCTTCGTCGAATACGTCCATATTTGTCACGTGAGACAGCTGCTACAATTGGTGATGCTCTTGTGCAATCGAAGTTGGACTACTGTTGGACTACAATTCCCTGTTTTTAAATCTCCTTGGCTGTGAGATTGATCAGTTGCAGTTTGTTCAGAATTCTCTTGCGCGAGTAATTTTTTGTAGTTCCAAGTACTCACATGTTACGCCTATTTTGAAGTCTTTGCACTGGCTAAAGATTAAAGAGCGTATCATCTACAAAACAGCTTCGTTAACCTATAAGTCCATCACCATCCCTGGACAAACTTGTATGTCTCACTTGATTAAAGTGATGCAGTCTGATATTACTCGGTCTTCTAAGTTAATTACTCTTGTGAGACCTAGCTTACTTTCAAGCTCTAAGCTATCTAATCGTTCTTTCCATGTACCATCGTTCCAGCATGCTGCACCTCAGATCTGGAATTCTCTTCCATCCAATCTTCGGAAATCTTCATTTGAATCACATCAGCCTTTGCTTTCCTATAAGCAGTTCCATAAGCAGTTGAAGACCTATCTTTTCCATCGCTCTTTTCCATCCAGTGTCCATGAGCAGCGACCTGCGCCCAAACCACCTTTTCTTTAACTCCCTCTACTTTGGAGTGAATTTCTGGATTTTGGAATTTGCACCGTTTTTGGTTCTTCATTTTTTGCTCGCCGGCTTGATTTTGTGTCAATAGTGCTTGATGTTGTCATTGATGACTGTAGCACTCTAATTGTTGTTATTATTGTTATTATTATTATTATTATTATTATTATTATTACATAGGCTATGTGTAAATTTGACATGTTGACATGAAGTCTGTATGATTTGATTAATATTAATTGGTTTTAGTTAAGAGCATTTTAGTTCATTTATATTCATTTTAGGTTCATTTAGATTTTAAGAGCCTTCTGATAAGTCTTAAACAAGCATAAAATTGCTTCCTGACTCTGTAAATGTTATGTTATGCTATATTTGTCGCGTGAGACCGCTTCTATGATTAATTATATAGCACTTGTGAAATCCAATTTAAACTGTACTGTGCAGGCAATTCCATATATTTTAAATCTGCCTGGTTGTGAGATTGTGAGATGCCTGGTTGAGATCGGTTGCAGTTTTCTTAGAATTCTCTTGCTCGAGCAATGCTTGGTAGTGCCAAGTCATAGAATTTTTTCTCCCAGTCACTTAATTCTTTACTTTCATAGTTTACTTTTAGGGTCTTCCATTACTATTCTAATTGCTACCAATTAAGCTTTATTGTGAAATCTTTAATAAATTTTAGAAAAGCTGCCGAAAATAATTTTTAAAGATGACAACTTTTAGACAAACGCAAAAACGTAAGACAAGTATCTAAAAATTATTTTGGGATAAAAAATGTAAACACGTCTATGGCGGCCATTGTTATTTTTTTGTGATTTTTGTGTGTAAGAATAAATTGACGTTAAATAAAACAGATTTAATTATCTTCATTAAATATTAGTGCAATGGTTGCTGTACTATTTTAAAGCTTAATATAATATATAATTATGCTATTTTATTTTATATTATTCTTTTTATATCTGATTTGTTATAACGATACTAAATTTATATAATATTCAGTGAACCGGCAGACGATTGAGTACTAGATGGATATTGTGATTAATTCGCTGGTTTTAACTGTTCACTAGTTAACAAAGACAGGCTCATCTTTAATCAGTGTTTCTTTCCCTGAATTTTCAAATGGAGTAATTAGGATTTCAGTGAGCAAATTAGTGGTTCCGGATGATGGGAGTAGTAACTCCATATAGGTCGCATATTATATTCAGATGGATGTTGGGATGCCTGGAAGAATAATGCCAGTAAACATAATAAATTTCGTAACCAGTTTACTGGATAATGGTGCCTCCTATAGTGTCGAAATAACAGCAAGAAATCAGCCATAGCTACATCGCCATTAGAGCTCTCTTTATGCACAGCATATTTGCTTTTTGTGGTTCTTTTTGCATTGTTGTATGTGTAAGATTCATGTATGGGTTATTATGCCTGAAATAAAGCAATAAAAATAAAATTATGAGATTAATTATAGTAGCAGTAAGGGCCGATTCAAGATGTTTTTGGAAAATCCTCTGATAACCATTTAAAATAATATCTGCATGTAATTGCTCAGTTTGGTACTGGAGAGGATTAGGGTAATCTTTAATTCTACAATATATCTAATTTAAGGTTTTAAACCTCTATATCGTAAAACTTTAGAGAATCTGAGTAAGTAAAGCTCGGTAAGATTTGATTTTGGGAGAGTTTAATTGTAGTGTAAATACTATAGCTATACCAAATACCAAATTGTAATTACTATTGTAGTGATAGCTTCCGAACGAAATGACTAGGATGTCTTGTTAATATTTTATTTTATCTTGGGTTACAGTATAATAGTTTGTAACTTAACAAAGAGTAGATTATTATAGCATGTATACATATCAATATCGATATGTTAACATATTTATGCAGGGCTTCTTGATTCAAAATGCTGCTAAATGGACATATGAATCAAGTAGCTTAGTGACAAATATCACAACTGATTTGGCAACTAACTTCTGTAAGTTAGGAATGTTGTAAAGCACAGAAAGCATTGCTTTATGAATAAATTGTATGTTAATAGCATTTCCTGCTGAATATTATTTAGTATATATGTAATATATATGTACTTTGTTTTGTAGGTAATAGGCACTAGAAATTATCAGTACGTGGATATGATTTTTTATGAATATTGTGTGAGAACAAGTTGTAGTCAACTAATAATATAAATTTTTTGTGATGGAAGGCTTAAACTTAACTTCAGATAATTTGGATGATGCTATAGCTAACCAGTGTGTGAGTAACACAAGACTAAAGTCAGATACCATGAGTGAGGAAGATGATGATGACTCATTGCCAAAGAGTTCAGAATCGAAGAATGACAAAGTGAAGTGTCCAATGTGTTCACATCATCTCAGACACTCTGATCTTGAGCAGCACATAAAAAACAAGCATCAAGAGAATACCAACATCTGTACTGTATGTGGTGAACAGTTTGAATCCCAGGTACGTTAATTAATAAGTGCCTTTTGATAGAGACTTTTGATCCGTCAAAATATCTTTCTTGTAATTTTTGCTGAATTTTTTTGTTGAATTATGTTTTTAATAAAGCTGTTGTTTTCTAATATTTTCAAAATATTATGGATAGATATTTAATTAGGTCTGTAATCTGTATGTTGAAATTAAATTTCTGATAATTATACATATATATATATATATATATATATATATATATATATATATATATATATATATATATATATATATATATGTATGTATATATATAGCAGGCTATATATATATATATATGTATATATATAGCAGGCTATATATATATATATATATATATATGTATATATATAGCAGGGAAGGTCTGGACCAGTTCATATTAAAGGTTAAAGAAGAAAGCGAAAAAGCTGGTTTGTTCCTCAGCATTAAGAAAACAAAGATCATGACAACTGATATTGCTGAAACCAAAATCAGAATTGACAATGAAGATATTGAGACAGTCAACGATTTCATCTTTCTTGGTTCTAAAATCGTCCGTGCCGGAGAATCAGGACCAGAGATAAAACAGCGGATAGCAATGGGGTGTACTGCGATAACTGGCATGATGAAAATTTGGAAGAGTAGGGATGTAAGCCTCGTTACCAAATGCAGGATAGTCAAATGCGATAGTCTTCTCAATTGTCACATATGGATGCGAAAGTTGGACGCTAAAAAAAGCGGATAGAAGGAGAATCGACGCTTTCGAGCTTTGGTGTTGGAGACACGTGTTACGAGTCCCGTGGACAGCTAAAGTTAACAATAGAGATGTGCTAGATCGCATAAAACCAAGTATTTCTCTTGAAGGGAAGATCACAAAGCAAAGGTTGTCATACTTTGGACATGTCGTGCGAGCGAGTTCAATTGAGAAATCAATTATGCTAGGACAGGTTAGTGGAAAAAGGAGGGAAGGTCGTCAAAGAACGCGTTGGCTTGATACTGTAGAATTTGACCTCAACACCAGCATAGCGGATTTGAGGGAGGCTGTAAGAAATCATGATACATGGAGACAGATACTTCATAAAGTGTCCAAGAGTCGGCTTCGACTGAATGGATAACTCATCATATATATATATATATATATACATGGATAATATTGTTTAGATATTTTGTATATATTGTTTTTTATTATTATTGTAGGGTTATTTGTTGTGGCACGTGAGATTTGAGCACAATGAAGACCTGACGTGTGAGGTGTGTAGTGAGAACTTCAAGGCAAAGCAGGATCTGATGGCTCACTATGTCACGCACAAAGTCACTTATAGTAACGTTAAGTGCCGCGCATGCTCGGAAACGTTCAGTAATTATGCTATGTTGCGTCTGCACGAGCTATTAATGTGCCCATATCGTTTCGAGGAGAAGAATGAGGGCACTGCCAGTGAATCTATATATCAAAGTTACGATCATGGTGATGATACTGATAATACGGAAGATTTAGATGAGTCCAGCTATGCATGTGCTGGTGATAGTTGTCTGAACGAGGAAGATGACATCCAACATGATATCTTCATGAAAGGGTTAGCTGAATTTTATACTGATATTTATTAATGTCTTATATTGTAAATTTTACTCTATATGAAGTCTTCAAAATGTCTAGAGTATTGCAACAATATCTGGTGTGGCTTTGCACCTGCATTCCGTTTATCAATCAATTAATAAGAATCTGGTTTGTCGTCATAAGACAATGACAGGAATATAAAGGTATGTGTAGGGACATTTAGGTTTCTACCAAATTCCAGTTCTAGTTTTTCGGATTCTGACGCTATATTCAAATCCGATCTGGCCTATATCCCCAAATCTTGTCGGATTTGGCAAATATTTTGAAAATAGAGTCTTAAATTTATATTTTAAAATTTGTTGAAAAATGTGTCATAAACAAAAGACGAACAAAAGGTGTATTTACTAGTATAAGAATTATTAATCTGACCATATGATTAATGCCTTTGTATTGCCAGTAAGATTGTAACTATGCAGAATATCAACTTTTGATCACAAATTGTTGTTTTCTATGCTACTCTGTAATGCTACATTTATTAATATTGGCACCATTATAAGCATACAATATTACAATAAATGGTACGAAATTGGAACGGGTAAGGAGTTTCAAATATTTTGGTCATACTATAGACGATGACTCGAAATGTGAGACTGAAATATGCAGTAGGATTGCACAAGCAAAAGTGGCCTTTGGTAATAGGAAAGAATTTTTAACAAAAAGTCTAAAGAATGACACAAAGATAAAGATAGTGAAAAACCTTGGTTTGGACAACACTATTATATGGATGTGAAATGTGGACCTTAAGAAAGGAAGATATTAGGCAACTAGAGGCATTGGAAATGTGGATATGGAGAGGATTAGCTGGACTCGAAAGGTTACAAATGTGAAAGTTTTGAAGAGAGTTGGTACAGATAGACAGTTGATAAATGTATTAAGAAATAGGAAGAAGAGTTGGATAGGACACATTCTAAGGGGGGAAGGTCTATTAAAAGAGGTCATAGTAGGTAAATTAGAACGAAATGGAGGCAGAAGCAGGCCTTGATTAGGTACTTTGGATGATGTACAGACCCACTCATGTGTGGACATGAAGAGGAAAGCGGAAGACTGAGAAGAGTGGAGGCGTTATATACCATGGACCTGCCAGTAAAAGAGAGAGATCATAGTAAACAGATCAGTGCATATATACTAGATAGCTAATGAAATTATCAATTGGTTTTTATCACTTGTATATGAACCAGGATTTCATTATTTATTAGTGAGAAACTGAAAAGCCCTAATTATTTAAATTTATTTAACAGTGCTTGGTAATGGATAGTAATGGGTATTAGTCAATTCTTAGATTGTTAATTTTTCGTGGTTTCCAATTTTACTTTGTGTATACTCCCTCTGCTGTATATTTCAGGAATTTGAATGGCAGTGGTATGCTAGAGAAAAACAATGGAATGAATCGTAAGAGAAAAGGTGCCCCAGAGTCTGCACTTAGAAGAAATAATATTAAGCAGACTTATACAAAGCTTGTTAATGAGGAAGAAGATGAATTACAAGGAGAAGAATTAGATAGGGAAGAATTCGAGGGAGATACATTGGAGGGAGAACCTTTTAAATCTGTGGATACACAGTTGCTAGATGATGAAGATACAGTTTACTCGTGCCCTTTCTGCAACAAGGTATTCCCTGCCAAGGGTCCATTCACTGCTCATGTAAACCGTCACACCAAGCCTTTCAAGTGCGACGTCTGCGGGCGAGGGTTTGCTAGAGTGTTTGCGATGGAGACGCACAAACGAACGCACAGCGTTGTGAAGGAGAACAACTGTGAGTTGTGTGGCTGGGGTTTCTCTCAGAAGAGACAGTTAGACAAGCACATCTCAGAGCACCACTCTGAAGACCAGCCGCTGCAGTGTGATATGTGTGGCTGTCGGTTCCAGCATCAGCGCGCTCTCAATCGGTTATTATTGTTAACCACTTACTAATAATATTATTAAGAATATTTCAATTATTAATAATATGACTTAGTGCTGTGTCCGGGTTGCTGAAGAATAGACTAACCATGGATTGTTCGTGTCTGTAAAAGGCAACATAGCACTAAGATCCTAGCCATCTTCAGAAATGGTATTTAATTGGTGAGCGCCTAGGCTCCAGATATTGCTACGAAATTTTCAAATCCTGACCCTAAACTGGGATTCATGGGAATAGGAAGAAGACGATGATTTTAATAATATTATTAATAGTATAGACAATTTTAATTTGTAGAAAGTGGAATGTATTGATATATTTTAAAGAACTTTGTAAGTGATTAATAGTAGTCTAGTAATCATTGACAATTGTACTTATTAACATTAATTTTGCTCAACTTAAATGTTGGTAAAAAATAACTTATTTTATTTGTGACCAAATCGAACTACAGAGCTGATAGTGCTCATTGCTCAATAAAGTCACCATGTCTGAAAAACTTGCTTAACATATTATGTATCGTTTGATTGGTTAATTTATTGAAAGAAATGATCGATTCAAATTGTGAATCGATCAAAAGTTGTCTTCTCAATGAGGGCTTAAGATCTGTAATGATGCAATATATGTGTTTGCAGACACATAGCCCAGCATTGTCCTCAACGCTTCACTCATCCTTCGCCTAAAGCAGTCAAATCTCTACCAAAGCCCAAGTTTCCTCGTCTCAGCCCTACAATACCTCGCATCTCACCTGCTAAGTCTCCTGTTCAGCGAAAGCCTAAACAAAAGGGCTTTAAGTGTGCGGAGTGCCATAAAGTCATGGATACTGCTGAGTTATTTGAAGAGCATCAGCAGGCACACTCTAAGCGCTTCCCCTGTAAACTCTGCAGCATTCGTTTTCGCGAACGATTTCTACTTCAGCTGCACGTGTACTCGGCTCACTTCAACATCCAGCCTTACAAGTGCGTCATCTGCGGGCTGAGGTTTAATCTCAAGTCACACGCTGAGACGCACGGTGCACAGCATCTGAAGACGCAGAGTTTTGTGTGTGCGGCGTGTGGGCTCATGTTCCGCAATGAGGAGACTCGTGCTAATCATCTGAGTGAGGGATTGTGTCTTGGACAAAGACCTGAGCGCATCAATGTCAAGTTTGTTCTCATATTGTTAAAGCTTTAAATTGCTAAGGCTTACTCTAAGGGTTAACATCAGTTTTTGTCTCGTAGGTATGCCAGTGATAGGCGAGTTCTGATTTTTAACGCGTCTATGCATGAATTGCAGCGTTATAGCAGCGTTATTCGACTCCTAACTAATCTTGCTACGGGCTGGGTAGTGTTAGGACTTTGTAGCAGTTTTTGTTGATAGCGGTCTGCAAGAATGCAAGTACTATCACAGTATGCCTTGAAAAAAATTTTAACAATTTGTTTGCATACTTGTGAAATGTTCTGTAAATCATTTGGCATTTAGATATCAAGTTCTGTATAAATATTATTTCTTGGGTAAAAAGTAATGTTAGATATGTGCTTCAGTATTGGCTAGCAGTAATTCCAGTTAGTGGAGTAACGTCATGTCTGTTGTATTCTTTCCAGAATTGTAAATAGTGCTGACAGATCTAATCAATCCTGTAATGCTCTGGTTGGATAGACTTATAGCAAGAAAGTTGAATCTCGATAATACATTTTAAAAGCATTTAAACTTGGGTATAACTTTAATAGACCTATGTGAATGGCTGCTCTTCCTTTGTACTTTAAAGTCTCGTGTAAACTATAGTTTTTTGTGTACTGGCAGATTCATGTATTTTGTTTTGTAGGACTATGATTGTATTTGAGAAGCCCATCTATGTATTTTGGTGTGAAGGGCTGTGATTATAGTAGAGAAACCCATCTATGTATTTTGTTGTAAGGCTATGATTGTATTTAAAAAGCCCATCTATGTATTTTGTTGTAGGGCTATGATTGTATTTAAGAAGCCCATCTATGTATTTGTTGTGTAGGGCTATGATTGTATTTAAGAAGCCCATCTATGTATTTTGTTGTAGGGCTATGATTGTATTTAAGAAGCCCATCTATGTATTTTGTTGTGTAGGGCTATGGTTGTATTTGAGAAGGCCATCTATGTATTTTGTTGTAGGGCTATGATTGTATTTGAGAAGCCTGACTGGGACTTGGTTGGTATAAGTCGTACCCTGATGGGCTATGATGTCGCTGATCAGAGAACCAATCAGGCAACAGAAGACACCAACAGCAAAGATAATAATTCTACTGATAATACTGGTTTGTAAATTATTCACTAAATTATTGATTTTATAATTTAGGTTAATTTAAAATGTTCCTTTCTTAAATTTTCCATGTTTACTGCTGAAGTCAGTTTACCAAGTCAATGATGATCACAATTTACAAAAAAGCCAATGCTGTGCATGCAGTGTAATGCTCGGATTACAGAACAATCAGTTCAATACGTCATGCGTCGAAGTTCTTATTAAAGTTAGTAAATAATCGCATTCAGTCGAAAGCAGAGATGATACTGAGCAAGACACAATTTGGTTATAGGAAAGGATGCGGCGCAAGAGAAGCAGATGGGGTAATGCGGGTCCTTTGTGAAAGAAGCTTAGAATATGGAAATGATGTTTTTGTGGACTTTGAGAAGGCCTTTGACTGGATTGAGTTAATAATGATGATGAATATTTTGAAAATAATAGTAATTGACTGGATAGATAGAAAACTGATTTTAACTTGTACATGAATCAAAGAGCAATAATTATAATCAATATCCAACAAGAATATTCAGAAGAAGGTAAAATAGGATGTGGAGTAAGACAAGGTTGCAGTATTTCGCCGCTGCTGTTTAACATTTACGCTGAGGCAATGATGGAGAAAGCCATGGAAAACATGGAAGAAGGAATGAAAGTAGGTGGAAAATGATTTGCAGATGACCAAGGAATGATAGCGGGCAGCGAGACTGGAATGAAGAAGATAATGGATAGCCTGAATGATGCGGCATTGAAATTTGGCATGAAGATAAGAAGCATGGAGGCGTTCTATACCATGGACCTGCCAGTTGGCAGTTCACTAAGAGAGAGACTGCTGAATTATAGCTCTTTTTATATGCTAATTTTGTTCATCTTTGCAGAATTAAAATAATTGCTAAGCGTAGGGAGAGCTTTGCTGCATAGTTTTCTGTCAGATATTTGTTCTAAAAGACATACTAAAAGTGTTTTTGCATTACCTTCCAAAGAATTCATCTATATGGGCTGGTACTTTATGAATTTTTCTTGATGCAGCAGAAATAAACGCTAGTTAAAGCGTTCTTTTTCTTTTATGTTGAACTTAATGAATTACATCATCATCATCTTTCCTTGAATCTCAGTTTAGCTAGGGTCGGGATACAAATAGAACTTCTTCAATCCTCGCTGTCCCATACCATATCTCTCTTAATGACCACATCCCACGCCAGTCGTGTCTACTTGTCTCTAATTTAACCTCAATCTCCGCCCTCCAACTCTCTCACAACATCCTCTCTGCATTTCTCACTATATAACCATACAGAATTTAATGAATATCGAATGTAGAATGTAATGAATTATATCATTTATTACTAATTTCATATTGTTACAAGCCAATAAACACTATGTACAAAAAGATGTAAACTAATCCTATATCTTACATGCAAAATAACTTAAACGTAAAGAGCTTATTGGTCTATACTAGATAATAGATAGATAGATACAATATTTTTTCTCGAAAATCAATGACATTATATGTTTTGCAAAGAGCTACGTAAGAAATGGATAACAGACCCAAATGCTAAGTCATATTGTATGTGTATTGAATGATACGGCCCTAAGAAATGGCATGAAGATTAATATATAAAAGACCAAGGTTGTGAGTGTGTCCAGTAATAAAGGTGAAGTTAATATCACAATAAATGTTACGAAATTGGAACAGGTAAGGAGTTTCAAATATTTAGGTCATATTATAACCGATTATGGGAAATGTGAGACGGAAATATGAAGTAGGATTGCACAAGCAAAAACGGCCTTCGGTAATAGAAAAGAACTATTGACAAGAAGTCTAAAGAATGACACAAAGATAAAGATAGTGAAAACTTTGGTTAGGACCACGCTATTGTATGGATGTGAAACATGGACCGTAAGGAAGGAAGATATTAGGAAACTGGAGGCATTGGAAATGTGGATTTGGAGAAGAATAGAGAGGATTAGCTGGACTCAAAAGATTACAAATGAGGAAGTCCTGGAGAGAGTTGGCACAGATAGACAGTTGATAAATGTATTAAGAAATAGGAAGAAGAGATGGATAGGACATATTCTAAGGGGGGAAGGTCTATTAAAAGAGGTCATAGAAGGTAGAGTGGAAGGAAAAAGAGGCAGGGGCAGGCCGAGATTAGGTATGTTAGATGATTTAACGACCCACTCATATGTGGAAATGAAGAGGAAGGCGGAAGATGGAGAAGAGTGGAGGCGTTATGTACCATGGACCTGCCAGTAGGCAGTGCACTAAAAGAGCGATTGTATGTCCACAAAGGCTACAATTAATAGTAAAGCAATTCACTGTATGTTATCTTGTAGATCTGCAAAACTATGATGAAAATAAATCCTTCACAGCGAGTGAGAACGCCCCACAAAACACTTCAGCCACGGAACATGACACTGATATAGCGGACGACCAACAAGAGTCGTCACAGGCTAATACAACCAGCTCAACACCTCAGCGAAGGTCATCGAGATGCATACCTGAACAATCCTACACAAGTGGCGACGTATCAGATGAAGATGTGAACGAATCAGAATTAAACAGTTCTGACATAAAAGTCATACCTGAGGATGATGACTCTAACTCGATAAGCACTGGGAGTAAGTCTATCAAGTTTGAGGAACCGGAGCGGGGACCTAATGGGAAAATTATCTATCGCTGTCATATCTGTTCAAAGCCTAACACGAAGAGGGTGTCGTTGGCCACACACTTGGCTAGGGTTCATGGTGTAGGTGGTGAACCCTTCCGTTGTTTTATATGTGGAAGAGGAAATGTGTCAGAACTTAAAATGATGCAGCATTTTGAGTTGCACATTCCATATCGACGTCACGTCTGTCTAATATGTGGCGAGCGTTTCTCGGCCTATCGCAACTTGAGGAGGCATAAAAGGATTGGCAAGTGTGTACGGAGCAAGTTCAAATCAGGAGGCAATGCTTTGAGAGCGGAAACTTCTAAAGTTGGAAAGAAGTTTGCCGGGAATTTTATGGCAAGGTATTTTGCATTTATGGATTGAAAATATATATCTGTTATTAATTTTATTCTTTTGTTATTGATTATCTTATCTATACTTTAATGAACTACAATATGTGTTTACTTCGGATATTGTAATAATAATAAAGGTTTAACATCCGTTTCCTCATCCAAGGATGTCAGGGACTTTTCATCCTTGTTTCATACCAAACATTAAATCTGCCATGGGCAGACGCTCCTTTATGTTTTCTGCTCTGGCAATATGGAACTCTCTGCCACAAGATCTGTGACCTTATATTTGTATTGGTACTTTCCTTGGCAAGCTAAAAACCCATCTCTTTCTCTTGTGGTCTTTGTGTAGTCAGTCGTCATCGTGTGGTGTTTTGGCGTCTGTTTGTGCAGAATCTGCAAGAGATGTCCCTGACGTTGCCTTATGATTCTTATTGATTGATTGATTGATTGTTTGATATTTGCAATATCTCTAGTTTAATGCCAAGTTAGGTTCTAATAATAATCCACATTTTATTTTGATACAAAATTTCTTTATGTACAATAGTACATAAAGAAATTTTGTATCAAAATATTTGTATACTTAAAGAAGAAATACTCTTTCATAACAGTACACAAAGAAAATTTCTTTATGTACTATTAGACCTATTAGAAGAAATTTTTAAATAAATTTCAAAGTATGGAACCACTGATAAGCATATGCTTTACTATAACTTACGTTTAGATTGGAAGACGATGGAAGATTTGAAATGGAAACGGATGTGTTGGAAGTTGAGTATGTAGACGATAGTCTACTGGATATGTACCTGTCTAACAATCAGTCTACTGTTAAATCTGAACCGGATGACTGCGAGTCAGGAGACGAGAGTTTTGACAACAGCACTGATACAACTAAACATCTCTCTTCATTTAACTGTAAGCAAGGTAACTCAAACACATATATTGCTTTCTTCTAATACTTCTGTGGTTTATTTTTTCTCTTGTTCAATTTATTTTTATTTGGATTGCTGTTGCTTTGTTAGTTTAATTTGTTTGCTATCTATATTATTGATCGTTGTAACTGGCTGAAGACAGTGGCAATGTCGGTAAGATATTCGACCGCGGATCAGTATGTGCGGGGTTCAAATCCTGGGCTCATCCATCTTTGACATCGCTTTCGAGTGAGGAAACTGACGTTAACATCAGCTTTACCAGTTTTTAATTCCTTTACGTAATTAATCTCGGCATTATTTAGTAATAATTCTTAAAACCTAGGATCTAATCACTGCTATTGCTAGTTTATAACAGTTTGAATTTGGCTTATTTTATTAATATATCATCATAATCTTCTTCCCATAAATCCCAGTTTAACTAAGGTCGGGAAAAGTAATTAAATTAATTAATTAATTTTATTAATATATTCATGAATATAGTTTAGCCTGTTACGTCAGTGAAAATCTATAATTGTATTTATTTTAGGGAATTACGCTATGATCGAAGTACCTTAGGACATATTCAGATTTTATTTTAATTATAAAATATTATTGAATTTTTTTAGATGAGTTGAACTGGAGTGAGAGTTTAGGAATTAAACAAGAGATTCTGGATGAGGACATTTCTAGTGCTGCTGATTTAACTTCTAGTAGCATGACGTCACAGACAGACTCTAAGCCTGCAGGTGCTTCTGCTAATAACCTCAGAAACTTTGAAAACTTCAATAGAGTAAAGAAGAAGGATGAAAATCCTCAAAGCGAGTTTAATTGTAATGACGGCGATACTCAGAACGCTGTATGGAATGGAAGTACGGGTACAACAGACATCAAGAAAGAGATCAATTCGCCGCGTGCTGAAGAGGACAACGCAGAGGATGCCGGATGTAAGGATGGAGTGAGTTCTGATAGTTTTGTGGCTCTTGTTAATAAGAAATTGCTCGCTCTAAACACTGACAAGACTGCTCTTCAGTTACCACTGCACGTGAAGATTCTAAGAAGTAAATCGTTGCCACGTGTGCTAAAGGGAATTCTTGGGTCGACAGGATTCAACGTGGAAGATTTCATTGGTGTCAGCGACACAACTGATACGCAGGAATCACTGGGCAGTTTTGTATCGGGCGACATTCAGGTGAAGGAAGTGATACTAATCAACGGGGTTCCCTATGACGAATGGTTCAAGAAGGCTCTTGATGCTTCCCGCACAGGACAGAAACCTGCCATCAGCGGAGACAAGGATATCCAAGAAGAGTATGAGCAATTCGAGGAGTCCAAAGGATGGTGCTTGGAGTGTAATAAACGTTTCCCCACTAAATACAGGTAATAATCTTGAAATACGTGTGAAAATCTGTAGCGATTCTAGTGAACTAAATATCCTTGGTATTAAACTTCATAACTTGATTACAATTGCATGTTTGAGTTGTTTACGTGGTAAGCAGGAGGCTTACAGTTTCAAATCCAGTAATCTCTTTGAAAGTAACCTGTGGTACTGAAACACCCATTAAGCTTTAACTTTTCTGGAATTATGGACTGGAGAGTCTTATTTTTAATTTGATTGAAAATGATACATGTCTTCAGGTACTCAAATGTTGTTGTTAAATTGAAACTCTTACAATAATTAAATTAACTATTTAAAATCATTAAAGTACCAAATAAGTATAAAGCCATTACATTACATTATTGTTTTGAGAAACTCAAATGTTATATTATGTGGGATTTCTTTGACCTGAATTATGACTGTACTACATATTGTTGTAGTATACTATAGAAAATTTAAAACCATAATGACGTCGGTATTTTGAAAACAAAACACTGTACAGTATACTATTCGCGTATCAATTAATAATAAAGTCACTTCTTCTTTCTTCGATAATACACAATTAGTGTACATAAGCATTTTGTGAGTCTCCTAAGAATCTGTTGTTTTAAGCAAAAAATATCTTAAAAGCTAATGTAGTTACCTACATTTAAATATTAAATATTTAATAAAATATTAAATAATTTAACTATCTTAATTAAAAATCATTGCATAGTAGTAAAATTAATAATGAATAAAGAAATAAAAATATATAAGAAATCTAATTAAATATTTGTGATTTCCGATGTCAGATATCGCAACCACATGCAGCGGCACTGTAAGGCTAAGAAGTACAAGTGCAAGCATTGCAAGCAAGAGTTCAAGACTGCTCAGGACTGTAAAGAGCATGAGCGCTGGCACAATCCTCAGCATGTGCTTACGTGCGGCGTGTGCGACATGGAATTTGTGTGCGCATCCACCCTGCGTCAGCACATGAAGTGCCACAGCATTGAGAAGTCACACAAGTGTGATATTTGTGGTAGGATGTTCAGGAGGAAATACGATCTCATCACTCACTCGAGTATCCATACGGGCGAGTTGCCGTAAGTTGTACGCCTTTGCTGCTTTCAATATTTCTATGAAAGCTAAATTGAAGGTCTGACCAATATCCTGACATAGGAAGTTGATAGAGGTCATCAATAGTTTGTCCAAGAAATGTTATAATGTGATTAATTTGAATCGCACATTGATGCCCTAGACTGAAATAGTAACTTGAAGCTTTGAACTATATCGAGTATATTGTTTGGATGTTGCCAACGAGCCTCTGTTGTATTTCATAGGTACATAGTAGAACATTTTTCTTATAGCCTTTATCACTTGAAAATCAAAAGTAAAATTTACATTTATTTAGGTTTAAAATTAAGCTTTTGTGATATATACAAGAAGATTTTATTAAAAGGATTTTGCATGACTCTTGTTTCCAATTTCAAATGTCAAATTTCCACTCTAAAGCTATTCGTTCTATCATGAAATAACTAATGAATGTGCATAGTAATGGTCTCTTTTGTAGTAATGGCCAGTGGCGAAGTCGATAAGATACTCGACTGCGGATCAGTATGTGCGGGGTTCAAATCCTGGGCTCGTCTGTCACTGACATCACTTTTGAGTGGGGAAAATGACGTTAACCTTAGCCTTTTAGCTTTAGTTTTGCTTTTTAATGATACTGGGTGGTGAATCACAGTAATTGTGGAGATAAAGACTGCAACAGAGTCGCCCTGTAAGCGAGAGATGATAGACAAATGTGAATTATTTACGCTCAATTGAAATGTATCTTATAAGAGTCAATTTCATGTTATAAGTTTTTATAACAGCGACTATTTAACGTTTTGCTACGTTGATGGAATAAGTTTTTAAGTTTCTAAGTTTTTGCGAATATTTTCAGATTCAAGTGCCCAGTGTGCGACAAGCAGTTTCGACTGCAGCCGTCGCTGAACGATCACATGAGGCTTCACAACGGCTACAAGCCCTTCGAGTGTTCAATCTGCGGCAAACAGTTTGCACAGCGTGGTAACTGGCGTACACACGAGCGCAGACACCTCGGCATAAAGAAGTATACTTGTGAGCGGTGCAATAAGAGTTTTGTGCAGAACTATGAGCTTCAGAATCACAGACTGCGCTGTGTGACTCAGGACCTGCCGTTCTCCTGTTTGCTCTGTGGAATGCGCTTTACGCTTGAGAACCCGCTCAAGATTCACTTGGAAAGACACAGCTGTCGTTTGTGTGGCCTGCAGTTTGTTGATATGAAGGAGAAAGTAACGCATCAGTATAAATGTCGGAGCGAAGCTAAGCAGCGAGCTAAGGAAGCTATCAAAAACGGTTTAGATATATCGGAGGACAGTTTAGGGTTAGGTATATCCTCAAATATATTAGATACCACTAGGAAAGGTTCAAAAGCGTCTACAAAGCGAAAGAATAGTTGGACTTCTGCCAGTGGCGTGAGAGCCGCTAAAGCAGCGAGACTAGATCTAGAAGATTATGATGAATTGGTGAATGATTACGATTCTGATGGTAATCCCATCAGACCACCTACAATAGACTATAGCATAGATATCAGCCGAATTAAAGAAGAACTAGAATCTGATAATGATGATAATTGTTATGAAGGCAATGACATAAACTACGATGGTGATAGTTGCGTTGGTTTGGAGCATACTGACGAGGCATTGTCTGTGATGAGGGCCATTTATCATCACAGTAAGGTTGATGTAGCGGATAGATATCAGGAAAGTGATGTTAGAAATGACTTGAGTTATCAGAGTGGTATGAATAATGATTTACATACTGATCGTACAAATTCGGCGCTTCGTGAACTAGATGATGATGAACTAACAGATGTGGAAGGTTATGACGAAAATACAGATACAGCAGTTAGCATATAGCTGTTTTTATTTGCTTACTTCGTTAGAGAATTATAGAGAGTTATGTTTTATTAATATGTATTATACGTGTATAATAACTGATTTGGAAGAATAATTATAATATGTATATGTATCAAAGCTGTTGTCTATGGCGTCAGCTGGTGGTGTAGGAAATTGTCTAGTAAAACAAAGTTGTTGCATTAATACCAGTTTTGAACGCTTCTGAGGTCTCCAATGGTGGAGCCTTACATACGAAACTGAAGATAATCATCGTTCATCCGCAAATCTAGCATCGTTCTTAAATTAATTATAATTTAAGAACGATGCTAGATTTGCGGATGAACAGCTCATCATTGTAGTACTGAGGCTGGACGGCTGAAGATTTGAAATTCCCTAAAGGCCTCTGCTTAGTATTGTGACATAACAAGATGACAGCGATAACTGGAGAAATGGAATGTGATTATTAAATGTAGAGCCTCGGTTAATATATATATATATTCACTACGACTTAATGAGATTTAAGATAGAACGTAGCAAACTGCTTATAGCCGTTCACTAGCCAAATTGGCCTGAAGTGTTAGGAAAGAGCTGATGCCTGAACTAACGAACAAAGCTAAAATCACTTTTAGTTTTGATCACGTTGCATATAATTTGATTCTTAAGGTGGAAGAAATTCTTTTAGGATGAAGTTTGTAAAAGTGATAATAAAAAACTTAGATTTGAAGATTAAAAGAGAAAATACATAACAATAGTTTAGTTATCTTTCCACAGAATGCAGCTGCAGAAGTTACCGCACTGATATTGTTATACAAGCTGTTAAATCTTGTATAGCTATCAGAAGCTTTTGTTGCAAATAGTACTTCTTCCTGTACTTGAAAGGTATAACCTTGGCTGAACGAGCAGGAATTACAAGCAGCAATTCTTTACAGTTGCGGCTGAGTATTTGTGATGCCGTTGTATCACAAATATAATTACTCACAGTGTCAGGCCTACTGCTATTGGTGAATTAAAAATTACGATGTAGTCTGTATTTCCAGTAGACTTAACTGATCGGGTAGAAGGAGTTTGTCAATAATATCAGCCGTTGTATCGTTTGCATACAAGTTACATACAAATTTAAAAACGTGTAACGGATAAAAATTCGATGAGGAGGTAGCTTTTGTTTCGCCATTAAGTACAGAGAAATTAGCATATTTAGAAAAGTCACTCAATGTACTTCCTGTGCATAAGTAAGCAAAGCGATATTGATGCTATATACAACTGTAAATTATATATTTTATTTCCGTTCTTTTAATGTATGACCAGAATTTCTTTTTTATTCAAATAATGAATTTTAGTTTTTGCATTGACTATAAAATAATGTGCCACGGCACATTATTTTATGCTATATCGTGTTATTTGTATCCATAAATCTATATGCTATTTCATATGATTTTATAGTCAAATGTGTCTCTACTATTAGAATTTTTTGCCACAAACATATGCGATGTTTGTAATTTAGCTAACTATAGTATTTGCATTTGCTATGCATATACATTATGTTCATTGAACGTAGCATACTGTATAGGTAATAAATGAACACATTCTATGTAATTAAGGCTGGCTGCTACTTCGTAGGCTGTCATGTTTGACTGCTTGGCAGCTTAATGGCATTGATTACATAAAAAGCGTGATTGTTTGTATAAAACATACTTCATTCCCGTGACTTAGGATAAATATTGAGAAAACCGCAGATGAAATGCTTTAACAATTTAATGTTGGGCATTCACCCAAGTGAAGTTTTAATTTTTTTGGTAGTTTTAATTTTGAATGATGTGTTCAGAGCTTTAGTAGATGATGGAATGTCATCTGTGCAAATCATGCCAAATATATGATATAAAATAGACTTTAATTTCTCAACTAGTATTTTCAGGAAGATATATTTAAAAAGTTAGGACTAGGACTTCGTGAGTTGAGTACGCGACTGCAGTCATCTCTTACAGCTTGAGCACATACATGCGTGCAAACGTCAAAAGAGGACAAAATGAGATTAGAAACAGTGCATGTTTTTTCTGAAAGTAATCATCGTTATAGTTAATGTGTGTGGGCTTGCATGAGCGTGGTGCCGTGACATACAACACGATTGTTGTGAAGTTTATTATATAAATGTAGTTTATGTAAATTCAAATTATTTTAAATTATTTGCAAAAGTCGACAATGAAATAAAATTTCCAGAGCATTGATGTTTTAATATTATACATGTATATATCTCAATATATCGAATTGGCTGTGTATATTTGGATGATTGATTGGTAGTTGAAGCGAGAATGATTTGCCTTTGACTTTATATTTTTAAATAAAATTGCGCAGGTGGCTATGCTAAAACAATACAAGTTTGAGTGTGCTTTAGCCCCCTAGTTATGTTGCCTGTTTCTTCGAATATCTAATGCTTTAATGAAGAATTTCTTGGACTATTAGAAACATACCGTTTGGTAGCCTCTTTTTCTTTTTGAGTAATATCCAAAGTACAAACCTCACTTCATTTACCTTACCGTTTAACAGATTTTCTGGATTTTCATATACTGCAATTTTTGGATTTTTTAATTTTAGTTTATCGGATGCTTTGGCTTTAGAGTCCACGGTATTGTCATGGATGACAGTGGCTCTAATTGTGTTGCCGTTGTATCGTTTTGACGGGGCTGGAATAGTTAGGCCTACTGACAGCAGGAGTGATAACTGCTGGTATTTCTGGTGAGTCTATAAATAGACTTGTTTCATAATAAATCATAATATGAATGTGCGTGCCATTGTCGTGGTATGTCTCTCTAAGCAAGTATGAAGGAACCTTTTACAAGAAATATTTTAAGCAGCTTATAGAAAAGCTCTCGGTACGTATCAGTATTTAGCTATATTTTGGTTGATCCTTTCACATGATCGGTAAGGTTTCTGAATACACATCAGAAGCTCGGAGTTCAAATCAAAACCTGTCACTGACATCTTCCTGACCAGTAAAACTTTCATTAACACACCGTACACACGGTTTATAACAGATGAGATTGATTGATTGCTAATGCTTTATTGATAGACAATAAGTTTTCATTATTAAATCTCGCGGTATGTTGTAAACAGGACTTGAAAGCAAGCAACACTTATAATAATTATTTTAATAGTTTCTGTTCTTCAAATTGGTGACTAAAAATATTATATATTAATTAATACAAATCAATGCTTCATATGAGCGACAAAGATAAAGATAGTGAAAACCTTGATATGCACCACACTATTATATGGATGTGAAATATGGACCTTAAGAAAGGAAGATATCAGGAGTCTAGAGGCATTGGAAATGTGGACATGGAGAAGAATGGCAAAGAAATGTGGACATGGAGAAGAATGGCAAAGACTAGTTGGTCCCAGAAAGTTGAAAATGAAATAAGTTTTAGAGAGAGTTGGTACAGATAGAGAGTTGATAAATGTATTAAGAAATAGGAAGAGTTGGGTAGGACACATTCTAAGGGGGATAGTCTACTAAAAGAGGTCATACAAGGCAAAATGGAAAGAAAAGAGAAACAGAGGCAGACCGAGATTAGGAACGTTAAATGATTTAAAGATTCACTCGTATGTGGACATGAAGAGGAAAGCGGAAGACAGAAAAAAGTGGAGGGATTATATGCCGTGAACCTGCCAGTAGGCAGTGCACTAAGAGAGAAAGAAATAGCGAAATGAACGATATAGTATGGAACTGATTGAAATACTGAACTGTTTCTTAAAATTTATGTTTTATAAGGTAAGGTGCACTATGAGTTCTGCAAGTGTTCATTGTAAAACGGATACCTTGTAGAATATGACAAAGCGAATTTAAAAATTTAATACTACAGAAATAATTTTTAAGCCAAGCATTTTAGCTGAAATATATTCATTGAAAGATTTGCCAAACTTCCTAGGTAGCTGATACACAAGTACATAATAAGATTAATATTATTACTAGAGATTGGAATTTTATGAATTTCCAGAGTTCGGGTTCGGTTCGGTTCGTTGAAAATGAAAGTTCGGTTCGGTTCGGGTTCGGTTCTAACAAGGGTTCGGGTTCGGCTTTTGTTTAACTTTACTTATAATAATTATGGTTATGACAAACATGTTTAAAATGGTTTATGGTAAATATGCTTAAAAATTAATTAAGTCATAATAACTGCCACATTTTTTCACCTGGGTAAAAATATGACAATGAAAAAAGGCGAGAAGTGGTATTTATTCCTGTACATTTCTTAAAATATTGTTAGTTGACCAACAAATGTTCATTATATAGATATTTAGATTTATTATTGTATCTGACATATTTTCCTTGATTATAACGAGCCATTAGAATGCTTCATCAATTTTTAAATTTCTATTGTCACTATAGGCCTATACATTAGATACGTTTATAATTAAGTGGAAATGTCTATTTTAAATGTATATGAGACAAAGTGCAATTTAGTAACATAAAAATGTCAAATAAAGATGATTTAGTACACACGTGTACTTCCATAGAAAAATGATCATAATATACATCGTTTGCTACAACTGACCTGTAATAAGCTTCATAATTTGCCTTAGAGTTTCAAATTTTAAACTCTCAGATCAATTATTAATAAGTTACGAAAATAGTTATGAAATTATTGCATTGCTATGGTGCAAAATGATTTACTCCAGATAGCCTTAACACATATAAAATGTCATATTATTATTATTATTATTATTATTATTATTATTTGTAAGTCTGGCTGCAAAAATATTAAGGTAGCACACTAAAATTAGAAAAAATTCATAATTTGAATTTAACAAGAACAAATCCACCTAGACTGAGTCAAGCATTTTCAGATTTTTATGGGACACTCTCATCACTTTTGTCTGTTTGATGTTAATCTTCATTCCATGCTTCAATGCCGTATCATTCAGACTTTCCATTATCTTCTGTCGACCCGTCTCGCTTCCCGCTACCATTCCTTTGTACCGCTACCATTTTAAAATTTGTGTCGGAACCAGCCTTACCTGAATATATGTTGTTAGAAACTGTAAGACATGTAAATGCAAAAACTAATATATATTTGTATTGTTCTTACTATCTTTATTTAATGTCAGGCTGGTGAAGAAGAGAGGAACTCCAAGAGTTTAGTTCAGTTCAGTTTGGACGAAGTTCGGGTTCGGCCAGAGTCTGGGTTCGGTTCGGCCAGAGCCTGGGTTCGGTTCGGCTTCGGTCAGAGTCTGGGTTCGAGTTTGGTTCGGTCAAAATTCTAGATTTTAGGGTTCGGTTTGGTTCGGGTTCGGTTCGATTCCCATCTCTAATTATTACATCTAGAAGTCCAATTATAAATATAAGTCATAAATATTCTTCATAATTAGAACAAAATTTCAAAACTGTTATCTCAATTAATTTCTAATACACAATTATTTAACCAACTCAATAAAAGTATCTGCATTATCTGAGCATACGACAAAAATATTACAACAAATTAAAATTAGTACAAAATATACAAATTGATAAAGCGGGGAGTAAAAAAGGAAAAAGCAATTTTAAATTGATCGATTTCTCTACATTTTGGACTATAAATTGTGCAAAACAAGTTCAAACATAGAGTTCTGGCAGATTCCTTGTATCAAATCAAAAATTACGTAAAGCATTCTATTACGAAACATCTATCTACAGAGAGTATTAGTCTAAGTAAATAGGCATATAGCGAGCCTCCTTGAAACTATAAAATACTCGATACATTATTACGGCATTCCAACCTCTAAAAAAATTATGAAGTGTTTTTACCAATTTTAACCGTCCGCGTTATATCTGCAGTACTAACTATTTAGTTAATTACTAAAATAAACAGTTTCTTAAACTGCACCGTTTACTCGTGCGCTTTCATCAATTCCTCTTTATAATTGAAACTTCTGCGTCAGGGTGTCCTTCCATAGTTGCTACAAATCTAATGTACAAATAAATTTCCTAACACGTAGCGCAGTTGCCGCTCAGACAGGAGGTCGCAAGTTTGGTATCAAGACACTGACATAATTTTATATTATGTAAGTACATTTAGAATACAGTTATACATTTTCAGTTTTAACTGCATCAGTTTTTATTACTGCATCCCGACCCTAATTAAACTGGTATTCAAGGGAATATGACGATGACTCATAGTAATTTACATGTCAAAGGTTATCAAAAAACGTTCGTTTAATGTTTGGAAGCCCAAGTGCAGCCAGTGATGTACCTTCACTCTGATACACGCTGCACGAAGCTACAGGTTCATTTATACGTTACGCGGTTTTCATTTGTGATTATCCCTTGTCAAATGTTATTTAAACTTTTTCGCCGAATTCGCGAGTCGAAAATTTGTAATCTAATATCATAAAGCATTCCGTTCATGTCTACTTTACTAACTCGGACTTGCAATAATTACCAAGAAATGTGATAAAATTAAAAACTCGTGTTCTACCAACAAGTTGACACTCATAGCATTACAACTCTACTGAAAGCAATAAGCAGTTGCTAAACACAAACAAATCACTTCAAACTACAAAATTAAGCTCACGTATACAGTATCATTGCATGTTAAGAGCAAATTAATGTTTACGTGGCAAAAACCGCAAAAAATTGAGACCTTGAACTATAAAAGCTCAACTTTTAATATCAAGCAGTATGTTGTACTTCACCAAAAAAATATCTGATCATCTCAACTTACTTAATTCTATGCCTGGGATATATCTATTTAAGAGATAAAGGTTGAAGTACTTCAGCGCATAACAATGGCCCATTTCTGTTTGATGAACGCAACCTGCTGTCTACACTCCGTAAATTATTCATCCTTCTTTGTACCACTGCCGCTGCTTTCAATCCTCTTTAATTTTTCCTGCACAATAAACAATAATTAAAATTATAAAATACAAGTGTATTTAATTCAACTTCTTTAATTTCTTATATAGGCTTACAACCTCTTATAGTAGGGCTAGTGCAACTACATGTCGGCATAGGGAAGAAATACTAAATTAGAGAGGGCCTCCTACTTATAACTAACTATAAATGAGAGAAGTTTACCATCCTTTGTCAAAAATGTGGTTTGATGGCCCGCAGAGCCATCAGCAACGGGTTTGCTATAACATTTTAAATTAACCATGCATCAACAAAAATGTATTAACTACTTGCAGAATTACTCAGCTCAGCAACGTTAGCAGATTTACTCAGCTACTTAAGTGTGTCTTATCTAATATAAAATTCATATTGTAATCTCTAAGTAATTTTACATCTACAGTGTACTATAACAACCTAATTCAGTAATACTTTGTAATTACAAGTATTAATAATACAATAGTACAAATGTAAATAATGATAATAATGATTATAATAATAAATTTAAAAAACTAATAATAATACAAAAATTAAATAATAATAATAGTAATAATAGCAGTAGTAACAAAAATAATAATACTAATAACAATCTTCCGCTGAACCCAAGTTTAACTAGGTTTAATCAGGATATAGGCCTATAGTACTCTGTAGCAATTTCAGAAGACTAGACGCATGCCAACCGAATGCCCTTTCTGATATTGATAGCTTAGTGCTTTGTCACCTATTACGACAATTGCAGTCTACTGTTCATTTTCCTAGTGCTAAATATAATCAAAGGTTTATAGAATTTCGATAGAATTCTAATAGCTAATGTCAAACCTGCTGAGCAGCATGTACTTCCATCAGTGTATCATATTCCTTAGCAACAGACTCAGCTCGATCCTTCATAGCGTCTCTATCTGAAATTGCGCGACTTAACTCTACAAATGTGTAACATTACATAGGAGTTGTATATTACGTTAATAAGTTATTAAAGAATTAATATTACATACGATTAATACGAAGACTAACAGATATCTAAAGACAACTAAAAATGTGGCTACAAAATTTCACCTTACATAAATGTCAGACTTAAATTCATTCGCTACCAAAAGCCATTAGGTTTGTTTGACTGGATCCAATGGCGATGTCTGTAAGATATTTCACTCTGGATCAATACCTGTGGGTTCAAATTCTGGCTCTCCGGACACGGATATCGCTTTCAAAATGTGAAACTGACGTTAACATCGGCTTTACAGCTTTTCGTCATACAAATCAATCAATCAATATCAATCAATAAGAACTTAACGTCCGGTTCCTAGCCATATGGCCATGTATGGGATGTCAAATTGAACTGTATCAATTAAACAAATATCCGGATTAAATGTAATTACATATGTCATGCGTACTAGTAGAGTTAAGAGTTGTAGAGTTTAGATGTCGTTGGTCACACAAACTAGTCTATAGTCTTCGACAGAGCACGATCAATTGCAGGCTGGGCAACTCATCACTGTTCAAACTGCTTCTGAGTTAAGAGTGCGTAATATATAAGAAACCGATAGATTCAATGATTAATTGATTGATATGATTGATTAACAATAAAGCTTCACTAAACAAACAGTCGATGTCTAATGTATTTACATAGCATTGCAGTCATAAGTAGAAAACATTACATTGCAACTCTGTACCGCTGCTTTTAAAACCAGACGTTACAAGTTCCAAACTTGTCTTTACAACTAATCTATCCATCCACTACAACGAATAAACAGAATCAATATGCAGTTGTCGAAATCTGAATGATTGCGCAAGCAAGACAAATTCAGACAAATTTTTAAATCATCCAATGAGTAAACAATCTCTCTCTTAGCGAAACTGCTTACTGGCAGGTCCATGGTATATAATGCTTCTACTCATCTCTACCTTCCATTTTCCTCTTCATGTCCACATACAAGTGGATCTTTAAATCATCTATAACTTTGTTTTAATATACTATTATTCTTGGGGGATTCTGCTTATGACGAGGTGGGCCCCTATGCCTTCCTCCTCAGCTAAACAATACCAACATATAAATGCTCCAGTTTCTTGATTAATACTGACAAAATTTTGCAACCACCTAATATCAACCACTTAATACCTAATTCAAATACGTACTGACAAATTTATAAAATTACCTGATATAGTCATATCTAACCATACAGAAATAAAAAATTATCAGTCATCTTTCAAAGTCTCTCTTTCTCTCTATCTGTATGGCTAGATCTGAGCTGAGCTGGTAGCTTGTTGGTATGTTGTTCGATACCGACAGTAGATCAGTAAGGGCAGGATTCTGATCCAGTGCTCTCCCCGTGACATGTCAATGAGCAGGAAACTGACGTTAAACTTCGCTTTGACTTTATATTTCTCACTCGATCAATGTTAAATGAGAACATAGGTGATCATGGGCTTTCATTTCTTCAAAGAAATTCTTTGCTTCCACTATTACAGTCTACATCCTAAAATTATCCGTAATACACAAAAACATTATCAAATTATAGAGTGAATTCCTACGTTCAAAGAACAAGCAATAATATATTATATAATTTACACAATCACTGCACATATTAAACAATTTCTCACCAGCTTTAATTTTCGTCAACTCTGCCTTAACTGTTTCAAGTTCTTTTGAAGTTTTCTTCTCTCCAGCCTCATTTACCTACGTTGCGATAAAATCAGACAAATAAATCACACATATAAATGAATACATTACATAATCCGTACATAATCCTACCAAGTTATCTTCTTCTCTCTCTCTTTCTCTCTCTCTCTCTCCCTCACTCTCTCTCTCTCTATCTCTCTCTCTCAGTGTACTGCCTAATGATTGATCCAAGGCGTACTACGAAAACTTTCACATTTCTTTATACTCTGCATTTCTTTTCATTTCTACCTAAAAATTAGCCATCTAACCATCAGTCATCTTCGTTTCTCTCCAAATTCAAACAAAATTCTTAATTTTAAAAATACATAACAATTTTCTACTTTAGAATCTCTACGTTTCTTTGAAATTGCAATATGATGCCGAGCTGACGTACGTACGGTAATGCAGGTTTATGTTAGATTTGTACTATAGAAAATATACTGAGTACGGTAAGAAGATGTTATTTTACAAACAAAGTATTAATTAAAATTAATGGAACACAGCATTTATAGGAAGTAAAAATACAAGATTTAAAAAATTACGTATATATCACAAACCTAGTAAAAAAAATAATATATCACAAACCTACTAACAGACATTACAATAAGCAAAACGGAGAGAGAGAGCGAGAGAGAGAGAGAGAGAGAGAGAGAGAGTGAGAGAGAGAGTTAAAACAAAAAAGTTGGTAAAGTCAGAGTGATAAGGTCAACACATTTCGTAATTCAATTTGCTAAAGTCCTGCATAACAAAGGGCAAGGTGGTACACTGTCGATGAAATTTTATGCCACAGCTCTACCATCTAGAAGAGCAATGGAGAAATATCAACATATACGATAACAACAATTACAGTGTTTCTGTCGTCCATGACAACATCGGGCACTATTGAAATAAATCCAAGCCAATTACCAAAATCTAACTACACGAACAATTCAGTCTAAGCACCATGGCTGCATGACTTTCTATTTAGAGTATATGCGGCAATTTACATACTGGCAACAAGAAATTTACACATCAATCATCTGAGGTAAATTAAATGATCAACAAAAACATCAGTTGCGCGTTTCCATATCAATGAAATATAGTCTCACAACTATTGCCATTACCTTGTTTTCCTTATCATCCATGAATCGCTTAGCAGCATCGGAAGCGCTCTTGGCTTGTTTCTGTGCAGCTTCAAGATTAGCCATCATTTCTGCTTGGGACGAGATCAGAGTAACCAAGCGCCTTAGCACTCTATGTAAAACAAAGATAACATCTTCAGTATTAGAGAAATTCTAAGATAGATATAGTGACAAAGCTAAGACTAACACACCTTTTGAAGTACTTCAAATAATACCCCACACCAGTCAAAAACAAGGATAGAATTAGAATGGTTCAAATACTCTAAAGCCACTAATGAGCATTTCTTACGTCATCTAATTAATAACTGACTATTGGTGACTAATTATTAATTATATAACAATAGTATTGAGTCATTGGCTAATAATTGATAACTGCCTACTACAGTGCCTAGGTTCGATAAAGAACTCAAGATCATAGCTAAATGTAATTATAAACCTCAAAAATTGTTGTCGCAGAGTGATCTATCTTTGACATCTGCAACAGGCTACTCAATATCCTCATGAAATAAAATACATGTATGCCATTTCGATCTACATTGTAGTTATAAACTTTCCTACAGCCTGTAACGGAAAAAAAAACTGAATAAACAAATATAAAGAATAGAAACGTACAGAAAGAGAAAGAGGGCAAATCCAGCGATGTAGAAGTTTCTCTGAGCACGAAAGAGTTTCATGTGAAGATTCGTCTCAGCGCCAGGATTGGCTCTAATCTCCTCAGCAGACGCAGGGCTTGAGTAGCGGCGAACATCACGTACGCCATCTGTTGTTGTGCAACACAATTTATGAGATATTATATAGTGGTCAATATCATAATAATATTTATATAATAGTCGTAATAATAATAATAATAGTAATGATAATAGAATCTAAATCAATTAACCGGGTAACGATCAGCATGTTTGACTTTCAATTAATTCTTTTCTTAAAACCTCTTATTTTACACCGGGGTACAAGAATAATATAAATCATTACTATTGTTATTATAATATTTCTATAAAGTTTTATTAAGCATATTGTCTATGACAACTAAATCTGAACATAACTAATAATAATGTGTACACAGTTCATAGGTAGCTTTCCACTACTAGCCCATCGCCTGATGATCTTTTTGATCAGCTAATCAATACATAATTTAATTATTTTACATTCTTCTCTCATTTAAAAAGAGTTCTGAAAATTTCCAAGCACAATGTATTTCCAAATCAATTTATCAATGTGATTGATTGATAAATTGATTTGGAAATTCATTGTGATTGGAAATTTTCAATAAGAACTTAAAGTCCGGTTCCTCGCCATAAAGCAATGTCAGGGGCGCCTCCTTTAGAATCTGTACAAACAGTTGCCAAAACACCACACGATGATGACAAGAATACAACGACTACAAATATAAAGATGGTTAAAATCTGCATTCAATCACTCATGTTCGAATAATTCAAAAAATGTTATAGAACATACCAAAGAAGAGTATGAGGAGTATTACAAAGAAGACTGTGAAGTATAGATTAGCATAAGCTGCTAGCGCGTTGAACAGCCTTGACTTGAACAGTGAGCGCCATCTGAACAAACACGTTCAAAATATAAATACATCTCTAGCTCATTTCCAGATGATATGTCAAAGGTATAATGTTTGTCAATCTACAAACATATCTATGCATGAGCGTCAACGAGTGTCAAAATCCAGATGGCAGTTACATTGGTTCTGTCACGGTTACACACACAATTATGTCTTTCTGCATTGAAATGTCCCTTGATAGTTCAAAGAATGTGTCCTTTTTCGATATATACTTTATGAAACACACACAACTAGCGGTTGAAAAAATATAAAACTTTAAGGATCAACCAGCGAGGAAAATTCTCGATATTTAGGACCAATAAACTCATTTATTATATATGTAAATATTATAATACTCCTTAGTACATAGTAAAATGTTTACTAATATAATGATAAAAAGGCTCCAAGGTCTAAAATTTCATGTCTGCATCTGTATCACAAAGATACAGTACCATTATGGAAACTAGTAAGAGTAACTGATAGAGTTTCCAAGCAGTACTTCATTTGTATTACAGACTCAGCTGCCCAGTCTGTATTATAGGAGCTGCCCAGTCTGTATTATAGGGTGCTGCTTACTTGTCATACATAGACTACATCACAAGGACTTGCAGCTTTCACACATTACTTATTTAGGAACAATCAACATTATTTTTATTGCGTAGTGATGCGACTCCCTCAGATAAGCTTAAAAGTATATAGTTGTCACTGTAACCAATAATACTAGTATTTACTAGTAGTTGGTTACTAGTTGTCATTGTTAATATGTAATAATAGCACCTGACAGAGACATACAAAAATGAAATACAGGCAAATTTTATTTCATAGTCGTTCTATGTCTAGATTCAGTAGGACTGTATGACAAGGATATATAAAAATGTAAATATAGATTGTAGTAACAAGCACATAAGTTCACACATAGGATTAGAAGAATGAGATGCATCTGGTGACAGTGGAAGGTAGCAAAGTTAGCATCTATATATAAAGCAACCCATGACAACATTCAGGAGTGCAGTCGGTAAGATACTCGACCGCGGATCAGAATGTGCGGGGTTCAAATCTTGGGCTCCCCTGTCACTGACATCGCTTTCGAGTGAGGAAACTGACGTTAACCTTAGCTTTACCAGCTGGTGGAGCAGATATGCCATTATGGTGCTCAGTCTGATATATGTCCCACTTATCTACATTACTCATCATTATCTTTCTTTTACACACAATTTAACTAGGATCAAGATAAGTAAAATAAATTAGCCATCATTTTATAACATTTTGCAGCAATGTCTGGATATAACATATTTCTCTAGATTAAACACATTTATCTCTCTCTCTCTCTCTGGATCCTATACGAATACCCTTTCTGACGTTGATTTGGATCTAATGCTTTGTTGCTTTTAACGACATATTGCAGACTGTTGGTTTATACTTCAGCAACATGGACACAACACAAGTAAACTTCGCTACATTACTCAATAATAAATATGTAGCACATACTTTGTGGGAGAAATGAAAGGCAAAAGGAGCAGGACACAGACAGCAATCTCAGCATACAGAAAAGATGCAACTAACGTCCACTGTAGACTCATGTTTAAAGTATAATACTAATTATGATGTTAGCTCAACTCAGGTCACCTGAAACAAACTAAGCACAGTAAAAAGAAGCCAAACAATATTTGCTTAAAATATTTGTCAACATTTTGAGAGGCAATAGAAAATAGAAATATTGAAAATAGGATGCCAATAAATTAGACAGCAGAGCTTGTAAGATCTAGCATAAATAACATTTATGCTAGATCGATGTATCTAGCATAAATTACATAAATTTATAGATAGATACAACAAACTGCAAAGGACTCGTAAATATCTGGAAAATACACATTTGGGCAGAAAGACTTTGCAGCTATAGACCTCTCATAAAACTTGTCTACTTTGAAAAGATCATTTCGTATATTTGCTTATTCGTTGGAGGGCGCCATTGTGCCCTCAACAGTTGATTGTTTATTGCAGGCATTTATAATGTAAGATATCTCATAAATGTAAGGTATCTTCTCTAGCTCTTTTACTAGTCATATTAAATGTAAATTATGACATTATTTTATAATCATTTAATAATTGATTGAAATAGAATTTCCTTTCAAATTTATTTAAAGTCATATAGCCCTCCCCACTCCCCCACTACTGCCCCACCTGCCTTTGTTTATAACCTGTGCAAAGATGCCACTACATATTAATAAAGGTCTATAGCATTAATTTGTTTAAATAAGCTTGATTTGTATTTTAATTATTTTTCTACAAGTGAACAATTGAAAAGTGAATTCTTGATTTAGTCCAAATTTTGGCCTCCTGCTTATCAAGCAAGTGTGCTATTAACTTTATCACCCACCCAGCACACTGAGCCGTACAACCGGTATGCCATACAATATCCATATTTGAGTATCACATCTATAAAATTAAGCATTTAAAGGCTAAAGCCAAATTTAACATTGATCAGTTCTCTGCTCAATATCATATCTGTAACAGGGACAACACTAGAGGTGAACACTGCATCTACTGATCCGCTGCCGAACAACCTGCAAACAAGTCAATGGCTCAGCCCAGCCGGTGGCAAATATAATGTACAAAAGAATTTCCTCTCTAGCTAAAGATCAACCCTGGTCATAGCCATAAGAATATCAGATTCTAACCAGGATAATACTAGAGATTATTATAGGGATCTTATTTCATTGCCTATCAAGACCTGAATGCTTTTTCACCTTCTGTTTCCATACAAGAAATGTACTGTAAGAGACAAATTTTGCTGTTACATCATCTTAGTTTAGTCTTATAGTGTTCAATGCTATATTGGATTACAGCATCATCCTTCATGGATTTTTTGTTGCTTAGGCCAATTCATTTCTGTCATTTCTAACAATTCGTCTATATTAATAAAATTAGCCACCAAAGTTGAACAAAAATCAAAATACCTGATTTCTAGAAATTACCCCCTAATTTTTCCTAATTTTGTAAAGAATAATATAGCATAATTGATCGATTCTCTACATTTTGGACTATAAATTGTGCAAAAACAAGTTCAAACATAGAGTTCTGGCAGATTCCTTGTCAATTTCCATTGTGATATGCAATCCTAACATTATAGTATGTAGCGAAATTGGACTTTCGCTTTGATTACGCTTGTTGCATTAAACCAGCATAAATTCGTACGCTTCCGTAAACCAGTATAGATTAAACGTAGCACCAGTTTAGGGATTTTTCCAGAAAATAAAAATAACCATAAATAGCAATATTAGAGATAAAGTTGAGCTAGTGATCAAAGGAAAATTCGTGTAAAAAAGTGATTCGTGTAAAAGTAGATATCATTGGTTGTAAATGCTATAATGTACGTAGGTGGCCTATATTAAAGTAGAAAGACGTTATATTAAATTCGAGGAAAAGTCAGTCAAACGCTATAGGAGGTTATGAACGGTTTTACCTAGATTTGTGTATATTTCGATAAGATTTGCAGAATTTATAGGAAATAAAGATGATTGGTGGCGATAATTGAAGCGAGAGAACGACGTTATCGCTACGGTATATTTGTGTGCTAGAGCATACAATAGGTTTAATTAGAAAAGAACACAAACTGGGTGGTGGTATAAGAAAATAACCAGAATGGTAACACAATCTAAATATAACGTAATTTAGGCCACACCTTCAACCAATGGAATGGGTGATACAAATCGGGGGTTTAATAAGACGATACGTGATTGGCCTCGTAGTTATCCCATGTTAAAATTTAGTATAAAAAGCCGTGTTTCTCCATACAAAGTCGCCTGGGATACTTCGTGGTAACCATGGTCCAGACGCAGTTGATTGTGATTGGAGCCACTTATCACGAAGAAGTAATATTCAGACGCAGTTGATTGTGATTGAATATTATTACTGACCACTTTAAAGCACAATTCGTTGTGTGGAGAAGTAGAGTAGTTGTTATAAAGCTTTAAAACACGCTAAGAGTGTCGAGAAGTGATCGGCAACCTTACGACTTTAAAACACAGTCGCATTGATTGTGCCGAGAAGTTGTAGAACGGGAAGGGGTCCCATTGTGCAAAGACCTGTGTTTTAAAACAGGCAGTGTTACAGAAAGGGGGTTGTGCTGGGGAACCCAGTGGATAGGGCGCCCCAGCGCTATTAGTAGGGCTGTCGTATTTTTGTGATGAGCGGCCAACTTCTGGACGGTGACTTGCTAGCCGTTGCTGGTCGGAAGGGAGCGCCAATCTGAGCACTATACAGACACGACAGCATTTTGCTGTGAAATTTGGCAGGGTGGGACATCAAAAAGCACCCCTTATAGAGTGATATATATATGTAGTAATAGAGATATATATATATGTAGTTATAGCGGGCATATAATTTAGAGCTAGCGGTACATTTCCAAAATTAAGAATTAGGGTAGGGCGAAAAAAGTACATAGTTGCCCAATAGGCGGGGGTTTTGATCCCGATATTGGATGACCAAGGATTCCTAGAGTTGCAGGCGGGTTTTGTCTCACTTTTGTTCGAATTAGGACTCCAAGAGTTGCAGGCGGGTTTTGTCTCGCTATCGTTAAATTAGGACTCCAAGAGTTGCAGGCGAGTTTTGTCTCGCCATTGTTGAATTAGGACTCCAACAAGAGTTGCAGGCGGGTTTTGTCTCGCTAATATAGTTTTAATTAGGACTCCAAGAGTTGCAGGCAGGTTTTATCTCACAATTGTTGAATTAGGACTCCAAGAGTTGCAGGCGGGTTTTGTCTAGCAATAAAGGTAAACTAAACCTCGTCAAATACAAAATAGGTTTAGATAGGGAACAAATAGGGAAGACTTGCTATCACTTACTTATTATTAGCTTTTACAAGAGTGGTCTCAGACCACACTCCACACTCATTAATAGTAGGGTTAGGTAAGACTTGTATTTTTTGTTTGACAAATTCCTATCACCATATTCAATTTTCCAATCATTACTAATCAACTAATCAAATAAATTCTACGCCTATACACTTTACAACAAATTAGACGAGATGGTCGAACAAAACACAGATAGAAGGCCGGTGTCCCAAGCCTCCTCGATGTCGAACGCGGGACTTACCCCCGATTCAGGCCGTGACTACCTGGCACGAGCCCTGAATACCCACAAACCCACCAATAGGGCAGAGGCCATGGCCCTAACACAGGCAGGAGACAAAAACATTCCCACCTTTAGTCATGACGATCTTGGCACAGTAGTAGAAAGCGGACATTCACAATTGGCCGAGTTCCTAGGCCTTTCAATAACCAGGAACACACAAGCTACTGACCTAAATATCCAAAGGGCATACCACTACCACACCGCGCCGGAGGTCCCCATTAGCTCAGTGGGTGGATGGGGAGGCCATAACCAACAAAAACATTTAATGTTGGAGGGAGCTGAGCAGTACCGGCGTCAAAGACCAGGCTATGACCCCATCGATATGGGAAGTGTGCACGCACAAGCCGAGCGTTTCGCGACATGTCATACATAGATAACTCAAGTACCCTTAACAAAATGCAAAAAAATTATCACAAAATTTGATTACAAAATGTACATTTAAAACAGTCTAGATTAGTGAATAACTTTCAAAGAATCCTTATGCATGAGTTTATATATAATACAGTAATACGCTAATGTGACATATATTAAATCTACGTGTCACACTAATAAAGAAACGTAGCATAAGTAAATGAGTAAGTGGACATTAGGCATACGTGTAGGTAAAGCTAAGAATTAGTGTACTAATCAAGCACTGAGCAGCATTACGTGTATCTCAGCCTACTTACTAACGTACTGCATATCGCTAATAATATCGCTAATAACAAAGAGTACTTATCACGGTACTAATACCAGGCAGCATTATGTAACCTCAAAGTATTTATCAGTGTACTTCTAGTACTTTTGTTTCTACCAGGACAACTTTGTAAACAAAAACAATACGTCACACAGTACACCGCTAGTTTCCTGTTCTTTAAAACCACACTATAGATTTTTTCCAGGGAAGTGTGATAAAATTTAAGAGTCCTTCACTCTGCGAATTGAGTTTTCTCACCCATCCTAGACAACTGATACATTGGTAAAGCTGGTAAAGCTAATGTTAACGTCAGTTTCCTCACTCAAAAGCAATGTCAGTGACGGGAGAGCCCAAGATTTGAACCCCGCACATACTGATCCGCGGTCGAATAACTTACCGATATCGCCATTGGCTCCAGCCATTGCTTCTACAACTAGAGGCACAATCGGCCAATTAAAACGATGATGATCGGTAGTATCGATGAAAAACAAAAAAATAATAGTCAGCTAAAGCTGACTTTAATCAATTAAGTGTATAAAGTTCATTTAGGTAAATACTTTCAAAAGGTGGAAAAGCAAACTTTGTAAATGGAGTTATGTAAATATATTTATAGCGCAAGCTGCACCATCCTGTGTCAGACTGTATACTTGAGAATTTTTAGCTTCTTTGTTACATATACTTTAAACAATTAATTTCAGCTGATGTATTGAGATTGAATGTTAAATACTCAATAGCGAAAGAATACGGACTCTGTGATAAAATGCCTAACGGGTTTAACATATGCATGTTATTAGAAGTGATATATATCATCATCGTTGATCATTTGAATCATTTCACTATAATCTGCGTTATTCATGCAACAACGATGGAAATTAAATAGATATACTTTTTAGGCTATACAATTATTTTAGCCGATATAGGCCTAGGCCTAATGTATTGGCTTGATCGACTTCTGGAGCCAGTGGCGAAGTCGGTAAGATACTCGACCGCGGATCAGATGGTGCGGGTTCAAATCCTGGGCTCGCCCGTCACTGACATCGCTTTCGAGTGAGGAAACTGACGTTAACCTTAGCTTTACCAGCTTTAGCTTTCTATTGAAGGTCTGAATAGCATAGGGGTAACGTCATAAGTTTTAAATGACAGATTCTGAGGTGAATTGAAACCTCGTTTATTCGAATCCCAGTCGCGCTTATCTGAGAGTAAAAACTCGGACATTCACTGGACTGGTTATACAGAAAATGGATTAAATTGCCTAACGGTGTAAACAGACATATGGAGTTAAAAAGTGATAGCTATCCACATAGTTGATCATTTCACTATAATGCGCGTTTACTTTTTACTTCGAAATCGGGTTCGTTTAGGTTGCACCATACACAGTCCTCAATGTTGTCATTGATGACGGCAAAACTAAGGCTAATTGTTATTTGTTGCTAATTGTTACACTTATTATTGGGATGCCATAAAATTAGTCGTAACAGGGATGAAGTTGATGGCTAAATATAACTTGCGCACATTAATCTGTCACATATCAAATTATTTCATAGACATAAATTAAATAACACTTCACAAAGTTCACATATTTCTAAGGGTAGACCTATATGCTGAAAGCTAATTAGAGGAACGATCATATAGCCCAACTTTCTAACTTATATTTGTATTTTATAAAGTTAAATGTTTATTTAACGCATAACATTGCCAAGAAATAAAAAAAATAGAACAGAATAAGTAAGACTGAAGAAATAGCCAGTGAACTTCTTGTAGGCCTATCGAAACGATGTGTATCAGTAAAAATAAGCCGTTCAATTTAATGAATAAGTAATTAAGAATAAACGACTGAACACCTTGACCTTACCTTAAGAATCTAGATTGAATCTAAAAGTAGTAGATCAGGTGCCTTTGACAGCTTAGCTAAGATACCAAGAATCAACGTCAAAGCTAGGAAAGGACAGAGTTTAAAATCAATGTATGAAAATCATCATCGGCGCGCTACGTCAATGATATCACCATACTGACAGCAGATAACAAGATTCAAAATAATGCATTTATCACATCAGCTTTCTATGTTATCTTTGCATTCCGAACTTACAAAATTTGATGAGCCTGTGAAAAAATTCCACATCTACGGACAACTATAATTTCACAGCAAGAATTTACTAAGTTACCGTAATTGTGCTAGGGGATTCTTTTTTTTAATGCGCACCCTGTACTTGCTTGATCCGCTACCCAAGAACTATGACCGATTGCTTATTTAGAGCCGCTTATGGCTCCTTTTTGTTGTGTTCAGTGGTTTAACTTTGGTTTGGTAGTCCACGACGATCGCATGGATGACAACAGCGCTAAAATGGTATTAAAATTAAAAGCATTTTTTCAATTAAATACAGAGATAAAGAAGCAGAGGAACAATACATAACCGCGCAGACATATTGAATAGGACTAGGCTTACGAGGCACTGCAGAAGCAATGAAGACAAGAGATGAACAGACTAAAGTCTTTATTGTCTCCTGATTGTCATTAAGCAATTAGCAGTAATATTATATAATTATCGGTTTAGAGCACTGTACAATTTCTAGCGCTTCTTAAATTTATAGTCTTTCCAGCAATATCTATCAGATAAAGAAAAATACGCTGGGCGTCTAAATTCAAATTAGCAATATTTTTCATATATGAGTGCTTCATTTCACTACTTCTTTCTATTATGACCTCTGATTTCGAAGATAACAACAAATTAGATGATAATGGCGCAAACGGACTTTTTTAAAATTAAGCCAACCATAGCAACAAAAGATTTTATAAGTCAACAAACTAGTTTACACTGCAAGCTGTCACAATATTTTAGTCTATATTCAGCATTCGCCGAATATTATCCAATACAGATATTGAAATTAGCTCCGCTATGCTAGTTTATCAACGATTTTCAACATCTACGTAGTTCAACATTAATAGTTTAGTGAAACTAAAATTCCAGTCCATTAAAATGAACATTCAAAGTCAATCTAACTTCAGGGGAAGTCAATTATTAATTCGCTAATAACATTTATCTAAAGTGAAATTTATTCATAATTTCCATTTTGAATAAATACTAATTTTGCATTAATTGATAGGAGACTAAATATTAACATTTAGAGAATGTCATGAAAACAATCTGCTAGGTCAAGAATTGAGTAGGACAGATAGTAGAATTTATTTTAGAACGATAGCTAATACAGCTAATAATATGTTGAAGATAGATAAGAGGTCATCCACAAAGTAGTCCGCAATAGAGAGAAGAGTGCGACTTTAGTCAGATAAATGCAACAGATACAGCAATTATACTTACCGCCCACATAGATACTAAACAATATAACTGAAATTTTAAAATATATATCTTATTAATAATTAGGCCACTATAAACCTAATTTACACACTATGAAAGAGGTGGTGAATGTAGTTCTATAAACAGACCATAAAAGAAACGTTAGTAGCTCTTTACAGATAGCATAGCATCGCAGTAACTTACAATCTCTCGGAGTCTCATTAAACCATTAAAATTGGGGTGTTAAATGATGACAAAACAACGGTAATAATGTTTCTGTTTTTGCACTTCTACTTAACTAAATACCATCTGCTTTCAATTGTTGTAGTCAAAGGTATATACAACCCATAGTAAGTATTAAAATACAAACTAATCAGTAAAATTACAATTTATTATAAATACATATATATATGTATATATATATATGTATATATATATATATATATATATATATATATATATATATATATATATATATACACACACACACACATATATATATATATATATATATATATATATATATATATATATATATATATATATATATATATATTCGGAAGCGAATTCGGATATCACTGAACAAATTACAGTCAAAAATTCAGTTTAATTCGTCCCTGACAATGACTTTGGCAAAAGGATGTTAAATACTCATCTTTTTATTGTGTTAAATTTGCAACAATATATAAAGTTAATACTCATCTTTGTAACATTTTATAATGCACTAGTGAACTAATAGAATTTAAATTATCTAGATTTGAGAGCTAAAGCACAAGTACATAAATCAGTGCAGGCTAGAATCTTGCAAGTGAAATTTAACACACACACACACATACACACACACACACTTAGCTGCAAAAATGGATAGTTACCATTAGATAAAGAATTTAAATTCGTAATCACAAGTACTTACACGGTAACATTATATCACTATGTACATTGTTACTAATTACTTATCACTGAGTATGAGCAACATTAATTAATTAGTTAAAACTTTAATCTAAAATAAGACAATCAGGAAATAAGATTAGTAGACCTTAGAAAAATAGTCAAATTGTCCATATTCTCATCAGGTCTAATATAATCAAGCCAAACTTAAAAAGAACTGTCAAATCGAGTGTGGTTCAAGGCAGTCAGGTCAGACACGTTTTCAGGAGAATAAGTTTTCCATTGACTTCTATCTTATACTACATTCAATAATTACTTAAGATTCAAGAGTGCTGGTCAGAGATCTTTGACCAGATAATTAATTAATTGATTAAATGAATGATCGACATGAACAAAGAATCTGCCAATTAGTATGTAAGTCACACCGTAAATCAATCAGTCAGTCAATAAATCTGATAATCAATCAATTAATCGTTCAATCTATCGTTCAGTCAGTTATGTAGTTAGTAAATCACAAATCAAGTGCACTACTGAAAAAGCTTAAGAGTCTTGAAAA